>JAWPHD010000486.1:0-457116 GCA_037043455.1 Cyrtodaria siliqua
GAATCTCTCATCTCAGTCCTGATTTACCCGTATCCTGCATGAATCTCTCGTCTCAGTAGTCCTGATTTACCCATATCCTTCGTGAATCTCTCGTCTCAGTAGTCCTGATTTACCGGTATCCTGCGTGAATCTCTCGTCTCAGTAGTCCTGATTTACCGGTATCCTGCATGAATCTCTCGTCTCAGTAGTCCTGATTTACCGGTATGCTGCGTGAATCTCTCGTCTCTGTAGTCCTGATTTACCCGTATCCTGCGTGAACCTCTCGTCCCAGTAGTCCTGATTTACCCTTATCCTGCGTGAATCTCTTGTCTCAGTAGTCCTGATTTACCGGTATCCTGCGTGAATCTCTCGTCTCAGTAGTCCTGATTTACCAGTATCCTCGTGAATCTCTCGTCTCAGTAGTCCTGATTTACCGGTATCCTGCATGAATCTCTCGTCTCAGATGTCCTGATTTACCGTTATCCTGCATGAATCTCTCATCTCAGTAGTCCTCTGATTTACCGGTATCCTGCATGAATCTCTCGTCTCGGTAGTCCTGATTTACCGGTATCCTGCGTGAATCTCTCGTCTCGGTAGTCCTGATTTACCAGTATCCTGCGTGAATCTCTCGTCTCAGTAGTCCTGATTTACCGGTATCCTGCGTGAATCTCTCGTCTCAGTAGTCCTGATTTACCCGTATCCCGCGTGAATCTCTCATCTCAGTAGTCCTGATTTACCGGTATCATCGTGAATCTCTCGTCTCAGTAGTCCTGATTTACCGGTATCCTGCATGAATCTCTCATCTCAGTAGTCCTGATTTACCCGTATCCCGCGTGAATCTCTCATCTCAGTAGTCCTGATTTACCGGTATCCTGCGTGAATCTCTCGTCTCGGTAGTCCTGATTTACCAGTATCCTGCGTGAATCTCTCGTTTCAGTAGTCCTGATTTACCGGTATCCTGCGTGAATCTCTCGTCTCAGTAGTCCTGATTTACCCATATCCTGCGTGAATCTCTCATCTCAGTAGTCCTGATTTACCGGTATCCTGCGTGAATCTCTCGTCCCAGTAGTCCTGATTTACCGGTATCCTGCGTAAGTCTCTCGTCTCAGTAGTCCTGATTTACCGGTATCCTGCGTGAATCTCTCGTCTCAGTAGTCTTGATTTACCGGTATCCTGCGTGAATCTCTCGTCTCAGTAGTCCTGATTTACCGGTATCCTTCGTGAATCTCTCATCTCAGTAGTCCTGATTTACCCGTATCCTGCGTGAATCTCTTGTCTCTGTAGTCCTGATTTACCCGTATCCTGCGTGAATCTCTCGTCTCAGTAGTCCTGATTTACCGGTATCCTGCGTGAATCTCTCGTCTCAGTAGTCCTGATTTACCGGTATCATCGTGAATCTCTCATCTCAGTAGTCCTGATATACCGGTATCTTGCGTCAATCTCTCGTCTCAGTAGTCCTGATTCACCGGTATCCTGCGTGAATCTCTCGTCCCAGTAGTCCTGATTTACCGGTATCCTGCGTAAGTCTCTCATCTCAGTAGTCCTGATTTACCAGTATCCTGCGTTCTCTCGTCTCAGTAGTCCTGATTTACCAGTATCCTGCGTGAATCTCTCGTCTAAGTAGTCCTGATTTACCGGTATCCTTCGTGAATCTCTCGTCTCAGTAGTCCTGATTTACCCGTATCCTGCGTGAATCTCTCGTCTCTGTAGTCCTAATTTACCCGTATCCTGCGTGAATCTCTCGTCTCAGTAGTCCTGATTTACCGGTATCTTGCGTGAATCTCTCGTCTCAGTAGTCCTGATTTACCAGTATCCTGCGTGAATCTCTCGTCTCAGTAGTCCTGATTTACCGGTATCTTGCGTCAATCTCTCGTCTCAGTAGTCCTGATTTACCCGTATCCTGCGTGAATCTCTCGTCAAAGTAGTCCTGATTTACCGGTATCCTGCGTGAATCTCTCATCTCAGTAGTCCTGATTTACCGATATCGTGCGTGAATCTCTCGTCTCAGCAGTCCTGATTTACCGGTATCGTGCGTGAATCTCTCGTCTCAGTAGTCCTGATGCACCAGTATCCTGCGTGAATCTCTCGTCTCAGTAGTCCTGATTTACCGGTATCCTACGTGTGCAGACTTTTGTTGTCAAGAAGGCCTTAAAGAGACACACAGCTATCTTTTTCTTATTTTTAAATTCTTGGCATCCCATTAGTTTTTCTACATAACTTGCATTTTTGCGATCATTGTTAATAATTTAATGAAATATTTCAAGCAAATTGTTTTTGCAAATTATGTACTATCTGTTTATTGTACCATAGCTGTAATGGTTTTCCTTTGTTCTTGCTTATGATATATTTTTCATAAACCTGAAGATCTGAACCTAAGCCGTGCTATAAATGCCGGTATATTTCAGCCGTGCTATAAATGACTGATGCGTCAGTTATACCATGGCCTACTCCATTGTACACGCGCATAGTTGTAAGTTTACACACAACCTGTCAATCAAAATGTCAATTACCGGCAATTTCTAAGGTACAAAACATTTATAGCATACTTTTCTCGTATGCGATTTATACTGCACTCTCGGGCCTGCGGCCCTCGAGAAGCAGTATAAATCGCATATACTCGAAAAAGTATGCTATAATTATTACTTATATTGCACCAATGATATACTTAAACCTATGACATAATTTTTAATAGGGAAATATTGCAATTAATCTCTTGAAGTACTTGATATATCATTCTTATCAAAGAGGCTCGAGGGAGATATGCCAATGGAGTCATTTTCTGTAAGCAAATTAGAACGTACTAATCATTTACGTTTGAAAAATCAACAGTAGTTGCTATATAAAAGGATAAACAACTTGGAACTAAAACATTGTAAAACATTTTATAATTGGCAGAACTTTCCCTCCCTCTATAATGAAAGCACATGGCAAAGGTCAAATCACAAAATACTGACAAAGTTTGCTGTGGGGGTCTTTTAAACTGATAACCTAAATCGGGTCTAAATTGAAATGGGTCTAAATTAAAATATATATCTTATTTGAATAGTGTGACCATCGCTGTGTCCAGTTTTACCTTTGAAAATAGACAATGATTGGCGGTGATTGGTGAACAAGTAATTTAAAGCTTGGAGACTATTGAAACACAGTCATATTTACAGTTTGAGGGATCAAAACGAAACTATTGCATCTTGGTCTGTATTGATGTATAGCTATCAATAGTTTTACATTCACCCCACAAATTAATTGTTGATGTGTAACATTCTTTCTGTAAAGACTTTTATGGAAATGATAGGTATGTTTCTGCAAAATTAGTCCAGTCCAATTGATTTTAATTATACCCCGCTTTCACAAAGTGATGTGGGGCTATATAGGAATCACGCTGTCCATAACACACTGTCGCGCAACACATTTGTGTCAAATCGCGTTACACATATTCGTTCTGACGCGTAACACATTTTTATTACTTGCATTCCTCAGTTTTGAATGGGTTGTTCCCAAACTTCATATACATAACTGATCAAAGCAGGCTATTGATCACCTTCAGTGATAGTTGTACTTGAAATTGGGCTTCCAGATCATGAAGCTAGCAAATCAGAGGAAAATTTGTAGCCTACAGCATTTTTTCAGGAAAAGCGAAACATTGCAGCTTCATTGGAATAAGTAGTGGACATGATGTATTAATAACAAATCAAAGTTTTTGGATTGTTTGAAGCTGTGTGGAATCCAGATCCCAATGTCAATGTCATCTTACATGATGATTAAAAACCACTCGGCTTCATCTACATTTTTTATTTTTATTTGGTTGGACTTCAGACCAATTGTTGTCCCAAACTTACCCAACATGATGTTTTTTGTACCGTTAGGAATTTCATTTGCTGTGTTTAAATTATAAATTAACATATTTATTAGAAAAAGTAATTATTTTATGTTGATAATTTTACTGAAACATTGATGTACATGTAAACAAAATGGTGCCATATTTGATGTTTTTGCGATTTTACTTATGGGATGATGTGTTGTCCGTCGTCTGTTAACTTTTGCCTTGTAAACAAGCCAGATTGGATTAGTAACACCGGAGTTATTGCCCTTGAATTAGCAAAAAATGCTATATTTTGCCTTGTGAACAATCTAGCCCCTTCATTTTTCATGTGATCTTAACCAAACATGGCCAAAGTCTTTATATCAATGAGAGCTCGGTTAAGTTTGAAAACCGGCCAGATCGGATCAGTAACACCAGATTTATGGCCCTTTTTTGCTGAAAAATGGAATTTTCTGCCTTGTGAACACTCTAGCATCTTCATTTATTATTTGATCTTTACCAAACTTGCACACATTGTTAAAAGCAGCCCCGTTTGGTTCCCGGGGGCCCCGTTTGGTTCCCGGGGGCCCCGTTTGGTCCCGGGGCAAAGAATAGGGCCACTGCAAATCCTTTTCGAGGGGTAGACAGAGGAGTAGAATCCCCCCAAAATTCAAGTTCATTTTATCATTTTTTGTTCATGTTCTTTAAAGGTCTTCATCATGATCGCTGCATTGTTTCAGGTGCCATCTCGCTCACATCAAAAGAGCAGTGGCAGAAAAACAATAAATGTGGCTCCAGCATAAATGGAGTTTCTACGACAGAATTTGCAGCAACGTTCAGGGTGAGACGGTTCTAGGCCCATTTTCCATATTTTATCTCGATTTACATGGAGGATGAGCCTGTCATGTTCATGCCCTGGCTGGATTTCAGCGAACTTGGCTGGAATGATCAGTACGAAGCCTAGTTGTGCATATTGTTGTCATGTTCCGGTTGAATGATTTTTGTTGGAGTTGTAGCCAGTAGAGCAATACAGGCCCTCTTGGGCCTCATGTTTGTAAATTATTTATGTGTTAGTTGTTGAGTCATTAATATACTCAGTTGCAAAAGAAACTGGACACTTTGAAAATTTTACTTTACACCCTATCCTCTTTATAAAGTCCCTTAATGATTGATAAAAAAACTTTAAACAATTAAATCGAAACAAAACTCAGTGTCCACTTTCTTTTGCAACTGAGTATACATGGATTCTTCATTCATCTTTCATAAAACATGTTTGTTTTCATATTTTATTGAATTGTTTAAAGAAGATGCTTTCCCATCTGTTAAACATGTTGTTTCCTGTTATATTGTACCTATATCTGTATGTATATATTTTTTTTTCTCAGTTTTGTTCAAAAATTATTTATGATAAATTGCTATTTAATAGTCAAATTTCATAAAAACAACAACACATGTTTCATTTACTATTATTTGACAAACTTATTATGTCCCCCCACTTATACATAGGAAGTGGGGTATAGGAATCATGTTGTCCATAACGTTGCGTCGCGTCCCGTAACACATTTTTATCCTGTTGCATAACACGTTTTTAGCTCTACTGATCAAAGATCAGCAGAGTTTATGCCATGGTGCGGCATCCGTCGTCTGTCTGTCGGTAAACCTTTTTGTAGCGACTACTCCTCTGAAACTACTTGAAGGATTTTCATGAAACTTCACAGGAATGTTGCTCGTGATGTCTAGTTGATCCAAGCAAAATTTCAGGTTGGCCGGAAATTCAAGATGGCCGCCACGGCTGAAAATAGATTTTTAAAAAAACACAAATTTGTAGCGACTACTTCTTGAACACTACAAGTGATATTGATATGGGACTTTTTCTAAAATGATCAGCATGACATGATGTTTGTCCTTGTCGAAAATCATTTTGATTCAACATTAAACATGACTGCCAGCGGCCATCTTTGTTTACATAGAATTACATCGTCTACTTCTCTGAAACTACTGGATGGATTTTCATGAAACGTCTCAGGAATGTTGCTCTTGATGTCTAGTTTGTGTTACCAAAATTTTAGAGCGGCGGTAAAGTCAAGATGGCTGCCACGGCTAAAAACAGATTTAAAAATAAATAAATTTGTAGCGACTACTTCTTGAAAATTGTAAGTGATATTGATATGGGACTTTTTCTAGAACGATCAGCATGACATGATGTTGGTCATTTTTGAAAATCATTTTGAATCGACGTTAAACATGGCTGCAGCGGGCCTCTTTGTTTACAAGACTTATATAGTAAAAACTTGTAGCGACTACTCCTCTGAACTACTTGACAGATGTTCATGAAACTTCACAGGAATGCTGATCTAGCAATCAAAACTTATCAGTAGAGCTTCAAGGTCATTGACCTCTTGTTATTTCTTGCATTTCTCAGTTTTGAATGAGTTGTTCTAATATAGTAATTTATCACCTTTAGTGATAGTTCCAGTTTGATTTGTTTGAATGGTGTTTTACATCATTTTTAGCACAGGAGATATGACGGTCATTTTTAGCTAGACTTTTCCAAAAGAAAAAAAGAGCTATTGTCATCACTTGATTGTCGTCGTTGTCGTCTGCATTCCCTGGTTAAAGTTTTTAGTATGTAAGCTTGTATCTTCCAAACCACTTTACACAATGGATTGAAACTTCACACGTATTCAGCATCAGTAGATGACATCACAGGGTCAGGTGACGTAACTCCTGCTTTTATTTTGACAGAATTATGGCCCCTTTCATATTTAGAAAACTTGCTTAAAGTTTGTTTGCAAGCTTGTATCTCGCAAAGAACGTAACATAATAGATAAAAACTTCACACATGCATTGGGCATCATAACACAACACCACAGAGCCAGGTTCTATAACTCTTGCATCTATTTAAACAAAATTATGGCCCCTTTTGTACTCAAGAAATTTGGTTAGTTTGTATGTAAATTTGTATCTCGCAAAGTACTTTACATAATGGATTAAAACTTCACACATGCATTCAGCATCATTAGACAACACCACCACAGAGCCAGGTTCTATAACTCTTGCTTTTATTTTAACAAAACTATGGCTTCTTTTATTCTTTGAAAATTTGGTTAAACTGAGTTTATATGTAAGCTTACATCTCCAAAAATAATTTACATGAGGGATTGAAACTTCACACATGTATTTATACTTAGAAATCTTGGTTAAAGATTGTATGTCATTGATGGGAAACCATGTTTATCAATTGTAATTTTACCAAAGTTGAGCGTCTGCACCGTTGGCGGTGCTCTTGTTTAGTGGTTGAGGCAGACCACCCCATTTTTCCTGGGTAGAACCAGTAGTGTATACCTGCGGCCATACATACATATTTGAAGCAGCATTAATAACATATAAACAACATGACATAATGTTTAATTAACACATTGTTTACGTTTCCTTTGCAGCAGAACTTTTCATGGAACTTTGTCGAAGGTTGTACCCGTGCCTTCTATTTTAATATATGCAATTATAATCGCCAATATAGAATTCACAAGAGTATCATCACGTGTGTAATTTATAACAGCACTGCAGTCATGATTTTGAACATTTATAATCTGGGTTATAGATACCATTTAAGATTTTTGATGCCCCGAAGGGAGCCATATAGTAATCGCATCATCCGTCCGTTCGTCCTTCCATCTGAAACAATCATGTCTCGGCCAGAACTATGAAGAAACTGAAGTGATTTTCATGAAACTACACACAAATGTTAACCACAGAGAGGTGTGTCTTGTGCAAGAATCAATCTGTACCTCAAAGCTCACACTTGGAGGTCAAAGGTCGAATGAGTCGAAATGTTCGGGGGTATTTGTCTCTTATTGGTTGCATTTCTTGTTGATTAATTAATCCACAACCTGCTGTATCGCACTGAATATATTTCAAACTGAAATAATAATTAGGTATCACTCCGATTGTACCAAACAACTTTTGGCTCAAACAAAACTAGTACATGTACCCCACCCACTCCTCCTTGTGTTGTAGTAATACTAGTGAATTACAGATGTGGCCAAAATGTCACAGACAGATATGTAAAATAAAATTTTATAAAAGTTAAAAATGCTTTTGTACTTTCTTGCTTTTAAACCATTTGTGATCCGACATCGACTTTACGATTTTTAGCCCGGAAGACTATAAGAGGGCTGTTCAAGTAATATGTGGACTTGATCGATATCGCACTCATTGTTTGACGTAACCTTTAAGATTCATATTATGTTGTAATCCAACTCATAAGAAATCAAATGATTTAAACAAAAAACTGATACCATGTCGTTACGTTGCAATGAATGATCTAATAGGGCGAGAAACCCATTTATGGAGCAGCCCAAAATGTGACGTCATTATTTTATAACTGCATTTCAGGAATGGCTAAATGAAAGGAAATTCATCAACAAAAATTCACAAAACTAAAGTAGCACTGTCACTCGGGTATTCCAAAATTATAATTATGAAATTTTATGGAGAACTATGATAAATATAAAAAGTAGATACACACTTCCTTACTTTCAAGTTAAAATTGACGTCAGAAAAAAGCATGTAGCACTCAAATGTTAATAAAGTATTAAATAATATTAACTTTTAATAAAACAAAAAAGTAAATACAAAAAATTTAACATTTTAAAACCTTTTCAAAATACATGTTAGAAAATTAAGAATACTGATATATATTTAAATAAATATGTCTTTTGGAATGTCTACGCTGTTGTTTTCTAAATAGTTTGAATATTTATGATAAACTCGATCAAATTTATATGATCTTTTTCTTAAACTATGATATACTGTATAAAACATGATTATCCGACAATGCTGTAAAATACTCCATGAATAATACAATAATATAGTATTTTTCTACTGATCAAAGATCAGCAGAGCTTATGCCGTGGTGCGATGTCCGTACATCAGGTCCTTGGAATTTCATATTAGACATTTTGTCAATTTTAAAACATTTCAAACAAATCCGAATATTTAATATTTAAAAAATACTTAATTTTAACCAAATATACATTTTTATACACTGTATGTTAAATGTAACCAAAAATAGTATGAAAATGACATGGTGGTTTTTGTCCCATTAACACATCATATTAGGTTATTTTGGGACAGCAACCTTGGAGAGAGATGAGATGAAGCCATCAGACATGCCTCCGCCAGGGAGCAAACCCACATGGGGCAGAGGTCTAGCTCTTAACTTCTTAAGCCAATGCCTTATCCACTGAACATATTTTTGAAGAGATAAGCAAATTTTAGTAAAAGTTGCTGCTGAAAATTATGGGTATAGAACTATATAGATCATGCCTTCCATTATCTAAACGCCGATATCCTGTCCACAACCAAGCATATTTTTCTGGCTCTCGATTCCGTGTGTGGTATTTATTAGAGATTGACTCTTAGGCATTGTTCTGTAGGCACAATCGTACATACACTGAAGTACGGACCTTAATAATCACACATACACTGAAGTACGGACCTTAATAATCACACATACACTGAAGTACGGACCTTAATAATCACACATACACTGAAGTACGGACCTTAGTAAGTTCAAGAATAACTTGTCAACCTACTAGCTACAGCATCAAAATGTAAGTATAATTAGCGGTAGTTTGTCTTTCATTCTGTTACCATAGTTGCTGAAGTCAGTAATGGGATGCAAAAAAAGTATTTTTCTTGCATACCGGATATGGTGATCCGTGTTTTGCATACCAGATGAGGTGATCCGTGTTTTGCATACCAGATAAGGTGATCCATGTTTTGCATACCAGATAAAGTGATCCATGTTTTGCATACCGGATAAGGTGATCCTTGTTTTGCATACCGGATAAGGTGATCTGTGTTTTGCATACCGGATAAGGTGTTTCGTGTCTTGCATACTGGATAAGGTCATCGTGTCTTGCATACCGGATAAGGTGATCCGTGTCTTGCATACCGGATAATGTGATCCGTGTTTTGCATACCAGATAAGGTGATCTGTGTTTTGCTTGGGTGCTGGAAATCCTGATCTTACACATGGGGGAAGATAAGTCGCGCGCTTATATAAACAATGACAGTTGCATGACATCATTGTCTAAATAAACATGCAAAATGTTAGTAGTTGGCGACGTCAATGCGCAGAATATAATGGTATGCAAGAAAAAGAATCAATCATGGGTATCCGGTTCAGATAGGGAAATTTGATCCACTGCTTGGTATAATTGTTTTAATCAGAACCTTGGTAGAGCCTCAGTTTTGATAAAAACAATTATACCTCGTGTTGGAATTCCTGATCTTCACCGGATACCCATGAAAGATACTTATAATCAAACATGTGTTTGTGCAATTCGAAGGTTAATTGTCCCCCAGCATATAAACCAAGGCAGAATCCCCAAGGTTGGAAATTAGGAGTGGAGTATTTTGTGGTACAATGATTGTATGTGGGGATATAGGTTACAAGTCTCGCGTGGCGCAGTCGGTAGCGCGGCGGATTTGTAACCGGAGGCCCCGGGTTCAATCCTCCATGGTGCCACTGAGTTTCATCGGTGTGTTCTTAGGCAAGACACTTTTCCTTAGCCTCGTCCGTCGGATGCTGATGTAAACCGGGCGGTCCCGTGTATCGGTCTATCCTCCAAGCACGTTAAAGAACCATAGGATTCTATTCGATAATAAGAGTAGGGCACGGTTCCCGGATTCCTATGTATCCTTCTCCTCTCTCTGGGGCGGGTCTAAATAACCTATACTGTGTTGCTGAGCCGTTAAACAATATTCAGTTCAATTCAATTCATCTGAAGGACTGGTATTAAAGGTGAGAAATACTTAGCGGTGCAAACTTAACCATTACACCACGGCACTACCTTCAAGCATTGAAGTGTGCGTGTGTGTAATTCTAAGATTTAAGGACCCTCTGCCTAATGTGTCACATGCAGAATCACTATGTGGATCGATACAATCTAGATACATGTGCCCATGTCTCGAAGCGGTTGTTGATGTCATTTATCTTGTAGTGTGGAGTCGCCGTTTTTGTGAAGTTGTCGCTGTGGCGATGTCTGCATGGTTCCTACATTCACTAGGTGATGCTGTCCTGCATCCTCTACATGGTAGATAACTACAGGTAGCCTTCCTTGAACTCTCCGTCTAGCGGCAGCCCACTGGTGACAAGTTACAACACTCCTCGTCTAGCGGCAGCCCACTGGTGAAAAGTTACAACACTCCTCGTCTAGCGGCAGCCCACTGGTGACAAGTTACAACACTCCTCGTCTAGCGGCAGCCCACTGGTGACAAGTTACAACACTCCTTATCTAGCGGCAGCCCACTGGTGACAAGTTACAACACTCCTCGTCTAGCGGCAGCCCACCGGTGACAAGTTACAACACTCCTCATCTAGCGGCAGCCCACTGGTGACAAGTTACAACACTCCTCATCTAGTGGCAGCCCACTGGTGACAAGTTACAACACTCCTTATCTAGCGGCAGCCCACTGGTGACAAGTTACAACACTCATCTAGCGGCAGTCCACTGGTGACAAGTTACAACACTCCTCGTCTAGCGGCAGCCCACCGGTGACAAGTTACAACACTCCTCATCTAGCGGCAGCCCACCGGTGACAAGTTACAACACTCCTCGTCTAGCGGCTGCCCACTGGTGACAAGTTACAACACTCATCTAGCGGCAGCCCACTGGTGACAAGTTACAACACTCATCTAGCGGCAGCCCACTGGTGACAAGTTACAACACTCCTCATCTAGCGGCAGCCCACTGGTGACAAGTTACAACACTCCTCATCTAGCGGCAGCCCACCAGTGACCAGTTACAACACTCCTCGTCTAGCGGCAGCCCACTGGTGACAAGTTACAACACTCCTCATCTAGCGGCAGCCCTACGGTGACAAGTTACAACACTCCTCGTCTAGCGGCAGCCCACTGGTGACAAGTTACAACACTCCTCGTCTAGCGGCAGCCCACTGGTGACAAGTTACAACACTCCTCGTCTAGCGGCAGCCCACCGGTGACAAGTTACAACACTCCTCATCTAGCGGCAGCCAACCGGTGACAAGTTACAACACTCCTCGTCTAGCGGCAGCCCACTGGTGACAAGTTACAACACTCCTCATCTAGCGACAGCCCACCAGTGACCAGTTACAACACTCCTCGTCTAGCGGCAGCCCACTGGTGACAAGTTACAACACTCCTCGTCTAGCGGCAGCCCACCGGTGACAAGTTACAACACTCCTCATCTAGCGGCAGCCAACTGGTGACAAGTTACAACACTCCTTATCTAGCGGCAGCCCACTGGTGACAAGTTACAACACTCATCTAGCGGCAGCCCACTGGTGACAAGTTACAACACTCCTCATCTAGCGGCAGCCAACTGGTGACAAGTTACAACACTCATCTAGCATCAGCCCACTGGTGACAAGTTACAACACTCCTCGTCTAGCGGCAGCCAACTGGTGACAAGTTACAACACTCCTCATCTAGCGGCAGCCCACTGGTGACAAGTTACAACACTCCTCATCTAGCGGCAGCCCACCAGTGACCAGTTACAACACTCCTCGTCTAGCGGCAGCCCACTGGTGACAAGTTACAACACTCCTCGTCTAGCGGCAGCCCACCGGTGACAAGTTACAACACTCCTCATCTAGCGGCAGCCAACTGGTGACAAGTTACAACACTCCTTATCTAGCGGCAGCCCACTGGTGACAAGTTACAACACTCATCTAGCGGCAGCCCACTGGTGACAAGTTACAACACTCCTCATCTAGCGGCAGCCAACTGGTGACAAGTTACAACACTCATCTAGCGGCAGCCCACTGGTGACAAGTTAAACACTCCTCGTCTAGCGGCAGCCAACTGGTGACAAGTTACAACACTCCTTATCTAGCGGCAGCCCACTGGTGACAAGTTACAACACTCATCTAGCGGCAGCCCACTAGTGACAAGTTACAACACTCCTTATCTAGCGGCAGCCCACCGGTGACAAGTTACAACACTCCTCATCTAGCGGCAGCCCACTGGTGACAAGTTACAACACTCCTTATCTAGTGGCAGCCCACCGGTGACAAGTTACAACACTCCTCGTCTAGCGGCAGCCCACCGGTGACAAGTTACAACACTCCTCATCTAGCGGCAGCCCACTGGTGACAAGTTACAACACTCCTCATCTAGCGGCAGCCCACTGGTGACAAGTTACAACACTCCTCATCTAGCGGCAGCCCACTGGTGACAAGTTACAACACTCCTCATCTAGCGGCAGCCCACCGGTGACAAGTTACAACACTCCTCATCTAGCGGCAGCCCACTGGTGACAAATTACAACACTCCTTATCTAGCGGCAGCCCACCGGTGACAGGTTGCAACACTCCTCGTCTAGCGGCAGCCAACTGGTGACAAGTTACAACACTCCTCATCTAGCGGCAGCCCACTGGTGACAAGTTACAACACTCCTCATCTAGCGGCAGCCCACTGGTGACAAGTTACAACACTCCTTATCTAGCGGCAGCCCACTGGTGACAAGTTACAACACTCCTCGTCTAGCGGCAGCCCACTGGTGACAAGTTACAACACTCATCTAGCGGCAGCCAACTGGTGACAAGTTACAACACTCCTTATCTAGCGGCAGCCCACTGGTGACAAGTTACAACACTCATCTAGCGGCAGCCCACTGGTGACAAGTTACAACACTCCTCGTCTAACGGCAGCCCATCAGTGACAAGTTACAACACTCCTCGTCTAACGGCAGCCCACCAGTGACCAGTTACAACACTCCTCATCTAGCAGCAGCCCACCAGTGACAATCAGGCTGGGCTGCCTCCTGACCTCTCTGCTGCACAGCACAGAGTTTCCGTGGTGTTTGTCAGGTTTACAGGTTTAAAACTCCATATGCACCCTTGACGGGCAGAGAGAGCCTTCTGCTACAGGCTGACTTTTTGTGTCACCTGCGTAGCATGGCAGACACTTAGGGATCAAGTTACAACACTCATCTAGCGGCAGCCCACTGGTGACAAGTTACAACACTCCTCATCTAGCGGCAGCCAACTGGTGACAAGTTACAACACTCATCTAGCAGCAGCCCACTGGTGACAAGTTAAACACTCCTCGTCTAGCGGCAGCCAACTGGTGACAAGTTACAACACTCCTTATCTAGCGGCAGCCCACTGGTGACAAGTTACAACACTCATCTAGCGGCAGCCCACTGGTGACAAGTTACAACACTCCTTATCTAGCGGCAGCCCACCGGTGACAAGTTACAACACTCCTCATCTAGCGGCAGCCCACTGGTGACAAGTTACAACACTCCTTATCTAGCGGCAGCCCACCGGTGACAAGTTACAACACTCCTCGTCTAGCGGCAGCCCACCGGTGACAAGTTACAACACTCCTCATCTAGCGGCAGCCCACTGGTGACAAGTTACAACACTCCTCATCTAGCGGCAGCCCACTGGTGACAAGTTACAACACTCCTCATCTAGCGGCAGCCCACTGGTGACAAGTTACAACACTCCTCGTCTAGCGGCAGCCCACCGGTGACAAGTTACAACACTCCTCATCTAGCGGCAGCCCACTGGTGACAAATTACAACACTCCTTATCTAGCGGCAGCCCACCGGTGACAAGTTGCAACACTCCTCGTCTAGCGGCAGCCAACTGGTGACAAGTTACAACACTCCTCATCTAGCGGCAGCCCACTGGTGACAAGTTACAACACTCCTCATCTAGCGGCAGCCCACTGGTGACAAGTTACAACACTCCTCATCTAGCGGCAGCCCACTGGTGACAAGTTACAACACTCCTTATCTAGCGGCAGCCCACTGGTGACAAGTTACAACACTCCTCGTCTAGCGGCAGCCCACTGGTGACAAGTTACAACACTCATCTAGCGGCAGCCAACTGGTGACAAGTTACAACACTCATCTAGCGGCAGCCCACTGGTGACAAATTACAACACTCCTTATCTAGCGGCAGCCCACCGGTGACAAGTTGCAACACTCCTCGTCTAGCGGCAGCCAACTGGTGACAAGTTACAACACTCCTCATCTAGCGGCAGCCCACTGGTGACAAGTTACAACACTCCTCATCTAGCGGCAGCCCACTGGTGACAAGTTACAACACTCCTTATCTAGCGGCAGCCCACTGGTGACAAGTTACAACACTCCTCGTCTAGCGGCAGCCCACTGGTGACAAGTTACAACACTCATCTAGCGGCAGCCAACTGGTGACAAGTTACAACACTCCTTATCTAGCGGCAGCCCACTGGTGACAAGTTACAACACTCATCTAGCGGCAGCCCACTGGTGACAAGTTACAACACTCCTCGTCTAACGGCAGCCCACCAGTGACCAGTTACAACACTCCTCATCTAGCAGCAGCCCACCAGTGACAATCAGGCTGGGCTGCCTCCTGACCTCTCTGCTGCACAGTACAGAGTTTCCGTGGTGTTTGTCAGGTTTACAGGTTTAAAACTCCATATGCACCCTTGACGGGCAGAGAGAGCCTTCTGCTACAGGCTGACTTTTTGTGTCACCTGCGTAGCATGGCAGACACTTAGGGATCACTTTGTCTATCATCATCCGTTACACATGTCCAATAACTCTGACTTCCATTTTGGCAGAGTTATGCCCTCTTTGATAAAACTTTAACCTGCAACCTAACCAAGCTCATAACTGGCCATAACTCCAGAAGTATTTGACCTATGTTCATGAAACTTCACACACATATTCATCTTACCACACAGAATATTGCTATCCATGACCAATAACTCGGACTTTATTTCAGCATAGAGTTATGCCTCTTTTCAGAAAACTTTAACCTGCAACCTAACCAAGCTCAGAACTGGCCAAAACTTGAAAAATATGTGACCTGTGTTGATGAAACTTCAAATACATCTTCATCTTAACCAAAGGAATGTTGTTACACATGCCCAATAACTCTGACTTTCATTTGGCAGAATTATGCCCCTTTTCCTAAAACTTTAACCTGCAACCTAACCAAGCTCATAACTTGGCAAACTATCTAAGGTCATGAAACTGTATACAGTTCTTCATTACCAGTTATCCAATGCAGATTTATGCCACTTTTCATAAACTTTAATGCTTATAAAACAAGAAGTGGGCCTGTAGACGCTCTACTGGTACGATGTGATTCAAAAACATAAAGATGATAGAGGCCAACCCAAGAAACATGTTTCCTATATATAACTCTATGTAAACTTTGGGTTATCATGGTGGCCATTTTGAATATTTGACGACAACGAAAAACACAAACTTGATAGAGGCCAACAACAGGAACATGTATATGATATTTAACTAGAATGGAATAAGTGGTAATATGTCGTTTGAATAATGTCCTTAAATATGACCTAAGTTTAGCCATGGTGGCATCATGGATGACTGGAGGCCCCAAAAACACAAATCTGTTGGGGACTAACCCAAAGATCATTGTGATTAAGTTTCATTAAAATCCTTCAAGAGGTTTCAGAGATGTCATTTTAGCCTTTTCCTATATAACTCTATGTAAACTTTGGGTCGCCGTGGTGGCCATTTTGATTATACGACGATAACGAAAAACACAAACTTGATAGAGGCTAACCCAAGGAACATGTTTATGGTATTTCACAATAATGGATTATGTGGTTTTGTGGGAGATGTTGTTTGAAATTTCCTTAAATTTGACCTAATTTTAGCCATGGTGGCCATCTTGGATGACTGGCAGCCGCGAAAAACACAATTCTGAGGGGGACTATCCTAAAGATCATTGTAATGAAGTTTCATCAAAATCCTTCAAGCGGTTTCAGAGATGTAATTTTTAGCCTTTTCCTATATAACTCTATGTAAACTCAAGAGTCGCCGTGGTGGCCATTTTGATTATTCGCGGATAACGAAAAACACAAACTTGATAGAGGCCAACCCAAGGAACATGTTTATGGTATTTCACAATAATGGAATAAGTGGTTTTGCGGAGATGTTTGAAAATTCCTTAAATTTGACCTAGTTTTAGCCATGGTGGCCATCTCGAATGACTGGCGGCCAGGAAAAACACAAATCTGAGAGGGGCCCTCCAAAGTAACATTGTGATGAAGTTTCATCAAAATCCTTCAAGCGTTTCAGAGGAGATGTCGATTTTATAAAATTGCTAACAGACAGACGGACAGACGAAAAGTGATCTCATAAGCTAGTAGAGTTAAAAAACTCCATTATTCAAGAAGGATTGCACCCCCTGTCTTCAAACTTTATAGTTAGATTGTACTTGCTGAAATAAGCACATGGCAGGCGACAAAAGTGTTCCATGGAACACCTTTCCAGAGGTATTCTCGTCTTGTCTACTTCAATGCCGCTGATGACTGAACACAGGCTTGGCATATATAATAATTACTATTTAGTTATATAAGTCACTAGGATTTTGGTGAAGCGACATTGTGCACAGTCATCACGGATACTATAAGATTAAAGACTGGCATAATTAACACGGTCACTATAGGAATGGCGTAATACTGCAGATAGAACGTCACATCTCTCACGGGTAGAACGCCAAATATGGAAATAGTTCCGTGGGTTGTCGGCGGTAAGCATCTAGTCCGCCAGTATTGTAAAACAGAGTTTAATTTATCACAGGATAAGCTTGTTGGAATAACATCGGCCTGAAACAAAAATTGCTGAAATATTTAAAAGCATAAAAAAGGTATATGGCCATTACATTAAAACCTACTTGGTACCCCAGGAAAGCACTATTGAAATTGAATACCCACCCATAGATACAAAATACAGTTTAAAAAACCTTACTTCTGAAAATATGGTTCACTCATAGATGTTTATTTAAATGCCTTCCTGGGGTCACAGTTATGTTTTAATAGAACAGCGCCTATATACATTCTTATATAAATCCCGGTCTTACAGCATAATTTGAAGTTCTCTAATGGAGCATCCATGTGTAACACTTTTTCTGCATTTCATGCATGAGCATTGGGCCATTCTTAAAATTGTGTTGATTTGCTGTGCTCTGACCTACTCACTAAAAAGGCAGCTACCCAACATTTTAAAACATCCCAATTATATGTATAATAAAGATAGGACTATGTTTTGTAAAACCCTGTCACAACTGTCGGAGGACTCGGTCAAAAAAAAAATCGTACCTGCCCACTTAAGCTTTTGGGGTCGGAGCACAGCAAACCAACAATTTATTAAGGATGCCCTTTTAGGTTATATTCAGATTACTGTATTTCCCACTGGCCAGCAAGACTGTAGTATCCAAGCACAATTAATGTACATGCATTTAAAAAAGTTAGATAATTCAATCTACACTAGATATTTCAGAGCAACAATCTCATCTCTACCTTTGTTAGCCACCGGTATTGATCTCATTGTCATTTTCTAACACTATTACATTTAGAAAATTGGAAAACATTGGAAATTCTGGATGGGTGCTCTCTGTAGAATGTGTGCCGCCTGCCGGGGCCTTGGCCCAGAATGTGTGCCGCCTGCCGGGGCCTTGGCTCAGAATGTGTGCCGCCTGCCGGGGCCTTAACCCAGAATGTGTGCTGCCTGCCGGGGCCTTGGCCCTGAATGTGTGCTGCCTGCCAGGGTCTTGGCACAGAATGTGTGCCGCCTGCCGTGGCCTTGGCCCAGAATGTTTGCTGCCTGACGGGGCCTTGGCCCAGAATGTGCCGCCTGCCGGGGTCTTGGCACAGAAAGTTAGCCGCCTGCCGGGGCCTTGGCCCAGAATGTGTGCCGCCTGCCGAGGCCTTGGCTCAGAATGTGTGCCGCCTGCACGGGCCTTGACCCAGAATGTGTGCCGCCTGGCGGGGCCTTGGCCCAGAATGTGTGCCACCTGCCGGGGTCTTGGCACAGAATGTGTGACAGTGAACTGAGACTTAAGACATCAACCTATAAATGTGTGTGGTGATGTGGCTATTGTCATACATCAACCTATATATGTGTGTGGTGATGTGGCTATTGTCATACATCAACCTATATATGTGTGTGGTGATGTGGCTGTTGTCAAACAACAACCTATATAAGTGTGTGGTGATGTGGCTATTGTCATACATCAACCTATATATTTGTGTGGTGATGTGGATATTGTCATACATCAACCTATATATGTGTGTGGTGATGTGGCTATTGTCAAACATCAACCTATATATGTGTGTGGTGATGTGGCTGTTGTCATACATCAACCTATATGTGTGTGGTGATGTGGCTATTTATATATGTGTGTGGTGATGTGGCTATTGTCATGCATCAACCTATATATGTGCGTGGTGATGTGGCTATTTATATATGTGTGTGGTGATTTGGCTATTGTCATACATCAACCTATATATTTGTGTGGTGATGTGGCTGTTGTCATACATCAACCTATATATTTGTGTGGTGATGTGGCTATTGTCGTTACACATCAACCTATATATTTGTGTGGTGATGTGGCTGTTGTCATACATCAACCTATATATGTGTGTGGTGATGTGGCTATTGTCATACATCAACCTATATATTTGTGTGGTGATGTGGCTGTTGTCATACATCAACCTATATATTTGTGTGGTGATGTGGCTATTGTCATAACACATCAACCTATATATTTGTGTGGTGATGTGGCTGTTGTCATACATCAACCTATATATGTGTGTGGTGATGTGGCTATTGTCATACATCAACCTATATATTTGTGTGGTGATGTGGCTGTTGTCATACATCAACCTATATATGTGTGTGGTGATGTGGCTATTGTCAAACATCAACCTATATATTTGTGTGGTGATATGGCTGTTGTCAAACATCAACCTATATATTTGTGTGGTGATGTGGCTATTGTCAAACATCAACCTATATATTTGTGTGGTGATGTGGCTGTTGTCAAACATCAACATATATGTGTGTGTGGTGATGTGGCTGTTGTCAAACATCAACCTATATAAGTGTGTGGTGATGTGGCTGTTGTCAAACATCAACCTATATATTTGTGTGGCGATGTGGCTGTTGTCATACATCAACCTATATATGTGTGTGGTGATGTGGCTATTGTCAAACATCAACCTATAAATGTGTGTGGTGATGTGGCTGTTGTCAAACATCAACCTATATATGTGTGTGGTGATGTGGCTGTTTTCAAACATTAACCTATATATGTGTGTGGTGATGTGGTTGTTGTCAAACATCAACCTATATATTTGTGTGGTGATGTGGCTGTTTTCATACATCAACCTATATATTTGTGTGGTGATGTGGCTGTTTCATACATCAACCTATATATTTGTGTGGTGATGTGGCTGTTGTCATACATCAACCTATATATGTGTGTGGTGATGTGGCTGTTGTCAAACATCAACCTATATATTTGTGTGGTGATGTGGCTGTTGTCATACATCAACCTATATATGTGTGTGGTGATGTGGCTGTTGTCAAACATCAACCTATATATGTGTGTGGTGATGTGGCTGTTGTCAAATATCAACCTATATATTTGCCTGCCGGGGCCTTGGCCCTGAATGTGTGCTGCCTGCCAGGGTCTTGGCACAGAATGTGTGCCGCCTGCCGTGGCCTTGGCCCAGAATGCTTGCTGCCTGCCGGGGCCTTGGCCCAGAATGTGCCGCCTGTCGGGGTCTTGGCACAGAAAGTTAGCCGCCTGCCGGGTCCTTGGCCCAGAATGTGTGCCGCCTGCCGGGGCCTTGGCCCAGAATGTGTGCCACCTGCCGGGGTCTTGGCACAGAATGTGTGACAGTGAACTGAGACTTAAGACATCAACCTATAAATGTGTGTGGTGATGTGGCTATTGTCATACATCAACCTATATATGTGTGTGGTGATGTGGCTATTGTCATACATCAACCTATATATGTGTGTGGTGATGTGGCTGTTGTCAAACAACAACCTATATAAGTGTGTGGTGATGTGGCTATTGTCATACATCAACCTATATATTTGTGTGGTGATGTGGATATTGTCATACATCAACCTATATATGTGTGTGGTGATGTGGCTATTGTCAAACATCAACCTATATATGTGTGTGGTGATGTGGCTGTTGTCATACATCAACCTATATGTGTGTGGTGATGTGGCTATTTATATATGTGTGTGGTGATGTGGCTATTGTCATGCATCAACCTATATATGTGTGTGGTGATGTGGCTATTTATATATGTGTGTGGTGATTTGGCTATTGTCATACATCAACCTATATATTTGTGTGGTGATGTGGCTGTTGTCATACATCAACCTATATATTTGTGTGGTGATGTGGCTATTGTCGTTACACATCAACCTATATATTTGTGTGGTGATGTGGCTGTTGTCATACATCAACCTATATATGTGTGTGGTGATGTGGCTGTTGTCAAACAACAACCTATATAAGTGTGTGGTGATGTGGCTATTGTCATACATCAACCTATATATTTGTTGGTGATGTGGATATTGTCATACATCAACCTATATATGTGTGTGGTGATGTGGCTATTGTCAAACATCAACCTATATATGTGTGTGGTGATGTGGCTGTTGTCATACATCAACCTATATGTGTGTGGTGATGTGGCTATTTATATATGTGTGTGGTGATGTGGCTATTGTCATGCATCAACCTATATATGTGTGTGGTGATGTGGCTATTTATATATGTGTGTGGTGATTTGGCTATTGTCATACATCAACCTATATATTTGTGTGGTGATGTGGCTGTTGTCATACATCAACCTATATATTTGTGTGGTGATGTGGCTATTGTCGTTACACATCAACCTATATATTTGTGTGGTGATGTGGCTGTTGTCATACATCAACCTATATATGTGTGTGGTGATGTGGCTATTGTCATACATCAACCTATATATTTGTGTGGTGATGTGGCTGTTGTCATACATCAACCTATATATTTGTGTGGTGATGTGGCTATTGTCATAACACATCAACCTATATATTTGTGTGGTGATGTGGCTGTTGTCATACATCAACCTATATATGTGTGTGGTGATGTGGCTATTGTCATACATCAACCTATATATTTGTGTGGTGATGTGGCTGTTGTCATACATCAACCTATATATGTGTGTGGTGATGTGGCTATTGTCAAACATCAACCTATATATTTGTGTGGTGATATGGCTGTTGTCAAACATCAACCTATATATTTGTGTGGTGATGTGGCTATTGTCAAACATCAACCTATATATTTGTGTGGTGATGTGGCTGTTGTCAAACATCAACATATATGTGTGTGTGGTGATGTGGCTGTTGTCAAACATCAACCTATATAAGTGTGTGGTGATGTGGCTGTTGTCAAACATCAACCTATATATTTGTGTGGCGATGTGGCTGTTGTCATACATCAACCTATATATGTGTGTGGTGATGTGGCTATTGTCAAACATCAACCTATAAATGTGTGTGGTGATGTGGCTGTTGTCAAGCATCAACCTATATATGTGTGTGGTGATGTGGCTGTTTTCAAACATTAACCTATATATGTGTGTGGTGATGTGGTTGTTGTCAAACATCAACCTATATATTTGTGTGGTGATGTGGCTGTTTTCATACATCAACCTATATATTTGTGTGGTGATGTGGCTGTTTCATACATCAACCTATATATTTGTGTGGTGATGTGGCTGTTGTCATACATCAACCTATATATGTGTGTGGTGATGTGGCTGTTGTCAAACATCAACCTATATATTTGTGTGGTGATGTGGCTGTTGTCATACATCAACCTATATATGTGTGTGGTGATGTGGCTGTTGTCAAACATCAACCTATATATGTGTGTGGTGATGTGGCTGTTGTCAAATATCAACCTATATATTTGCCTGCCGGGGCCTTGGCCCTGAATGTGTGCTGCCTGCCAGGGTCTTGGCCCAGAATGTGTGCCGCCTGCCGTGGCCTTGGCCCAGAATGCTTGCTGCCTGCCGGGGCATTGGCCCAGAATGTGCCGCCTGTCGGGGTCTTGGCACAGAAAGTTAGCCGCCTGCCGGGTCCTTGGCCCAGAATGTGTGCCGCCTGTCGGGGCCTTGGCCCAGAATGTGTGCCGCCTGCCGGGGCATTGGCTCAGAATGTGTGCCGCCTGCACGGGCCTTGACCCAGAATGTGTGCCGCCTGCCGGGGCCTTGGCCCAGAATGTGTGCCGCCTGCCGGGGTCTTGGCACAGAATGTGTGACAGTGAACTGAGACTTAAGACATCAACCTATAAATGTGTGTGGTGATGTGGCTATTGTCATACATCAACCTATATATGTGTGTGGTGATGTGGCTATTGTCATACATCAACCTATATATGTGTGTGGTGATGTGGCTGTTGTCAAACATCAACCTATATAAGTGTGTGGTGATGTGGCTATTGTCATACATCAACCTATATATGTGTGTGGTGATGTGGCTATTGTCAAACATCAACCTATATATGTGTGTGGTGATGTGGCTGTTGTCATACATCAATCTATATGTGTGTGGTGATGTGGCTGTTGTCATACATCAATCTATATGTGTGTGGTGATGTGGCTATTTATATATGTGTGTGGTGATGTGGCTATTGTCATACATCAACCTATATATGTGTGTGGTGATGTGGCTATTTATATATGTGTGTGGTGATGTGGCTATTGTCATCACACATCAACCTATATATTTGTGTGGTGATGTGGCTGTTGTCATACATCAACCTATATATGTGTGTGGTGATGTGGCTATTGTCATACATCAACCTATATATTTGTGTGGTGATGTGGCTATTGTCATACATCAACCTATATATTTGTGTGGTGATGTGGCTGTTGTCAAACATCAACCTATATATTTGTGTGGCGATGTGGCTGTTGTCATACATCAACCTATATATGTGTGGTGATGTGGCTATTGTCAAACATCAACCTATAAATGTGTGTGGTGATGTGGCTATTGTCAAACATCAACCTATATATTTGTGTGGCGATGTGGCTGTTGTCAAACATCAACCTATAAATGTGTGTGGTGATGTGGCTGTTATCAAACATCAACCTATATATTTGTGTGGTGATATGGCTGTTGCCATACATCAACCTAAATATGTGTGTGGTGATGTGGCTGTTGTCAAACATCAACCTATATAAGTGTGTGGTGATGTGGCTGTTGTCATACATCAACTTATATATGTGTGTGGTGATGTGGCTATTGTCAAACATCAACCTATATATGTGTGTGGTGATGTGGCTGTTGTCATACATCAACCTATGTATGTGTGTGGTGATGTGGCTGTTGTCAAACATTAACCTATATATGTGTGTGGTGATGTGGTTGTTGTCAAACATCAACCTATATACTTGTGTGGTGATGTGGCTGTTTTCATACATCAACCTATATATTTGTGTGGTGATGTGGCTGTTTTCATACATCAACCTATATATTTGTGTGGTGATGTGGCTGTTGTCATACATCAACCTATATATGTGTGTAGTGATGTGGTTGTTGTCAAACATCAACCTATATATTTGTGTGGTGATGTGGCTGTTTTCATACATCAACCTATATATTTGTGTGGTGATGTGGCTGTTTTCAAACATTAACCTATATATGTGTGTGGTGATGTGGTTGTTGTCAAACATCAACCTATATATTTGTGTGGTGATGTGGCTGTTTTCATACATCAACCTATATATTTGTGTGGTGATGTGGCTGTTGTCATACATCAACCTATATATGTGTGTGGTGATGTGGCTGTTGTCAAATATCAACCTATATATTTGTGTGGTGATGTGGCTGTTGTCATACATCAACCTTTATTATGTGTGTGGTGATGTGGCTATTGTCAAACATCAACCTATATATGTGTGTGGAGATGTGGCTGTTGTCATACATCAACCTATATATTTGTGTGGTGATGTGGCTGTTGTCAAACATCAACCTATATATGTGTGTGGTGATGTGGCTGTTGTCAAATATCAACCTATATATTTGTGTGGTGATGTGGCTGTTGACATACATCAATCTTTATTATGTGTGTGGTGATGTGGCTATTGTCAAACATCAACCTATATATGTGTGTGGAGATGTGGCTGTTGTCATACATCAACCTATATAAGTGTGTGGTGATGTGGCTGTTGTCAAACATCAACCTATATATGTGTGTGATGATGTGGCTGTTGTCATACATCAACCTATATATGTGTGGTGATGTGGCTGTTGTCATACATCAATCTATATGTGTGTGGTGATGTGGCTGTTGTCATACATCAACCTATATGTGTGTGGTGATGTGGCTGTTGTCATACATCAATCTATATGTGTGTGGTGATGTGGCTGTTGTCATACATCAACCTATATATGTGTGTGGTGATGTGGCTGTTGTCAAACATCAACCTATATATGTGTGTGGTGATGTGGCTGTTGTCAAACATCAACTTATATATTTGTGTGGTGATGTGGCTGTTGTCATACATCAACCTTTATTATGTGTGTGGTGATGTGGCTGTTGTCATACATCAACCTATATGTGTGTGTGGTGATATGGCTGTTGTCAAACATCAACTTATATATTTGTGTGGTGATGTGGCTGTTGTCATACATCAACCTTTATTATGTGTGTGGTGATGTGGCTATTGTCAAACATCAACCTATATATGTGTGTGGAGATGTGGCTGTTGTCATACATCAACCTATATAAGTGTGTGGTGATGTGGCTGTTGTCAAACATCAACCTATATATGTGTGTGATGATGTGGCTGTTGTAATACATCAACCTATATATGTGTGTGGAGATGTGGCTGTTGTCATACATCAACCTATATAAGTGTGTGGTGATGTGGCTGTTGTCAAACATCAACCTATATATGTGTGTGATGATGTGGCTGTTGTCATACATCAACCTATATATGTGTGTGGTGATGTGGCTGTTGTCAAACATCAACCTATATATGTGTGTGATGATGTGGCTGTTGTCATACATCAACCTATATATGTGTGTGGTGATGTGGCTGTTGTCAAACATCAACCTATATATTTGTGTGGTGATGTGGCTGTTTTCATACATCAACCTATATATGAGTGTGGTGATGTGGCTGTTGTCAAACATCAACTTATATATTTGTGTGGTGATGTGGCTGTTGTCATACATCAACCTATATACGTGTGTGGTGATGTGGCTGTTGTCATACATCAACCTATATAAGTGTGTGGTGATGTGGCTGTTGTCAAACATCAACCTATATATGTGTGTGGTGATGTGGCTGTTGTCAAACATCAACCTATATATGTGTGTGGTGATGTGGCTATTGTCATACATCAACCTATATAAGTGTGTGGTGATGTGGCTGTTGTCAAACATCAACCTATATATGCGTGTGGTGATGTGGCTGTTGTCATACATCAACCTATATATGTGTGTGGTGATGTGGCTATTGTCAAACATCAACCTATATATTTGTGTGGTGATGAGCTATTGTCAAACATAAACCTATATATGTGTGTGGTGATGTGGCTTTTGTCATACATCAACCTATATATTTGTGTGATGTGGCTATTGTCATACATCAACCTATATATGTGTGTGGTGATGTGGCTGTTGTCAAACATCAACCTATATATGTGTGTGGTGATGTGGCTGTTGTCAAACATCAACTTATATATTTGTGTGGTGATGTGGCTGTTGTCATACATCAACCTTTATTATGTGTGTGGTGATGTGGCTGTTGTCATACATCAACCTATATGTGTGTGCGGTGATATGGCTGTTGTCAAACATCAACTTATATATTTGTGTGGTGATGTGGCTGTTGTCATACATCAACTTATATATTTGTGTGGTGATGTGGCTATTGTCATACATCAACCTATATAAGTGTGTGTTGATGTGGCTATTGTCGTCATACATCAACCTATATATTTGTGTGATGTGGCTGTTGTCATACATCAACCTATATATGTGTGTGGTGATGTGGCTATTGTCATACATCAACCTATATATGTGTGTGGTGATGTGGCTGTTGGCATACATCAACCTATATATGTGTGTGGTGATGTGGCTATTGTCAAACATCAACCTATATGTGTGTGGTGATGTGGCTGTTGTCAAACATCAACCTATATATTTGTGTGGTGATGTGGCTGTTGCCATACATCAACCTATATATGTGTGTGGTGATGTGGCTATTGTCATACATCAACCTATATAAGTGTGTGGTGATGTGGCTATTGTCGTCATACATCAACCTATATATTTGTGTGATGTGGCTATTGTCAAACATCAACCTATATATGTGTGTGGTGATGTGGCTATTGTCATACATCAACCTATATATTTGTGTGATGTGGCTATTGTCATACATCAACCTATATAAGTGTGTGGTGATGTGGCTGTTGTCATACATCAACCTATATATTTGTGTGGTGAGTTATTTGATACTATAGGTTTTAGTCTTGTTTTAGATTTCCTAAAAGATATCAGACTATATAAATCAATATAATGTGTTCTTATATAGATATATACCCGTTGACGGGCATTTGTTGATTTACATATATAGTTATATTGCTACCATATCATGCCTTATTTGTAAATAGTTTTATCTTTATATATTTACATAGATTTTTAATTACTACTTCATGTCTTCATCTTTCATCAGTTTTTTGCGCACAATATGAACTATTTATGTGTCGACGTGCCGTAAAACACCATTCATTCATCTTTCGTTGGTTTTTGCGCACAAAATGACATATTTATGTGTAGACGTGCCGTAAAACACAATTTATTCATACATGTTTGACATCAACCTATATATTTGTGTGGTGATGTGGCTATACATGTTTGACATCAACCTATATATTTGTGTGGTGATGTGGCTATACATGTTTGACATCAACCTATATATTTGTGTGGTGATGTGGCTATACATGTTTGACATCAACCTATATATCTGTGTGGTGATGTGGCTATACATGTTTGACATCAACCTATATATCTGTGTGGTGATGTGGCTATACATGTTTGACATCAACTTATATATCTGTGTGGTGATGTGGCTATACATGTTTGACATCAACCTATATATTTGTGTGGTGATGTGGCTATACATGTTTGACATCAACCTATATATCTGTGTGGTGATGTGGCTATACATGTTTGACATCAACCTATATATCTGTGTGTGGAAGACCGTGCCTTTACCGGCCTTGTGTGTGGAAGACCGTGCCTTTACTGGCCTTGTGTGTGGAAGACCGTGCCTATACCAGCCTTGTGTGTAGAAGACCGTGCCTTTACTGGCCTTGTGTGTGGAAGACCGTGCATATACCGGCCTTGTGTGTGGAAGACCCTGCCTTTACTGGCCTTGTGTGTGGAAGACCGTGCCTTTACCGGCCTTGTGTGTGGAAGACCGTGCCTTTACCGGCTTTGTGTGTGGAAGACCGTGCGTTTACTGGCCTTGTGTGTGGAAGACCGAGCCTTTACCGGCCTTGTGTGTGGAAGACCGTGCCTTTGCTGGCCTTGTGTGTGGAAGACCGTGTCTTTACTGGCCTTGTGTGTGGAAGACCGTGCCTTTACTGGCATTGTGTGTGGAAGACCGTGCCTTTACTGGCCTTGTGTGTGGAAGACCGTGCCTTTACTGGCCTTGTGTGTGGAAGACCATGCCTATACCAGCCTTGTGTGTGGAAGACCGTGCCTTTACTGGCCTTGTGTGTGGAAGACTATGCCTTTACTGGCCTTGTGTGTGGAAGACCGTGCCTTTATTGGCCTTGTGTGTGGAAGACCGTGCCTTTATTGGCCTTGTGTGTGGAAGACCATGCCTTTACTGGCCTTGTGTTTGGAAGACTATGCCTTTACTGGCCTTGTGTGTGGAAGACCGTGCCTTTACTGGCCTTGTGTGTGGAAGACCGTGCCTTTACTGGCCTTGTGTGTGGAAGACCGTGCCTTTACTGGCCGTGTGTGTGGAAGACCGTGCCTTTACTGGCCTTGTGTGTGGAAGACCGTGCCTTTACTGGCCTTGTGTTTGGAAGACCGTGCCTTTACTGGCCTTGGGTGTGGAAGACCGTGCTTTCCACACCGTGCCTTTACTGGCCTTGTGTTTGGAAGACCGTGCCTTTACTGGCCTTGTGTGTGGAAGATCATGCCTTTACTGGCCTTGTGTGTGGAAGACAGTGCCTTTACTGGCCTTGTGTGTGGAAGACTATGCCTTTACTGGCCTTGTGTGTGGAAGACCATGCCTTTACTGGCCTTGTGTTTGGAAGACTGTGCCTTTACTGGCCTTGTGTGTGGAAGACTGTGCCTTTACTGGCCTTGTGTGTGGAAGACCGTGCCTTTACTGGCCTTGTGTTTGGAAGACCGTGCCTTTACTGGCCTTGTGATAGGGCAGCTGTTATAAAGTGCATATATCCAAAGTATGGTGAAGAAATATAACAGGGTTTAGTGTATTAAATGTAAAGTTTTTGTGAAGATGAACGATGAAGCAATTATCACAGACAAAGCTATGCAGTCAACATGAATAGGAAATAACCAATCATATACCTACCAGGATGTCTGACAGCATGTGTATATTAATTTCAATGGCCGTCTCAGTTTGTAGAGCTATAACAAGTGTGGCGATAATCAGAAACGTCCAAGTACCAGTCAGGGACAGAAGCCGAACCCTGAAATATGATGAATCCGATTCATATGTGTTATGGATTTTAATAGTACATACCGATAACTCATCACAAACAATCAAACTGCTGCCAATAAAACTTTCGAAAAACAATGAAATGCATTAGAAACAGGTTGACCAGTACAGTCATTTTATTTTTTATGACAGCATAATCAAGTTAACCTTCCCAAATTGTGTTTAATGGTTCTGCTCTTTGCCATTAAACAACGTGTGAGCATTATACGACTGACGTCACAAAATTCAAAATTTCAACAGTTAACCTATATTAATGTCAAGCAGAAGACATCAGCAAAAGAAAAAGATGTGAAAAACTTCTGATTTCTTTTTGTTTTTATATAAATATTATGCTTTTGCACCCCATGTGGTTCCTGGGTAAGAATAGGACCAATGCTTAATCCAGGAAGAGGCATACAAGCCCCCGAAATTCATGTTCATTTTGTCATTTTTGCCATAATGATTAAAGGTTTTCATCTTCATTCCTGTATTGTTTCAGGTGCTACTTGAGTGATGACAAGAAACAAGAATCGTGGCTCCAGCAAAAAAATGGATTGTTTACAATAGAATTTGCAGCAACTCTGCAGTTCTGCAGGTGAGAGGTTGTAGGCCCATTCTGCCTTTTTTATCCAGATGTAAATATAGTGAACCGGGAATGTTCATTCCTGTTGGCGCCATATAACCTTTTTGTGTTGGTGCACCATAAAAACCCAAATCAATTCATTATGCCCCTGCAAGACTTTTTTATTTACTGGACCTTCCTCTTTAAGACATTCCAACCTACCATCTTTTGATCCTCTTGGGTGATAATTTACTCTTGGCAAACATGTTATCTATGAGGTAGTAAAACAACACAACAGCGGTTGCCACGTACACTAGAATGTACACCATGTACGTGGTTGGTACACGAGTCACGTCAAACGCTTGGTGGACAGAGTCCTGTAATGTAAATAATAAACTTAATTATTCCAATACGTTATTCAAGAGAAACACAGCATTCTTGATGTTTAATTGAGCGTTGCAAGTGTTTGTGTATTCTTAAAGTCCCTATCCAGAAATTAACATGCAAGTCTTACAACAAATGTTTGTTTGTTTGGTGTTTTACGTCATTTTCAACACATGTAAGGTTATATATGACGGTCGATTTTTTGTGGTGGAGGCAGACCACCCACTTTTCCTGGGTAGAACCAGTACTGTACACCTCCCTTTATCCGTAACAAGCGACACTTCCTCACTTACAAGTCTAGCTCCCAGTGGGATTCGAACACGTACAACAGATTTACACCATTTTTAAAACTAAGGATGACAAGGTATATATATAACTTACATAGTTTGAGAATCCAAACTCTATAGATACACTTTAAACGGCTTTAACCAGCAAAGTTAAACCACAAAACTGGAGCGTTGAATTAAGAGTTACCAACTTATAATTCATTTTACACATAATTCATTATTCAATTACGGGTATTCCCAGAATGCTTGAATACAACTATACTTTTAATTCGCACATACATTACTATATAACCTGAACTCCTGGATGGAGTTTTGATAAACAGTTTTGTAGTGTAATTATCTGGCGAGTTAGTTTCTTTGAACTGTAGAGTCCTTCTGCCCGCTCGAGCTTACCCGTGTTGGGACTATGGTGCATGGCAGGCATGCTTTAGGGTACATCTGATTGTGTATAAATTATAGGGACCTCGGTTTTAAGTCTCATCCAAATGACTTGTCACTAGTTATCAGATGGCAAATACTTTAAAGTATTTAGAGAATTAATCCAAATTCAGTTCATACTGGGATCGATTGCACAATACCTGGATTATTAGCTGTAGTGCCAACTCTTATACTACAGGGCCACCGTCTGAGCTTTCAAATTAACCCTTAACCCGCTACACATATATAACGGACTGTTCTTTCTTTGAATTTGGACCATTCCATTTATGTGACAGAGGGGTGTTTTGGAGAAAATGAATGATCAGCAGTCGGACATTGTAAACCCTGATCAGCCTGCGAGTTACACCGAGTTACTGCGAGTTTCATTTGATGTATTGATCATCAAATGAAATTGTGGCAATCAAATCCGTGACCTTCCAACCATAAACACAGCTAACTAGACAGGGTTGTTTTTGTAACAAAAACATATGTCTCCCCCCCATAATTTATGAACCAACCTGTCTGAAAGTTGCACTCTGCGTGTCGTCTCGATATGGTGAGCATTTGTGCCAAGTTATTTCAAAATCCCTCTAGCGGTTCAAGAGATATGGAGTGGACACGAAATATAGTGCATATGACCTTCGACCTCTAAGTCTGACCTTGACCGGACGTGGCTGGAAGTTGCGCTATGCACGTGTCTTGATATGGTGAGCCATATTATTTCAAACTCCCTCATGCAGTTCAAGAGATATGGAGAGGACACGAAATATAGTGCATATGACCTTCGACCTCTAAGTGTGACCTTGACCTTGAAAGGACGTGGGCTGGAAGTTGCGCTCAGCACGCCTTCCCGATATGGTGAGCATTTGTGCCAAGTTATTTTAAAATCTTTCAGGCGGTTAAGAGATATAGAGAGGACATGAAATATAGTGCATATGACCTTCGACCTCTAAGTGTGACCTTGACCTTGAACGGACGTGGGCTGGAAGTTGCTCTCTGCACCTCTGGGTTGTTTTTGTAACAAAAACATGTCTTCCCCCATAACTTATGAACCAACCTGGCTTAAAATTGCACTCTGCACGTCGTCTCGATATGATGAGCATTTGTGCCAAGTTATTTCAAAATCCCTCGAGTGGTTCAAGAGATATGGAGTGGACACGAAAAATAGTGCATATGACCTTCGACCTCTAAGTGTGACCTTGACAGGACATGGCTGAAAGTTGCGCTCTGCATGTCTTCTCAATATGGTGAACATTTGTGCCAAGTTATTTCAAAATCCCTCATGCGGTTCAAGAGATATGGATAGGACACAAAATATAGTGCATATGACCTTCGACCTCGACCTTGAACGGATTTCGCTGGAAGTTGAGTTCTGCATGTCGATATGGTGAACATTTGTGGCAAGTTATTTCCAAATCCCTCAAGCGGTTCAAGAGATTGGTGAAGACCAGAAATATAGTGCATACGACCTTCGACCTCTAAGTGTGACCTTGACCTTGAACGGACGTGGCTGGAAGTTATCGCTGCAAGTCGTCTCGATATGGTGAACATTTGTGGCAAGTTATTTAAAAATCCCTCAAGCGGTTCAAGAGATATGATGGAGACTGGCTTGTGACAGACAGACAGACAGACCAGTATGGGGGGAGACATAAGTGAGGAGACATAACTATTATATTTAGAGAGAAATACAGAGAAATTTCGATGTTAAAATATATATTCTTTTTTTTTAATATTTACCACAATTTCTCTGTAACTCGTGTGCCAGTGTATTACAGACTGATCCAACTTTTCTTGTCCCTGTGTTATAACTATTGGATGATTTTTAGAAAACTTTGACAGCTTCCGTCTATATTCCAAAAGCTCAAATATTGACACACCTGGAAATATGAGATAACAAATGCACACATCTTTCATCAGTAAACTCTGATTGAACACAAGAGATTTTTTAACGGATGCATACGTTTATCAGGAACTGAAAGCTAACTGTTTTTTTACGAGTGAGTGAATGCAAATGAGTGAAAAACAAAACGCGTATGCCTCGCATTGAATGAAAGAATTTCAAATAAATGAACCCACCTATTAAATAATCCTATTTTAACATCTATTTTGAATCCATTTTGTGATATACCGGTATTTATTATGATAAAGACTGTAGTTCTGACCAAATGCGCACACATTTCATAAGTTCTATAAATAGATTGCTAGTTGAAGTTAAAAATCCTTCTAGAGTTAGTTCAAGTCCCGTAATCAACAGGCACATTTTACAACAGATGTACACCGTTTTTAAACCTAATGACAATGAGATACCTATGTTAGGGTTAGGGTACATATATAACTTTACTTACATATTTTGAGAATCCAAACTCTGCAGACACAATATAAACGGCTTTAATCCGACGGTCAAAACCCCAAAACTGAAGCTTCGAATTAAGTTAACAAATTCGTACATATACACAATTTATTTTTTCACAGGTGAGATACTAAATCCCGAACAAAAATTCCGAATCAAGACAGCAAAAAACAGTGAAAAATCGGAACTGTCCCGTGTAAACCAGGACAAAGCATGCATCTTTCCAAACACTTAAGAAGTGGTTTATTGCATCTCTCTCTGATTTTACTATTTAAAGTAGCTTATTTCATCTTTAAACTTGCCAACAACAGCCACATGTTACAACATATATGTATACCGTTTCTAAACTGACAACTAGGTATGTATATAACTTACATCGAGCCAAACTCTATAGACACAATATAAACGGCTTTTACCAGCCAGACCAAACCCCAAACTGAAGCGTCGAATTAAGAGTTACTAACTCATAATTCAATCACGGGTATTTTAAGAATCCACAAATAAACCTATACTTTTAATCGGCACATACATATTATTACATGACATGAACACCTGCATAGAGTTTTGTTAAACCATTATGTAGTTTAATTGCCCCCATGTACAAGATTAGTTTCTTTTCATTTCATGGTCATTCCTAAGCAGGAATTTCAAAGATATTGTATGACACAGAATTAGTTGTATCATATGCTGTTCGTAACCTAATATGTGTTAATGAACACTTACATGCTGTTTTTGGCAATTTAAAATTAAAAACAATATCTTTAAAGAGCCAAGTGATGTTTTAATATCGTTTTTCAAACTTTAAAACTTGCCATATTTGATTAAACTAATACTTTTGCATTTTTTTTTTTTAGATAAACTGATGATGTGTAACCAATATCCTAAAAGAATATGAATGATTTTTAATATATTTAAAAATCATATAAAGGGAGGTAATAAATGGGAAATATATATCTAGCAATTCTTAAACATAAATTTTCACTGGTCCAATATTTTTTGTAAATTGTATTGTGAAAAACATATCCCAAAAAGATGGGGGCGGGGGTCTTAGGAGAGCAGGAGCGGATTCAGTGGGTGGGTAGGCGGTGCAGCTGGCCTGAAAATCTGAGGTTATGAAAACTCACCTAAAAAACAGGTTTTTTGTGGGGTTGTCAATTTCTTTGCGCCCTCCCCACTAATCTCAAATCCTATATTCACTCGTAGAGAGGACAAAGTATACAGTATGACGGCGTAGGACTAAGGATACAGTATGATGGGGGAGGACAAAGTATACAGTATGACGACGTAGGACTAAGTATACAGTATGATGGGGTAGGACTTAGTATACAGTATGATGGGGTAGGACTAAGTATACAGTACGATGGGGTAGGACAAAGTATACAGTATGACGACGTAGGACTAAGTATACAGTATGATGGGGGAGGACAAAGTATACAGTATGACGACGTAGGACTAAGTATACAGTATGATGGGGTAGGACTTAGTATACAGTATGATGGGGTAGGACAAAGTATACAGTACGATGGGGTAGGACTAAGTATACAGTATGATGGGGGAGGACAAAGTATACAGTATGACGGCGTAGGACTAAGTATACAGTATGATGGGGGAGGACAAAGTATACAGTATGACGACGTAGGACTAAGTATACAGTATGATGGGGTAGGACTTAGTATACAGTATGATGGGGTAGGACTAAGTATACAGTATGATGGGGTAGGACTAAGTATACAGTACGATGGGGTAGGACTAAGTATACAGTATGATGGGGTAGGACTAAGTATACAGTATGATGGGTTAGGACTAAGTATACAGTATGACGGCGTAGGACTAAGTATACAGTATGATGGGGTAGGACTTAGTATACAGTATGATGGGGTAGGACTAGGTATACAGTATGATGGTGTAGGACTAAGTATACAGTATGATGGGGTAGGACTAGGTATACAGTATGATGGGGTAGGACTAAGTATACAGTATGACGGCGTAGGACTAAGTATACAGTATGATGGGGTAGGACTAGGTATACAGTATGATGGGGTAGGACTAAGTATACAGTATGACGGCGTAGGACTAAGTATACAGTATGATGGGGTAGGACTAGGTATACAGTATGATGGGGTAGGACTAAGTATACAGTATGATGGGGAGGACAAAGTATACAGTATGACGGCGTAGGACTAAGTATACAGAATGATGGGGTAGGACTAAGTATACAGTATGATGGGTTAGGACTAAGTATACAGTATGACGGCGTAGGACTAAGTATACAGAATGATGGGGTAGGACTAGGTATACAGTATGATGGGTTAGGACTAAGTATACAGTATGATGGGGGAGGACAAAGTATACAGTATGATGGGGGAGGACAAAGTATACAGTATGACGGCGTAGGACTAAGTATACAGTATGATGGGGTAGGACTAAGTATACAGTATGATGGGGGAGGACAAAGTATACAGTATGACGGCGTAGGACTAAGTATACAGTATGATGGGGTAGGACTTAGTATACTGTATGATGGGGGAGGACTAAGTATACAGTATGATGGAGTAGGACTAAGTATACAGTATGATGGGGTAGGACTAAGTATACAGTATGATGGGGGTAGGACTAAGTATACAGAATGATGGGGTAGGACTAAGAATACAGTAAGATGGGGAGGACTAAGTATACAGTATGATGGGGTAGGACTAAGTATACAGTATGATGGGTTAGGACTAAGTATATAGTATGATAGGTTAGGACAAAGTATACAGTATGATGGGGTAGGACTAAGTATACAGTATGATGGGGTAGGACTAAGTATACAGTATGATGGGGAGGACTAAGTATACAGTATGATGGGGTAGGACTAAGTATACAGTATGATGGGGTAGGACTAAGTATACAGTATGATGGGGGAGGACTAGGTATACAGTATGATAGGGACGGACTAAGTATACAGTATGATGGGGTAGGACAAAGTATACAGTATGATGGGGGTAGGACTAAGTATACAGTATGATGGGGTAGGACTAAGTATACAGTATGATGGGGGAGGACAAAGTATACAGTATGATGGGGGTACGACTAACTATACAGTAAGATGGGGTAGGACTAAGTATACAGTATGATGGGGGAGGACAAAGTATACAGTATGATGGGGGTAGGACTAAGTATACAGTATGATGGGGAGGACTAAGTATACAGTATGATGGGGTAGGACTAAGTATACAGTATGATGGGGTAGGACTAAGTATACAGTATGATGGGGTAGGACTAGGTATACAGTATGATGGGGAGGACAAAGTATACAGTATGATGGGATAGGACTAAGTATACAGTATGATGGGGTAGGACTAAGTATACAGTATGATGGGGTAGGACTAAGTATACAGTATGATGGGTTAGGACTAAGTATACAGAATGATGGGGTAGGACTAAGTATACAGTCTGATGGGGTAGGACTAAGTATACAGTATGATGGGGTAGGACTAAGTATACAGAATGATGGGGTAGGACTAAGTATACAGTATGATGGGGTAGGACTAAGTATACAGTATGATGGGGTAGGACTAAGTATACAGTATGATGGGGTAGGACTAAGTATACAGAATGATGGGGTAGGACTAGGTATAATCTCAAATCCTATATTCACTCGTAGAGAGGACAAAGTATACAGTATGACGGCGTAGGACTAAGTATACAGAATGATGGGGTAGGACTAAGTATACAGTATGATAGGGGTAGGACTAAGTATACAGAATGATGGGGTAGGACTAAGTATACAGTATGATGGGGGAGGACAAAGTATACAGTATGACGGCGTAGGACTAAGTATACAGAATGATGGGGTAGGACTAAGTATACAGTATGATAGGGGTAGGACTAAGTATACAGAATGATGGGGTAGGACTAAGTATACAGTATGATGGGGGAGGACAAAGTATACAGTATGATGGGGGTAGGACTAAGTATACAGAATGATGGGGTAGGACTAAGTATACAGTATGATGGGCTAGGACTAAGTATACAGTATGATGGGGTAGGACTAAGTATACAGTATGATGGGGTAGGACTAAGTATACAGAATGATGGGGTAGGACTAGGTATAATCTCAAATCCTATATTCACTCGTAGAGAGGACAAAGTATACAGTATGACGGCGTAGGACTAAGTATACAGTATGATGGGGGAGGACAAAGTATACAGTATGATAGGGGTAGGACTAAGTATACAGTATGATAGGGGTAGGACTAAGTATACAGTATGATGGGGGAGGACAAAGTATACAGTATGATAGGGGTAGGACTAAGTATACAGTATGATGGGGTAGGACTAAGTATACAGAATGATGGGGTAGGACTAAGTATACAGTATGATGGGCTAGGACTAAGTATACAGTATGATGGGGTAGGACTAAGTATACAGTATGATGGGGTAGGACTAAGTATACAGAATGATGGGGTAGGACTAGGTATAATCTCAAATCCTATATTCACTCGTAGAGAGGACAAAGTATACAGTATGACGGCGTAGGACTAAGTATACAGTATGATGGGGGAGGACAAAGTATACAGTATGATAGGGGTAGGACTAAGTATACAGTATGATAGGGGTAGGACTAAGTATACAGTATGATGGGGGAGGACAAAGTATACAGTATGATAGGGGTAGGACTAAGTATACAGTATGATGGGCTAGGACTAAGTATACAGTATGATGGGGGTAGGACTAAGTATACAGTATGATGGTGTAGGACTAAGTATACAGTATGATGGGGGAGGACAAAGTATACAGTATGATAGGGGTAGGACTAAGTATACAGTATGATAGGGGTAGGACTAAGTATACAGTATGATGGGGGAGGACAAAGTATACAGTATGATAGGGGTAGGACTAAGTATACAGTATGATGGGGTAGGACTAAGTATACAGTATGATGGTGTAGGACTAAGTATACAGTATGATGGGGGTAGGACAAAGTATACAGTATGATAGGGGTAGGACTAAGTATACAGTTAGATGGGGGTAGGACAAAGTATACAGTATGATAGGGGTAGGACTAAGTATACTGTATGATGGGGGAGGACAAAGTACTACAGTATGATGGGGGTAGGACTAAGTATACAGTATGATGGGGGTAGGACAAAGTATACAGTAGATAGGGGTAGGACTAAGTATACAGTATGATGGGGTAGGACTAAGTATACAGTATGATGGGTAGGACTAAGTATACAGTATGATGGTGTAGGACTAAGTATACAGTATGATGTGGCGAGGACAAAGTATACAGTATGATGGGGGTAGGACTAAGTATACAGTATGATGGGGAGGACTAAGTATACAGTATGCATGGGTAGGACTAAGTCTACAGTATGATGGGGTAGGACTAAGTATACAGTATGATGGGGTAAGACTAAGTATACAGTATGACTGGGGTAGGCCTAAGTCTACAGTCATGAGGGGAGGACAAAGTCTACAGTCATGATGGGTAGGACTAAGTATACAGTATGATGGGGTAGGCCTAAGTAACAGTATGATGGGTAGGACTAAGTATATAGTATGATGGGGGAGGAATAAGTATACAGTATGAGGGGGAGGACAAAAGTATACAGTATGATGGGGTAGGACTAAGTATACAGTATGATGGGGGTAGGACTAAGTATACAGTATGATGGGGTAGGACTAGGTATACAGTATGATGGGGAAGGACTAAGTATACAGTATGATGGGGTAGGACTAAGTATACAGTATGATGGGTTAGGCCTAAGCTATACAGTTTCGAAGGGTTAGGACTAAGTATACAGTCATGATGGGTACGGACTAAGTCTACAGTATGATAGGTTAGGACTAAGTATACAGAATGATGGGGTAGGATAAGTATACAGTATGATGGGGGTAGGACTAGGTCTACAGTATGACTGGAGTAGGACTAAGTATAGAGTATCGATGGGGGTAGGACTAAGTATACAGTATGATGGGGAGGATAGGTATGCAGTATGATAGTGTAGGACCTAAGTATAAAGTATGATGGGGTAGGACTAAGTATAGAGTATGATGTGGTAGGACTAAGTATACAGTATGATGGGTAGGACTAAGTATACAGTATGATGGGGTAGGACTAAGTATACAGTATGATGGGGGAGGACTAGGTAACCGTATGATGGGAGACTAGGTAACAGTATGATGGGGTAGGACTAGGTCTACAGTATGATGGGGTAGGACTAAGTATACAAAATGATGTGGTAGGACTAGGTATACAGTATGATGGGGTAGGACTAAGTATCAAAATGATGGGGTAGGAATAGGTATACAGTATGATGGCGTAGGATAAGTATACAGTATGATGGGGTAGGACTAAAGTATACAGTATGATGGGGAGGACTAGGTTACAGTATGATGGGGAGGCCTAGGTCTACAGTATGATGGGGGAGGACTAGGTATACAGTATGATGGGGAGGACTAGGTATACAGTATGATGGGGAGGACTAGGTATACAGTATGATGGGGAGGATTTAGTATACAGAATGATGGGGTAGGTCTAGGTATACAGTATGATGGGGTAGGACTAAGTATACAGAATGATGGGGTAGGACTAGGTAAACAGTATGATGGGGAGGACTAGGTATACAGTATGATGGGGTAGGACTAGGTATACAGTATGATGGGGTAGGACTAAGTATACAAAATGATGTGGTAGGACTAGGTATACAGTATGATGGGGATTAAGGACTAAGTATACAAAATGATGGGGTAGGAATAGGTTACAGTCTGATGGCGTAGGACTACGTATACAGTATGATGGGTCGGACTAAGACTCTACAGTATGATGGGGGAGGACTACTAGCAGGTTTTTTTTCCATTATTTTGGGAACATGACCCATCCCCCTGGAATTGGGAATATACGCGCGATATTTCATAAATTGGAATTTTAGCGCGATTTTTAATAAAATTCGGAAACATATAAAGTAAAGCATTCCTTTCATATTACATCTTTTAATACTTTATGATAAACCACCGATAAAATCGAAGCATTTATTAAGCTTTTGAACCCCAATCATTGGATTGGCACACTTTTTTTTTTTTTTTTTTTTTTTTTTTAAATTGGGAATTCTTTCCTCAAAATTGGGAAAAAAAGATATGTTTTGCCATTGGGAATATGACCGAATAACGGCTATAAAAACGGCCAAAAAAAATCCCTGACTAGGTATACAGTATGATGGGGGAGGACTAGGTATACAGTATGATGGGGGAGGACTAAGTATACAGTATGATGGGGTAGGACTAGGCTATACAGTGTGATGGGCCACAGGACTAAGTATACAGAATGATGTGGTAGGACTAGTATACCAGTAATGATGGGGAGACTAGGTATACAGTATGATGGGGAAGGACCTAAGTATACAGTATGATGGGGTAGGACTAGGTATACAGTATGATGGGGTAGGACTAAGTATACAGATGATGGGTAGGACTAGGTATACAGTATGATTGGGGTAGGACTAAGTATACAGAATGATGGGGTAGGACTAAGTATACAGTATGATGGGGTAGGACTAAGTATACAGAATGATGGGGTAGGACTAAGTATCGAGTATGATGGGGGAGGCTAGGTATACAGTATGATCGGGGTAGGAATAGGTCTACAGCTATGATAGGGTAGGACTAAGTATACAGTATGACTGGGCGAGGACTCAGTAGATGGGGGTAGGACTAGGTATACAGTATGATGGGGTAGGACTAAGTATACAGAATGATGGGGGTAGGACTAAGGTATACAGTATGATGGGGTAGGACTAGGTATACAGTATGATGGGGTAGGACTAAGTATACAGAATGATGGGGTAGGACTAGGTATACAGTATGATGGGGTAGGACTAAGTATACAGTATGATGGGGTAGGACTAAGTATACAGAATGATGGGGTAGGACTAAGTATACAGTATGATGGGGTAGGACTAGGTATACAGTATGATGGGGTAGGACTAGGTATACAGTATGATGGGGTAGGACTAAGTATACAGAATGATGGGGTAGGACTAAGTATACAGAATGATGGGGTAGGACTAAGTATAGAGTATGATGGGGGAGGACTAGGTATACAGTATGATGGGGTAGGACTAAGTATACAGTATGATGGGGTAGGACTAAGTATACAGAATGATGGGGTAGGACTAAGTATAGAGTATGATGGGGGAGGACTAGGTATACAGTATGATGGGGTAGGAATAGGTATACAGTATGATGGGGTAGGACTAAGTATACAGAATGATGGGGTAGGACTAGGTATACAGTATGATGGGGTAGGACTAAGTATACAGAATGATAGGGTAGGACTAGGTATACATTATGATGGGGGAGGACTAAGTATACAGTATGATGGGGTAGGACTAAGTATACAGTATGATGGGGTAGGACTAAGTATACAGTATGATGGGGAGGACTAGGTATACAGTATGATGGGGGGGGGACTAAGTATACAGTATGATGGGGTAGGACTAGGTATACAGTATGATGGGGTAGGACTAAGTATACAGTATGATGGGGTAGGACTAAGTATACAGTACGATGGGGTAGGACTAAGTATACAGTATGATGGGGGAGGACTAGGTATACAGTATGATGGGGGAGGACTAGGTATACAGTATGATGGGGGAGGACTAAGTATACAGTATGATGGGGTAGGACTAGGTATACAGTATGATGGGGGAGGACTAAGTATACAGTATGATGGGGTAGGACTAAGTATACAGTATGATGGGGTAGGACTAAGTATACAGTATGATGGGGGAGGACTAGGTATACAGTATGATGGGGAAGGACTAGGTATACAGTATGATGGGGGAGGACTAAGTATACAGTATGATGGGGTAGGACTAGGTATACAGTATGATGGGGTAGGACTAAGTATACAGAATGATGGGGTAGGACTAGGTATACAGTATGCTGGGGTAGGACTAAGTATACAGTATGATGGGGTAGGACTAAGTATAGAGTATGATGGGGGAGGACTAGGTATACAGTATGATGGGGTAGGAATAGGTATACAGTATGATGGGATAGGACTAAGTATACAGAATGATGGGGTAGGACTAGGTATACAGTATGATGGGGTAGGACTAAGTATACACAATGATGGGGTAGGACTAGGTATACAGTATGATGGGGGAGGACAAAGTATACAGTATGATGGGGTAGGACTAGTTATACAGTATGATGGGGGAGGACTAAGTATACAGAATGATGGGGGAGGACTAGGTATACAGTATGATGGAGTAGGACTAAGTATACAGTATGATGGGGAGGACTAAGTATACAGTATGATGGGGAAGGACTAAGTATACAGTATGATGGGGGAGGACTAGGTATACAGTATGATGGGGTAGGACTAAGTATACAGTATGATGGGGGGTAGGACTTAGTATACAGTATGATGGGGGAGGACTAAGTATACAGTATGATGGGGAGGACTAAGTATACAGTATGATGGGGAGGACTAAGTATACAGTATGATGGGGGAGGACTAAGTATACAGTATGATGGGGGAGGACTAAGTATACAGAATGATGGGGTAGGACTAGGTATACAGTATGATGGGGGGAAGGACTAAGTATACAGTATGATGGGGAGGACTAAGTATACAGTATGATGGGGAAGGACTAAGTATACAGTATGATGGGGGAGGACTAGGTATACAGTATGATGGGGTAGGACTAAGTATACAGTATGATGGGGGGTAGGACTAAGTATACAGTATGATGGGGGAGGACTAAGTATACAGTATGATGGGGAGGACTAAGTATACAGTATGATGGGGAGGACTAAGTATACAGTATGATGGGGGAGGACTAAGTATACAGTATGATGGGGAGGACTAAGTATACAGTATGATGGGGGAGGACTAAGTATACAGTATGATGGGGAGGACTAAGTATACAGTATGATGGGGGTAGGACTAAGTATACAGTATGATGGGGAGGACTAAGTATACAGTATGATGGGGTAGGACTAGGTATACAGTATGATGGGGGAGGACTAAGTATATTACTGCATGCACATGCATACTCCATTTACTTTCAATGTAAATGAAAACGTCAATATTCCCTCATATCCAGTGTATTAGCCGGTCAACCGCACAGCCGCCTTTTGCACAACCGTCTTTTGAAATGTTGCTGCCAATATTTGGTGCCAGGGGTGGGTGGGGTAAAAGAACTATTTTTTTTGCTGAACAACACTTCTCACCTCTTACTTTCTCAATATTGTTACATGTATGTAAATTATTTTGCACACCCTCTTTGACTATTTGCACACACAAGTCTTGAATTTCTCCCTAATACACTGCCCATATCCGACCATGTTGTAATGTCATACAGGGTGTGTTAATGTACTTGGAACTTCTCTTTTGCATACTTCATTTTTTACTAAAACTGGAAGAAAATGGTGCCATTATTTCATGTAATTATATGTACATAGTAAAAAAATTCTGCAAAAATTGTCTCTGATTTCCGATATTCAAATTGGTATAAAATAAGTTCTACATGTAGATGCTCAATTATGTTTAACATAGCTTTTTCTCTTTTTTTTTATTGATTTTCACCTTTTATGTAAAGGAAAACTAGACGGGTGTTCCGCGGAACACTTGTCGCCTGTCAGGGCTTTGTCAGTATAACAAAGTCTTTTGGACCCTGATAAATGACCTTGACAAACTAGCCTGACTAAGTTTTCGTGAGGAAAAAATGAGTATTTAACACATATAATGACCTTCAGTGTGACCTTGACCTTTATATTTTAGTATGGTCTTGTCGATGTTGTCATGATTAGTATATACTGAAAGTTAGATGAAGAAATATCAAGAAATGAGATTTATAGCCAATGTTAAGTTTTCGTGAAGAAAACGAACGAGTATTTTTAACCCATATAATGACCTTCAGTGTGACTTTGACTTTATATTTTAGTATGGTCATGTAGAGTATATATTGAAAGTTTGATCAAGAAATGAGAAAGTTATAGCCAACCTTAAGTTTTCATGAAGAAAAAAAAAGAAAAGTATTTAACCCATATAATGACCTTCAATGTGACCTTGACCTTTATATTTTAGTATGGTCATGTCGATGTTGTCATGATGAGTACATATTGAAAGTTTGATGAAGAAATATCAAGAAATGAGAAAGTTATAGCCAACATTAAGTTTGTGTGAAGAAAAAAAGGAGTATTTAACCCACATAATGACCTTCAGTGTGACATTGAGCTTTATATTTTAGTATGGTCATGACGATGATGTCATGATGAGTATATGTTGAAAGTTTGATGAAGAAATATCAAGAAATGAAAAAGTAATAACTTACGTTAAAGGGACAATGTCCATAACTTTTAGCTTATAAAACACACACTAATTACGTTCACAAACATTACACACTAAACATTAAAGAATATTTACTATTCAAATGCAAGATTGTTTAACGGAATTCAATCGCGTTGCAAAAAAGAAGTGCCGCTTTGTGCGTCTGAACTAGCAGTCCAAACTAAAATTACACTCTCGGGTAATAATAGTGAGAGCGAGATTGTCGACATCGCTCCTGACTGAGCTAAGCTGGCTATACATATTGCGCAATACATACGAGATAGAAAACCTAACGCGCTAATGGAAGTCAAGTGATCAGCAGAAAAGGTAAATAATGTGGGTTTTAATTATAATATGTAAATAAAGTGGGACCCACAATATTTACCTTTTCCGCGATCACGTGACTTCCATTAGCGCATTATGTTATCACCACAGTATGTATTGCGTAATATGTATAGCCCGCTTAGCTCAGTTGGGAGCGTTGCGGTCCACTTTACGCTCACGCACACTATTATTACGGTGAGCGAAATTTTAGTTTGGGCTGCGAGTTCAAACGCACAAAGCGGATTTACTTTTTTTTGTACCGCGATTGAATTCCGTTAAACAATCTTGCTTTTAATTAGTAAATATTCAATAATGTTTAGTGTGTAATGTTTGCGAACATAATTAGTGTGTGTTTTATAAGCTAAAAGTTACGGACAGTGTCCCTTTAAGTTTTCATGAAGAAAAAAAAAGAAAGTATTTAACCCATATAATGACCTTCAGTGTGACCTTGAACTTTATATTTTAGTATGGTCATGTCGATGTTGTCATGATGAGTATATATCAAAATATTGATCAAGAAATATCAAGAAATGAGAAAAAAGCCAACATTAAGTTTGTGTGAAGAAAAAAAGGAGTATTTAACCCATATAATGACCTTCAATGTGACCTTGACCTTTATATTTTAGTATGGTCATGACGATGATGTCATGATGAGTATATGTTGACAGTCTGATGAAGAAATATCAAGAAATGAAAAAGTTATAACTAACGTTAAAGGGACAATGTCCATAACTTTTAGCTTATAAAACACACACTAATTACGTTCACAAACATTACACACTAAACATTAATGAATATTTACTATTCAAATGCAAGATTGTTTAACGGAATTCAATCACGTTGCAAAAAAAGAAGTGCCGCTTTGTGCGTCTGAACTACTGAACTAGCAGTCCAAACTAAAATTACACTCTCGGGTAATAATAGTGAGAGCTGATTGTCAACATCACTCCTGACTGAGCTAAGCTGGCTATACATATTGCGCAATACATACTAGATAGAAAACCTAATGCGCTAATGGAAATCACGTGATCAGCAGAAAAGGTAAATAATGTGGGTCCCATATTATTAACATATAATAATTAAAACTCTTTTTCTTTTCAAATTCATGAATGTATTACTACAGACTTCTTTAGGTCTATGCTCAAGTTTTCATGTATATATTTCACTGAATAAAAGTCAGAGAGTTATTTGGTTATGCTCAATATCTGCTTACTTGCGGACAGTGTCCATTTAAGTTTTTGTGAAGAAAGAAATGAGTATGTAACCCATATAATGACATTCAGTGTGACCTTGACCTGTAGAGTTTAGTATGGTTATGTCGATGTTGTCATGCTGAGTATATATTGAAAGTTTGATGAAGAAATATCAAGGAATGAGAAAGTTATAGCCAACATTAAGTTTTCGTGAAGAAAGAAATGAGTATTTAACACATTTAATGACCTTCAGTGTGACCTTGACCTAAATATTTTAGTATGGTCATGTCGATGTTGTCATGATGAGTATATATTAAAAGTTTGATGAAGAAATATCAAGAAATGAGAAAGTTATAGCCAACATTAAGTTTTCATGACGTACGGACGGATGACAAAGTGATCCCTATGTATCGCATTTTTCTTCGAAAAGGCGACACAAAAAGTGACTGAACACCCTATATAATTATGGTAAGTCACGTGATAAAAACAAATCGTAGTAGTTTTGTTTCATTGTGGAAAATTCCCACGTTGTTACGAAAAATATGTTTGTTTCAAATAAAAGTGTTACACCTGTTTTAGTTCTAATTAAAAATATATATATATTAAAAATGTGGATGCAATAAAAAGGTTATTGGATTTGTATTGGCATATAATGTACTCGTTAATCTGCGGATAAATATCATTCTCTTGAAGTCGCGCAATAACTTGTATTTGTTCAATCATTAATATTAATTATACAAATGGTTTCAAGTAAATAATTAATTGTTTTAGCATATTATTAACTGTTTATTATACCGCACCGATAATATTGATACAACTATGGTTGAATAAGCCGAAAAAAATGAAAACTCGAATTTGTATTTAATTATGTACAAACAAGTTTAAAGTGAAAATGATACTGAATAAATTAATCGAGACTCTTATATTTAATATTACTTAATGGAAAAGTTCAAAGCAAAATTGTTTTTACATATTACTCTGACTGTTGATTATATAATTACACCAATAACATATTTAAATATTTGGTATCATAACAAAGAACAACTGAAGACTTAACATTTTATTTAATTATGTGTAAGCAGGTTTAAAGTGAAAATGATACCGGATAAAGAAATCGAGATGTAAACTTATATGGAGATGATACAAACTTCCAGATTTGTGTCAAGTTATTTCAAAATCCCTCAAGCGTTTCAAAAGATATGGAGCGGACACAAAATATAGTGCATATGACCGTCGACCTCTGTGACCTTGACCGGATGTGGCTGGAAGTTGCGCTCTGAACGTCTTCTAGATATAGTGAACACTTGTGCCAAGTTATTTCAAAATCCCTCAAGTGGTTCAAGAGATATGGAGAGGACACGAAATATAGTGCATATGACCTTCAACCTCTAAGTGTGACCTTGACCGGACGCGGCTTGAAGTTTGGCTCTGCAGGTCATCTCGATATGGTGAACATTTGTGCCAAGTTATTTCAAAATCCCTCAAGCGGTTCAAGAGATATGGAGAGGACACGAAATATAGTGCATATGACCATCGACCTCTAAGTGCGACCTTGACCCGACTGGCTGGAAGTTGTGCTCTGCACATCGTCTTGATATGGTGAACATTTGTGCCAAGTTATTTCAAAATCCCTCAAGCGGTTCAAGAGATATGGAGAGGACACGAAATATAGTGCACAAAATATAGTGCATTTGACCTTAGACCTCTAAGTGTGACCTTGACCGGACGTGGCTGGAAGTTGCGCTCTGCACGTCATCTCAATATGGTGAACATTTGTGCTAAGTTATTTCAAAATCCCTCAAGCGGTTCAAGAGATATGGAGAGGACACGAAATATAGTGCACAAAATATAGTGCATATGACCTTAGACCTCTAAGTGGGACCTTGACCTTGAAAGGGATGTTGCTGGAAGTTGCACTCTGCATGTCGCCTCGATATGGTGAACATTTGTGCCAAGTTATTTCAAAATCCCTCAAGCGGTTCAAGAGATATAGAGTGGACACGATATAGAGTGCATATGACCTTAGACCTCTAAGTGCGACCTTTACCTTGAACAGACGTGGCTGGAAATTACGCTCTGCATGTCGTCTCGATATGGTGAACATTTGTGCCATGTTATTTCAAAATCCATCAAGTGGTTCAAGAGATATGGAGAGGACACGAAATATAGTGCACAAAATATAGTGCATATGACCTTCGACCTCTAATTGCGACCCTGACCTTGAAGGGACGTGGCTGGAAGTTGCGCTCTGCACGTCGCCTCAATACGATGAACATTTGTGCCAAGTTATTTCAAAATCCCTTAAGCGGTTCAAGAGATATGGAGAGTACACGAAAGTTAGTGCATATGACCTTTGACCCCTAAGTGTGACCTTGACCTTAAAAGAACGTGGAAGGAAGTTGCCCTCTGCACATCATCTCGATATGGTGAACATTTGAGCCAAGTTATTTTAAAATTCCTCAAGAGCATCAAGAGATATGACTTGTGACGGACAGAGATCCAGACAGACAGACAGACATCCAACCTAAAAAGATTTATTGCACCTCGCACAAAATCCTAGGAATTTCATTGGAGTAGAGCGGTCACATGGTGACCCTCTATTATTCTATAGTGGGTCCGTAGAATTCATAGAGGGTCACTAAAACAATATGGACTAAAATTTCGACTCAAAGTTTAAATCATTTGCAAATAGTTCTTTAAGGCGTTAGTAACAAACATAATAAGTAAATTAATAATGTTTTTAAACTGTACCGGTCGTGACGTCAACTTGCACGAACGTCTCAATGACGTTGACGCTCCATTAAAATGGGGTAACTATCGGTGTTTGCCTTATGTAGGTGCTCGATGCAATAAATCAGTTATTGGGTTTGTTACTGACCCCCTACAGAAATCGCCTCGCCCCCTATAAATCTTACTGACCCCACATATTTCTGTAGGGGGTCAGTAACAAACCCAATAACTAGTCTAATAATGTCTCCCCATTATGAGGGGAGACATAATAATTTGGAAATAATGTTCTTTTTAGTTGGTTGGTTCTTTGGCAGTTAACTGGGTTTATGGGAATCAAATACAATTTTAAAGGCAGTTTAAGGGACACAGAGAAATCTTTGAGTGTTTATCAAGCGTTGAAATTAGCTTCTCCATTTACATGTATTTATCCAGTATCATTTAACTTTAAAGCAACACACTACAATCTTGATTTTTTTAAAACTTGCGTCATCCCGTTACTTTTTCTACATAACTTGCATTTGTTTCATCATTAATATTATAATTATAAGAATAATATACAGCTACTTGTTTTGCATATTACTAACTTTTCTTTATATATTGCACCAATAATATATTTAAACATATGTAAGAATAACGTAGAAAAAGGGAAAACACAAATTTCAATTTAATGGTATACAAGCAGGTTTAAGTAAAAACGATACTGAATTAATAAATTGAGGTGCTAAATTTCTGACTGATAAAACTTCAAGATTGCCGTGTGTCCCTTTAAACCTGCTTGTATATAATTAAATAAAATTTCGAGTTTTCATTCAGGGCAGGAAAATTAGTTTCTGAGTTCTTAGTCCTTTGTAATATTTATCTGAATTCTACTTGTCCTGTCAATGACCACTCGTCATGGCGAGCGGACGCTTTATTATATTCTTATAATTAATATCAATAACTGAACAAATGCAAGTTGTGTAGAAAACTAAAAGGACGCTGTATCAAGATTTCCGGGTGTTCCTTAAACCTGGCCCAATAAACTGCTCACCGTGCAATAAATAAAACACCCCAGTGACAAGGCTGCACAGTAAGAGGCAGCTTCCGACGAGATTCCTGACATCTTCCCTCGTCAGTCTCATACTGACCATCTCGGGCCACAGGGACACGCCCCCTCCCACATTGAGGCTGTCCACTTTTCGACGGGATTCTTCATGTTTCCGTACGAGGATTGTCTGTTTCTCTTTGAGAAGTCGTCCTGCATTGAAAAGTATTCAAAGAATATATACAAGTCTTTTTTTCCTTTCCATAATGAGGCTGAAAAAAGAAGGGTTGGTACTGGTAGGGATTTATACATGTTTTAATGGAAAGGACTCTAATCGATTTCAGTTTACCTGTTTAAAAGATAACTGATGTTTATAATTTAATAAAGCAAGCTATACTGGTTGTATACCAGTTATCGTCATTCACCAGATTCCATCATTATCAATAAAACGCTCGATGTCGTGATTATTTTTCGACCCCACTTGTCAATCACTACACATTATCATCAGATGATTGGAGAGGAAAAATAATTTTAGAAATGTTAACATACACTCTCAAATCAACCCATTTACCTACATAAATACCGTTATAAACAAAACACATGCTAATGCGCAGGAAAATTTCCTTTTAAAATATCTGACCCTTTACGACGTACCATTGAATCAATTTTACAAGTCCAAATGACGAAAAGCGTCTGCTAAACATTTTCAGCCAAGGGAGACAATGAGTACACGTCAATCAAATTAAATTGCGAACAGTTATTTCCCTTTAAATTATGAACGTCGAAGTGAATGAAATTACACCCGATGGTACAGTTGAAAAACCATTTTAAATTGTAGATATAACTTTTTTCTAAATATTGTTTTTCTTTGTGTATTTAAATACAATGGTATATTTATGTTTCAATTAATAACTGCACAAGTTTTCATCATCCCCAAAAATATATCCTATGGGTTATTCGATATTAAACTGAAGATGACGATAACTACTACATTCAGCTCAGACGACCGGCCCAATTCAGTCTATATTTAGTAATGGTCACATGACACTTGTTACTGAGAATAGAAACAATGTAAACAAAGAATATTTACAGCAAAGGGGTTAACTTCTCTACTGACAAAAATATTTATGAGATGACTAGTTTTGATTTAGATATATTAAAGAACCAACATAAAAATGACGATATCTGGTATACAGCCAGTAGACATGGTAGACCAGCTTTTCAGTGACGATATCTGGTATACAGCCAGTAGACCAGCTTATCAGTGACGATATCTGGTATACAGCCAGTAGACCAGCTTATCAGTTCGCACTCATTTTTTTCGTACAAGTTTGTCCCACTAAGCTGGAAAAATAAGGCTGGTCGAGTTACCACGGTTACCTGAAACAGACATATTTTTTTTCCTGACTGTACCTGGGGTCATACGAAGCTTTGCCAACATCGGGCTAACTTTGTCATCATTTCTAAAACTGGCATCAGCTAGACGTATGCTGCCATTTATAGCATCTGGTGTACCATCCCCAACATCTTCCTCTACCCTCTGTCGAAAATGGAGCAGTCCATTTCTCTTTGGCGTACCTATAGAAATAGGTATACCACTAGCTCCCAAAGGGGTGTTTGATCTTGAGCGTCTGGGTCTTGGAAGAGTAGGTGTGTCGGCCATATTATCTGAAATAGATTGACAAAACATTAAACTTTCTCTGGCCTGACTACATACAAGGATTTATAATAATAAAAAAAACTCCTTGCTATACAAGATAGTTGTGCATGCTCTTTATTCACGGTATTTATAGAAAATACATTGCGTCTGCTAGATAATATCAAACTTAATCTGAGCCTTCTGTGATGAGGTCAAGGCTCAAGCTTAAATTATCTGAGCCTTCTGTGACCAGGTTAATCTGACCCTTTTGTGACAGGTGCAAGGTTAATGTGTCCAATGACTATTGTGCATACATGGTATTCGCAAGTCGTAACTTTAAATAGAGTGCTTATCGTTAAATAGTTTTACCTTTACCATATTAATTAAAACTGTTAATGTTTACAAACATTTAAAATACAACAAAAACACGTTTGTATTTCCCGCAATATATGACAACATCCGTTCGGTGTCACGTGAGGAATGCTGGTATTGTGAAATTTGTGATTCGCTATTTTTTCGGCTCTGACCAGAGTCGTTCCTTCCAACTTGGGTAACAGGATTTCTTGATTTGAGCTTTTCAATGATATGGGGGGTAAAGGTGGGGGGGGGGGGGGGGGGTGGGGGGTGGGGGGTGGAGCATATAGTAAAAGTAATCGCACGCTCGATCGTCCGTTCGTCCGTCCCGTCCTTCCGAAACAATCATGTCTCAGCCATAACTTTGAAATCTAACTGAAGCGAATCTTCACACAATGAGAATATGTGTCGTGTGCAAGAATCGGATCCGTACCTCAAAGGTCAAGGTCACACTTGGAGGTCAACGTTCAAATGAGTAAAAATTTCCGTGAGAAACTAAATTGTCGGGGGGCATTTGCCACATATTGGTGAAATCTGGAACGAAAATGACGTCATATAGTGCCTGGTGCAGGGTCCGACAAATCCTCTGCCCGGAGCCCGCGGGCTACCAAAAGTCGAGCTCCGGACTACCATTCTTTTCTATCTCGCGTCCGGCAGGCTACTGCAAATTTTCTTTTGAAGTAGCCCGGCAAAAAATCAGATTTTAGCTCTAATCCATATTATAAAATCCTGTGTTCCCAGCTAATTAGATAAGATTACACCGCCACGCGTCGATAATAACACCAATTAACAAGGTGTTTAGACACCACGGGTGATCGGACCAGATCGATTGACACATGCATGACTCATTAATATGCATTAGTTGTTTTAATACTAGGGTACACTTTGATTGGATAATAACGATGTTGCGTCCATAATTTATTCACTCGGACATGACTGGAAAATATTTGATTGGATGGCCAAGGGTCATTATGGGAGAAGATTGTGTCTCCTTTTCCTGAGGTGCAAATTAGATTGCAAAGTGCAGCGCAATAGAAACCTGGCGATTGACTAAGACAATTAAAGAAGTCAAAAATCAAATGATAATACAGATGGTACCACGCGGATTACGACAATTCCCACTCAACGCGGCGATTTTACTCCACCGCGGCGATGGTAAATTGTATCCACCGCGATTAAAATATGGGGATTCTCGGTTATCATCGCGGAGAATCCCAGTGAGAACTCACCGAGGTTCACGGCGATTTAACTCACTGGATGTTTATAGTTTTCATTTTTAATTGCGAAATTATTGTTTTAAAACAAATGTGTTTACTCTAACTTTTCATGTTTTATTTAGCCAGGTGACATGTATTATTAATAAAATAGGATCGACCAACCCATAAGATTCTCGACAGCTATTTCGGAGTGAAACAATGCAAAAAAAAAAGAAACCTAGCTGAATAATGCCTTGATGTTATAACATTATCAGCAAACATCAGATGCATGCAAATATCGTTTTAACGATTCGTCTAATTACCGAGTAACAATGGTCGGTGGCTGATCCATAGGAGACAGCTTGCAATACATATACACGTGGTATGCTGTGTCACATACTCAGTACCTTGCTTGAATATATCTAGATCAATACTTGTATACTGAGTCAGGAAGGAAAGTGTGCACATCTATTTTGGAAAGATTCCAAAAGTTGTAATGACATATTTAGCAAAACAAGTTTTAAAATATAAAATATTAATAAATTAGTGATACCTTTGTATGAAAAGTTTCTTTTTTTACAGAGTCTGAGTTCCTCAAAGAGTTTGAGTTCCACCAAAGTATCGTTTTAATGATTCGTCTAACTCTATACATGTAGTATAGGGTTAGACGACCCACTTCGACAAGCATAGAATACTCAAGGACAACCAGCATGGCTTTAGAAAACATCGCTCCTGTGAGACACAGCTAATAACAACGATTCAAGGGATTGTATCTCGGTTAGCGAAGGCCAGCAAGTGGACGTGATCCTGCTCGACTTTGCTAAAGCATTGACAAAGTTCCTCACTCCAGATTGCTCCACAAACTTGGCTACTACGGGGTGAGAGGAAACACCAGCAAGTGGATCCAGACGTTTCTTGGAAACCGTAAACAGACAGTTGTATTAGAAGGATACACTCAACCGAGACTGTACTCTCCGGGGTCCCCCAAGGCACAGTACTAGGTCCCCTCCTATTCTTAGCCTTCATCAATGATTTACCAGACGTGTGCAAATCTTCAGATTCCCGTTTATTTGCGGATGACAGCTTACTATATCGTGCCATAAATAAAGCGCATGGCAGTCACCTACTGCAGCAAGACCCCACTGCCCCGGAGGACTGGGAAAAGACATGGCAGATGAGTTTTAACACGACAAAGTGAAATGTATCCGCATATCGCCAAGCAACAGGAAGCTACTCGGCTGCCTTCTGTTGGCCTTTTGCATTTTGTGCAGTACGCTTTGTAAGTCGTTTTGTGCATTTTCTAAGTTGTTATGTGCATTTTCTAAGTTGTGATGTGAATTTCGTAAGTTGTTATGTGCATTTCGTAAGTTGTTATGTGCATTTAGTAAGTTGTTATGTGCATTTTATAGGTTGTCATGTGCATTTTCTAAGTTGTCCTGTGCATTTTCTAAGTTGTTATGTGCATTTTGCAAGTCGTCTTGTGCATTTTCTAAGTTGTTATGTGCATTTTCTAAGTTGTGATTTTCGTAAGTTGTTATGTGCATTTTCTAAGTTGTCCTGTGCATTTCGTAAGTTGTAATGTGCATTTTTTAAGTTGTCCTGTGCATTTTCTAAGTTGTTATGTGCATTTTCTAAGTTGTTATGTGCATTTTCTAAGTTGTCCTCTGCATTTCGTAAGTCGTTATGTGCATATTGTAAGTGGTTATGTGCATTTTCTAAGTTGTCCTGTGCATTTCGTAAGTTGTTATGTGCATTTTGTAAGTTGTTATGTGTATTTTCTAAGTTGTCCTGTGCATTTCGTAAGTCGTTATGTGCATTTTGTAAGTTGTTATGTGCATTTTCTAAGTTGTCTTGTGCATTTCCTAAGTTGTTATGTGCATTTCGTAAGTTGTGATGTGCATTGTTTAAGTTGTGATGCGCATTGTTTAAGTTGTTATGTGCATTGTTTAAGTTGTCATGTGCATATTCTAAGTTGTTATGTGCATTTTCTAAGTTGTTATGTGCATTGTTTAAGTTGTTATGTGCTTTTCTTAAGTTGTCATGTGCTTATTCTAAGTTGTTATGTGCATTTTCTAAGTTGTTATGTGCGTTTCGTAAGTTGTCATGTACATTTAGTAAGTTGTTATGTGCATTTCGTAAGTTGTCTTGTGCAAACTACAAGTCGTCGTTAAGTAGACTTTTTATCGGAATAGGTTTTGAAGGAAACACCGGTAGATATGGCGGCTCCAGGAGCGAACGCTATGCTCTGCATACTTTAACAAAATTGGGCTAGGGACATTATACAATAAATTCTTAGAACAGAAAATTGATTTCAAAATGTGTAAGGGATTGTCTGACGTGGAGTTAATAAATCTTGGTCTGAAAACAATTGATCGGGTCGCAGGTGGCAGTATCAGGAGGTGTGGTACAGGTTGCCGTGGGTACGGAATATAAGGGGCGGGGCCGTGTGACAAAGGTGGGGTCGGAAGACAAGAGGACGGGAGTCGGGAGAGAAAGGGCGTGAGGTTTTTAAAACAGCAAGTTTGTGAAAAACATGATGAAGAATTATCATAGTTTGAGAGTCGTTTTGGGTAAAACAGTCTATATCCTATCAAAATCCTTAATTGACCATTATCTTGTCTGCCGTACACGTTCTGTCTCCACGATATATACGTTTATGGATTTCGTCCCTTGTTTATCAGTACTCTGAGAGAGAAGAAAGAAAAGGGGGCGGAGAAGGGAGATAAGGGAGGGAGAAGGGAGAAATGCGGGAGGGAGGAGGGAGAAGACGACCTCACGTAGCCCCTACCCATCAGTGTTGGGAATAACAAATAATAATGATAATAAATTGAAAAATATATTTAAATAAAAGTAATATTAACGTGCTATTTGTTGAAAACAAACATATTTTTAGTTTTCCTGAAAAAAGTCCCAGAGTATTTAAAATATGTTTGTTTTCAACAAATAACACGTGAAGTCCAGACTCTATTGAACCTATACCTTTAGGACGTCCTATTGCTTAAAAGATGGAGAGCTATAAACCTTAGGTCTACACACAAAGACAAACAAATAACACGTTATTTTTTTTCATTTTATTTTTTTTTTTTTTTTTTTTTTCAGACCAAGATTTATTAACTCCACGTCAGACAATCCCTTAAACATTTTGAAATCAGTTTTATGTTCTAAGAATTTATTGTATAATGTACCTAGCCCAATTTCTTTTATCTAGGCAGAGCATAGCGTCCGCTCATGGAGCCGCCATTTTTACCGGTGTTTCCTTCAAAATTTATTCCGATAAAGGTATGAAAGCACTTATTATTTTCCCCATAGACACCAATGTTAAAGTGTCACATATTAATGATTTGCTGCAAATTCAACTCAAGTGCAGTGTAATGTTCATACAGAAAACTATTTTTCCACTTGAAAAATCACCAGAAAACGTGGGGGTCACAAGACATGTAAGAAAGTTCTTGTTTGTTTACTAAACAGGTCAAGGGTACAGCTGTTTTTATTGATCGACTGTTTTCATTGCTCACAAAGTGTAAGCATAGAGTCGAAATTTCGATGTTCATCAGTGATCCAGTAAAACCTATTAATACGCTTCTTATACATATAACCACACTATCGAATTGAAATGGGCAGTTTTCCCCTACTTATAACGCCCATTTCCATCAAAAAGGAGGGATTACTTTTTATTATAGGAACTACATTCGATACACCTCGGAGGTTTACATGTAATTAGTGGTGGTAAACCTAAAAAGTCTACATAACGACGACTTGTAGTTTGCACAAGACAACTTATGAAATGTACATAACAACTTATAAAATGCACATGACAACTTAGAAAATGCACATAACAACTTAGAAAATGCACAAGACAACTTAGAATATGCACATAACAACCTACGAAATGCACATAACAACTTACGAAATGCACATAACAACTTGGAAAATGCACTAGACAACTTAGAATATGCACATAACAACCTACGAAATGCATATAACAACTTACTAAATGTACATAACAACTTGGAAAATTCACATAACGACTTACGAAATGCACATAACAACTTAGAAAATGCACAAGACAACTTAGAATATGCACATAACAACCTACGAAATGCACATAACAACTTGGAAAATGCACATGACAACTTAGAAAATGCACAAGACAAATTAGAAAATGCACATGACAACCTAGAAAATGCACATAACAATTTACTAAATGCACATAACAACTTACTAAATGCACATAACAACTTAGAAAATGCACAGGACAACTTAGGAAGCGTACTGCACAAAATGCAAAAGGCCAACAGAAGGCAGCCGAGGATTTCCATAGAGGAGTGCACCAGACCTGTGAAAGTGGCCACATACACCACTATGGTGCGCCCCGCCATGGAGTACGCCGCACCAGTCTGGGACCCACCCCGCCAATGTGACATCAAGGCTATCGAACAGGTCCAGCGTAGAGCTGCTCCCTATGCATGCAACAGCTATACAGACAGAACCCCTGGATGCGTAACAAATATGCTACATGAGCTTAAATGGGAGTGCCTTGAAGAACGGCGACACATATGTAGACTGCTTATGCTCTTCAAGATCCAGCATGGACTTGTCGATGTTAATAAAGAGAACTTTCTCAGACAAAGTGACAGTCGTACACGAGGTCAACAGAAATTCTTCCAAGAAAGAACCACACACGAGGCATACCACAACAGTTTCTTCCCTAGAACGATCAGGGACTGGAACCAGCTACCGCTCCATGTCACCTTTGCAAACCCACTAGAGGAATTTAGATTCAGTCTGTCTACCAGACCTGCTCTACAGAGACTATAGCCAGCAGTCTCCGTGTACATAGTTTTAAAAACATTCTCTTTTACTGGTTTTAAATGTAAATAACCAATTGGGGGCACTTGCTGAGCTCGTCCGCCATGCATGACCCCGCAGAACCGATTACGTTCTTTCCTACCATGGAAGTAGAAGAAGAAGTAAAAAAACACGAGCAAAACTAAAATTGCAAAATGCATGAAGTAGACTATTTTGCATTTAGTTGAATGGGAAAAACGTCATCTTGCTAAGTGCTGGTTTTCAGGAATGTCAAACGTTTAACTTCTCAAACATAAAGTTTGAACACAGTTTTGACGTAAACGTGTATAGCAATGTCATACTCGTAATCAGGTTAATAATGACGTAAACGTGTATAGCAATGTCATACTCGTAATCAGGTTAATGTGTATAGCAATGTCATACTCGTAATCAGGTGTATAGCAATGACATACTCGTAATCAGGTTAATGTATATAGCAATGTCATACTCGTAGTCAGGTGTATAGCAATGTCATACTCGTAATCAGGTGTATAGCAATGTCATACTCGTAATCAGGTGTTTAGCAATGTCATACTCGTAATCAGGTGTATAGCAATGTCATACTCGTAATCAGGTGTATAGCAATGTCATACTCGTAATCAGGTTAATGTGTATTGCAATGTCATACTCGTAATCAGGTGTATAGCAATGTCATACTCGTAATCAGGTTAATGTATATAGCAATGTCATACTCGTAATCAGGTGTATATCAATGTCATACTCGTAATCAGGTGTATAGCAATGTCATACTCGTAATCAGGTTAGTAATGCAAAACAATTCTGAATCGGCATCTTTCAACATACCAACTTACACGTCTGAGGTAAAGGGACACACGGCAATTTTGGATATTTTAAAAACTTGCGACGTCCCATTAGTTTTGGTACAAAAAAACTTGCATTTGTTCAACCATTAATATTAATTATAAGAAAAGTATAAAGCACATTACTAACTCTTGATTATTGCATCAGTACGATATTGAAACATGTGATGGAATAATAAGAAAAAAGGGAACACTCAAATACTAATTTAATTATATGCGAGCAGATTGAAAGTCAAGATAATAAATCGAGATGCTAATTTTAATGCTTTAACAACTTAAAGATTGCCTCGTGTCCATTTAATTAAGACCTACATCTAAATACAGACTATTAGTTAATACATAGTAAATGACTATTAATTTAGTACATAGTTAATGACTATTAATTTAGTACATAGTAAATGTAAATTACTATTAATTTAGTACTATTAATTTCTATTACTTTATTACATATAGTAAATGACTCTTAACGTTGCATACGCTCCTCTCAAATAGTGAATGTTTTAAGTTGTTTCTCAATAAGATCGTGCATCGTTGTCGCCGTAGTTACACGTGTTACCAGTAACAATCACGGTCAGTGTACATTTGCAATGAAGGTATGGTTGAGTAAGTCGGAGCACTAACAGTTTGTTCCAAAAGTTATCATTTGTGTTTGTGATGATGAGTCAAACACCATAAAATGTAACATACGTTACTGTCGCCAACATTTGATGAGAAAATGAAATAGATAATTTGTGTAAATCATATATTGTAGATACATATTATAACAAGAAAAGCATAACGCAGGCGTTATATGTAGACGATTTTTAATAATGGGTTAGTTTGTGGAGGCTTTGTTCAAGTCACATACCTCACAGACATATTAATATTTGTTATTAGGTCTGTGCATACCTGTAGTCGTCGATATGGAGATGACAGGAAGGTAAAGTTAAGAATTAAAAAACTGTATGAATACAGATGTTTTTATTTGGTCTTAGGTATACATTATTATACTTGTTAAAGGGAACATATTCAAGTATTTTCAATTAAAGGATTTACACCTGAGCAAAGGGAATTTCAGTGACCATGCTACAATATAATATAAATTAAAGTCATATTTACCTAAATTTTACAAGTGATTATCATCAGGGAGTAAGTACACGTATACTTACTCCCTGTTATCATATGGGCCCTATTTATGTTCATGTTTTAGTTGTATTCAGGCTCAAAACCGCTTCGGAGTTGCCGTTAAGGCAATCAACTTTGCACTTTAAATGAATTACAAGTGATCTTATAGATATTTATAGCTGCAACACTACCAAGGACAGACAACCTTCGGACGAACTACGGCAGGGCGCCTAGCTATGACGAGATACACAAAAACCAGACTCGTGTTGCAGCTATCCTTTTTAGGGAGTGAATGCATCCGTTTGATTTCTGTGTATCTCGTCATAGCTAGGCGCCCTGCCGTAGTTCGTCCGAAGGTTGTCCGTCCTTGGTAGTTCACAAATATTTCTCCCTATATATATATATATATATATATATATATCATGCATTACAATTGTTATACTTATGGGCTATGTTTTAAAAGAGGCTGGTTTTAAATAACGTTAAATATTCATGGACTATAATTATATAGGATTGCTAATTTTATTTGTTCTCTTGATTTATTTGGTGGGAGGAATGGGGTGGGGTAAATATGTTTAGATATGCGTATATAAACACCTTCTTTGTTCCTTTTGTCAGAAAGAAAGTGTATACATATGATGTTGTCGATCTTCTGTAATCCAGTATACATGAAACCTTCACACGTGTCATTGTAACATATGTTACATAATAGGCTGATTAAATCGCAGTTTGCTATGTAATGATTAAGCTTTTTACAAAAAAACATATTCCTTGTCTTTATGTTTATCTTTGTTCTTCCATTTTTTGTATTAACCAATTAGTTTGAAGTAGAAACAATTGTTTGGTACAATTGTAATGTTTGTGTATTTGTTGTTTGAATTAATTTTAATACAAACACGTTCAAGAATGGGTGTTGTTATTTTTTCTTATTTACGTGCTTTGAATTATATTCACATTGGTCTGTTGTTGGTGTCACACAACATAAGATAACCAAAATAATATGTATTTTTCACTTAATTTTTAATAAAGCTTTCCTAATCAACACAATTGGTGTGTAACGTATGTTACACAGAAACAAGAGGCCCAAGAGGGCCTGTGGACGCTCTACTGGCTAAAGATAAAGTGTGTGTATACGGGGCCATAACTGTGTCAAAAATCATTCAACCAGAACACGACGATGATATGCGCAACTAGGCTTGGTACTCATCATCTCCGCCAAAATTCATTGAAATCCGGCCAGAGGATCAGGAGAACTAGTCGGGACAAAGTTTGTGTATTAAAAAGTTAAAAGGGTCATACTTCTACCAAAAATCGTTCAAACGTTGAAATCCAGCCAGAGGTTCATGTGTACAAGTCTGTACAAAGTTAGTGTATTCAAAACCTTTAAGGGCAATAACTCTTTCAAAATTCATTCAACTGGAAAACGACGACGATATGCGCAACTAGGCTTGGTACTCATCATCCCCACCAAGATTCATTGAAATCTGGCCAGAAGATCAGGAGAACTAATCGGGACAAAGTGTGTGTATTAAAAACTTAAAAGGGCCATAACTGTACCAAAAATCGTTCAACCGGAACATGGCGATGACATGCGCAATTAGGCTTGGTACTCATCATGCCCGCCAATATTCGCTGAAATCCGGCCAGGAGTCCAGAGGACACTAGTCTGGACAACGTCTGTGTATTTAAACCTTTAAAGGGCAATAATTCTGCTAAAAATCATTCAACCGGAACAAGGCGATGACTTGCACAACTAGGTTGCTTGATACTGATTATCCTTGCCATGTTAAGTTGAAATCCGGGCCGGGGTTCAGGAGAACTAGTCCAGACAAAGTTTGCGTATTAAAACCTTTAAAGGGACATAACCCGCCAAACATCTTTCAACCGAAACACGGCGATGACATGTAAAACTAGGCTTGGTACTGATTATCCCTACAAAGTTTCGTTGAAATCCGGCAAGGGGATCAGGAGAACTAGTCCAGACAAAGTTTGTGTTTTAAAACCTTTAAAGGGACATAACCCGCCAAAGATCTTTCAACCGAAACACGGCGATGACATGCACAACTGGGCTTGGTAATGATTATCCCTACAAAGTTTCGTTGAAATCCGGCCAGGGGTTCAGGAGAACTAGTCCAGACAAAGTTTGTGTATTAAAACCTTTAAAGGGCCATAACTCCGCCAAAAATCATTCAACCGGAACAAGGCGACGATATGCATAACTAGATCTGGTACTAATCATCCCTAAACAGTTTGTTGAAATCGGGCCAGGGTTTCAGGAGAACTAGTCCTGAAAATGTGTGTGTATTAAAACCTTTAAAGGGCCGCCAAAATCACTCAAACCGGAAGACGGTGACGATATGTACAACTCGGCTTGGTTCTGATAATCCCTTCGTTGAAATCCAGTCAAAGCCCTATCGTCTTAACGAGGCAAAATACAGTATTTTGAACTAAATCAAGGGTCATAACTCCGGTATTACTTGTTCAAACTGGCTGGTTTTCAAACTTGTCCAAGCTTTCATTAATGGTACAGTTTGAAAAAGACCGGCTGAACAATGAAGGCCCTATCGTATTAACAAGGCAAAATATAGGGCCATAACTCCAGTGCTAGAACTGGCTGTTTTTCGAATTGTCCAAGCTTTCATTGATATCAACAATCTGGTAAAGTTTGAAAAAGATCGAATGAAAAATGAAGGCCCTATTGTGTTAACGAGGCCAAATTATAGCATATTTCAGAAAATCAAGGGTCATAACTCCGCTATAAATAATCTGATCTGGCTGGCTTTCGAACTCGTCCGAACTTTGATTGATATCAACAATCTGGTAGAGTTAGGTAAAGATCGGATGAAGAAATAAAGGCCCTATCGTGTTAACGAGGCAAAAGATAGCAACTGTAACTAAATCAAGGGTCATAACTCCTGTGTTACTGGTCCGAACTGGCTGGTTTTCAGCATAGCATATTTCAGAAAATTCAAGGGCCATAACTCCGCTATAAATAATCTGATCTGGCTGGTTTTTGAACTCGTCCGATCTTTCATTAATATCAACAACCTGGTAAAGTTTGAAAACGATCGGATGAAAAATGAAGGCCCTATCGTGTTAACGAGGAAAACGTTAACGGGCGACGGACGGACGACTGACAACTCGCCATCCCATAAAATTCACATACTATATTCAGCGATTTGCTTTATGAAAACTGTCATAGTTACCTTGAAACAACAATCAATTTGGTTGTCTCATATAGTGTACATTACGTAAACATATAGATATCTCTTTAATTATGAATTCAGTTTTTTGCTTCGTTTTATTGAGGAACAGCGTATTAAAACGTGTTCTTCTGAAATAATGAATGCCATTAATTTAATACACGCTCCTCTGAAATAGCGAATGCTGTTAATTTAATACACACTCCTCTGAATAGCGAATGCTATTAATTTAATACGTGTTCATCTGAACTAGTGCATGACTGCACGCTCACCTAAAGTGTGACAATGTAATTAATACAAGGCCTACTCCTCTGAAATTGTGAATTGACTATTAACGCTCATCTGTTAAAGGGAATGTAGCGACACAGCCGAACAAGCTCTGTTATTGAGAGTTCTGAAAATCTTGGAAAAGATGAAATAATTGTCAAAATCGGATGATAAACAGAAAAGATATGACCATTTAAAGGTTGTTCTAAAACGAATATGGGAGCCGCCATTTTTAGAACTATCATGTCATAGTTCCATATTACCATATATGGAATATTGATAAATATCATTTAAAACGAAGAAAATCACTGCAAATGAATGATGTTTTTTACTGGTCATATAAAGCATTATTGCCATTAAGTATTACATATTTTTCATACAGTTGCTGTCATTTTTTCCCTATAAATCAGTAAATTTTCATATTTATAAATATTCCATATATGGTCATTTAGAACCGTGATGTCATAGCTCTCAAAATGGCCGCTTCCATATCCGTTTCAACAGAAACTTCAAATGATCGTATCTTCTTTGTTTATCATCCGATTTTGATCATTCTTTCACCCTTATTCAAGTATTCCAGAACTCTTAGTAATAATTATGGTTTGGCTGTGTCGCTACATACCATTTAAGTTAATAAACACTCCTTTGAAATAGTGAATGGCTATTAACTTATGACATTCTCTTCTGAAACATTGACTTACTTTTACTTTAATGCACGCTCATCTGCAATAGTTTGTGACTATTGAGTTTAATACATGCTCTCCTGAAAGAATGAATGGCTTTTCATCAAATACAAGCACCTCTTAAACAATACATATTTTTTTATTTAATTCCTCTGAAAAAGGATATGACCATTAGTTTAATTCCTCTGAGATGGTAAACGTCTGTAAATTTAACTATTCTGAAATAGTGGATGACTATTAAGTCAACAATGCTCATATGGAATAGCGGATGACTGTTAATTTAATAATGCTCCTATGAACAAGTGAATGACTATTAATTGAGAGAGAGAGAGAGAGAGAGAGAGAGAGAGAGAGAGAGAGAGAGAGCGAATGGTGTTTTACGGCACGTGAACACATACAAAATATGTCACATTGTGCACAAATACTCTGGAGAAACATGAAAATGAAATGAAAAGTTTAAAAATTAAGATAAACCGTAAAATATACAGGTAAAACTATTAACGAATAGTAACGGATGAGGATGAGGATAGAAAGCGAGAGAGAGATGAACTTATCGAAAGTAGTCCGAAATAACATTGCTTAGTAAAGAAAAATAATCATTTTTTTAAACCTTTATCCTGTAATGAATAAGATCACTACCGGCACTGATATTCGTTATTGCACGAGCATCTGATATTCGTTATTGCACGAGCATATGATATTCGTTATTGCACGAGCATTTATGCGATAAAGACAATTCAAAAACGTGCGTTTTAAAGAAATATAAATAGTTTACAACGTTATATTTTGTTATATTTAATGTATTATTATTTTAAATAAATATATTTACATTATGAACAATATACATGACACCATGTGAATATGTGCTTATATTTGCAAACTATATAATCGGAATTGCCCACATTGACATATATTATATTAAGTCAGTAAGATGACAATCACAATAGTAACCTATGGATTTTAGGGGACAGATGTTTCACTTGTATCAATTGCTCGTACATCGCCTTGTCGATAAGCGCAACAGGTTTATTCAATTGTGTGTTGTTAAACGTGGAATGTAATTAAAACGTGTGCCACATTTCGCCAACGTTCTCATAACATTCAACGTAGACTTTTCGTGGAGTTGTCACTGCAGCGCAAAACGCATACGTAGTCAACGTGTACCAGTGTTTGCCATGTCCGCGGCATGTGGACGGATTTTGATTGGTCAGTTGGTCGGTAACCGCCATTCTGATTGGTTGTGCTATGGGTACTCGTGGCTCCGACATGCGATAAAACTTCAACGTTTCTTACAATCGTTCACTCATCTTGTATTCGCATTACCAGTATTACCAGTTGACTGTTGACTTAGAAAAAGGTAAATAAATTTGTTTTACTTTAAAAAAAAAATGTTTTACTTTACTCAACTTTCTTTTATTTAAGACATTATATCTACTTGATTTATTTTTCTTTGCACTTCTTTATTCTGCCTTGTTAGAAATATACTGAACTAATCCACGCAAGTGTTCATTTAAATTGACTTTTTTAATTTGTTAAATGGCACCTTAATGATTTATTTATTTTTCCGTAATATATAAATTGTTGTATTTTACATATGTATCATGATTTCAAACACATTAATACTTAGATTTTAGTAGTAATGTAACCGGTCTATCTTCAGTAACACCGGCTCTGTGTATGTTTCAAATTGATATTTGTGTGTGTGTCTATTTTTCATTATGTCTCAGTCGCAACATTAAATGTACAAATGTAGCTATGCTACAAACCTTTCTTCGTTTCACAAACTGAAAATGTCACTCTTCAATTCAACATCTCGTTAAAAAACAAAATTCGCCAAGAAACATTAACCGGATATCCGGTACAGAAGCCACGTCTTCAACTGAACACTGTCAATAAAATACCCTGATTAAAACAATAATAATTAATAATTGGAAAACAAGAATGTTAGAAGTTACTTTTCTTTATTGTAATTTTGACCAACACGCTATTATTTTATATTAGTTATTTGCTTCTGAAGAGCATCACATATCGTTAACATTTGAGTCTCCGAAACGACGAGATTTTAAGAGAATGTGTAATGTTTTATTATAAGCTACTGACACAATTTTGGCAGATATTTAACATAAAGTCATAGAGTTTTGTTTCTTGTTAGATGGAATAAATACTTAATAGGCGTAACATAAAGAAATTTCATGAATAAAACCAATCACTCCGGTAAGAACTCTTGTATATGTTTAGCTCCTGGTTTTGGAAAGTTACTACGAGCACTTCGGACGGTAACTTTAGAATTAATTAGAAAACAGAGACAGATTCACGGTAAACCATACACGCAGTTACCACCGATCATGTAATTGTACATTTGTATTTTAAAATTATGTTATGTTAGTATTTAGTACTTAAAGTTGATAGCATGAAATGCGTATATATTGAATGTGTAAAACTAGAGTCAGGGCTCGATAAACATCACTGATAACGTAAACTGGAGTCAGGGCTCGATAAACATCACTGATAACGTAAACTAGAGTCAGGGCTCGATAAACATCACTGATAACGTAAACTAGAGTCAGGGCTCGATAAACATCACTGATAACGTAAACTAGAGTCAGGGCTCGATAAACATCACTGATAACGTAAACTAGAGCCAGGGCTCGATAAACATCACTGATAACGTAAACTAGAGTCAGGGCTCGATAAACATCACTGATAACGTAAACTAGAGTCAGGGCTCGATAAACATCACTGATAACGTAAACTAGAGTCAGGGCTCGATGAACATCACTGATAACGTAAACTAGAGTCAGGGCTCGATAAACATCACTGATAACGTAAACTAGAGTCAGGGCTCGATAAACATCACTGATAACGTAAACTAGAGTCAGGGCTCGATAAACATCACTGATAACGTTCTTTAGTTTTCATTTAAATATTATATATTAGTATCAAACATAAAACCCGTATTTTAACCACTTGTAGGCCAACGATGACAGCTTTGTTACTCGCCAGCATTTTTGCCGTGATTGCCCTCGGTCACTGCGGCAACTACACCGTCACCGAGGAAGCTTGGTTTGACGTCGAGGTCAAGGACCTTGACGGACCCGGGGATGACTTCAGGGGCAGATTCGTGGTTGCTCTATTCGGAGACTCAGCCCCAATGACATCAATGAACTTTGCCGCCATTGCAAAGGGATTCAAACGTGGAAGGGTGAGTCGGTTTATTTGAGATTGAATGTAAATACAGACCATTAATCTAATGCCTATGCCACAAGAACGCTTTTTTACATTCACACGGAACTATAAGAACACGGTTCTTTTAAGTCATTACTGCTGGCAAAATTAATATACACCAGTCACTGTCTAAAGTATTGCATTATTTGGTAATGTTTAACGTTTTATTTTTGAAAAAGAAATGCATTTCCCAGCCAGTGGGGTACTGCACCCATGGCGCATATTTATTACCACTAGATCACACAAAGACTTGCCATTTTGTAGGAAAATATTCCAGTATCAAATATTCTGCATAGCCACATTTCGTTGATGTTTGTTTTGGTCTACCAAACCATGCATGATAAAATCGTTGTTTTACACTTATTACTTGGAACCAGGAACCAGACCTGAAGTAGTTGTAAATCAACTATATAGATCAAACATTCAATATGACACGCGTACACACGCATACACCCACGCACTCAAGTGCGAGCGCGATTTTCAGGTTAATGTTTTTTTAAGGAAAGCCGAAGACAATCCTTATCAAATTCTATTCAAATTATAAATTTGACTTTTTATTTAATTATACTGTAGACCCTTGCATTTCAGACTTCAGGCACTATTTTAAAAAAAGTTACGCAAATCTAACGCGTATTTATTATACTATTATGAGACTTGCTCATTAATGTTTTTATTTCAAACAACACTATCACACGAAGGACATTTAATGTTAACTATTATTGGATTAAAGAAAATGCAGTTAATTTTATTTCCTTGTGAAACATTTGATTGTATGAAAATACTTACGAAACATTACTGCAACGGGAAAGAGAATAATAACTCAACTTAAATATATCACACCAATGATAAGCAGTATTTGTACTTCATAAATTAATAAATAACAAATTTATGAATTTTTTTTTTGTATAAATTTACTATTTTATTTGCTTTACGTCACCATGAATGACAGAACAACTATTTGTATTATTCAAACTATTGCAGCTGTTTAATGCTGAATACAATTATTTTATGTTAAATTTGTCCTTATCGCATCATGCTTTTATACGTTCAATGATACACACCATATTCAAATATAGCTTCATCATATGCGTTTTTCATACTATCGTCCCGAATACAAACGAGTAGATTATACTGAACAAGAAAAGTATAACGCATGCGTTTTTTAATAATGGGTTAGTTTGTGGAGGCTTTATTCAAGTCACATGCCTGTAGTCGTCGATATGAAGATGACAGAAAGGTAAAGTGTAGAATTAAAAGATACTGTATGACTACAGATACGTTTTTATTTGGTCTTATTATAGTTAAAGGGCACATATTCAAGTATTTTCAATTAAACGATTTACATCTGAGCTATTACAAAGGGAATTTCAGTGACCATGCTATAATATTATATAAAAGTCATATTTACTTAAATTTTACAAGTGATTATCATATGGGCCCTATTTATGTTTATTCAGGCTCAAAACCGCTTCGGAGTTGCCGTTAAGGCAATCAACTTTGCATTTTAAATGAATTATAAGTGATCTTATCGAAAATATTTAATTTCTTAACTTCTTTACTTCATTATAATACTCAAATATAAATGGGTGCCGAAACGTCTAGGGTAAAAATTAAAATAGATGCCGAAATGGTTTGATGCCGAAACGTCTAGGTGCCGATTCGTCTAGGTGTCGAAATGGTTTGGTGCCGAAACGTCCTCAATCGATCATGATCACACAGACGCAAAAACTTGAGAATTGTCTGCATTTTTCATGAACTGATCATTGGGACACTGCTTTAATAGATACACAATAGTTTTCGTCTAGAAACACCTGCTACCTGCAAATCGATTTAGTTTATCTCTTAGTTTCCACGTACAAAAATCAATTACTGCTCTCTGATTCACGAAACATGTTACACAACACTAGGACTGTGACAGATGTTCATGGTATTTGAAATTAATTGTTTACATACAAAAAGATTATAGATTTAGGAATAAATAGGGAAACTACGTGTTGCCACGTCTTTATACGTTCAATGTTTTCTCTTGACAAAATAGATTTCGTGCCACGTTTAGCTTCATTACTCATATATTATTTATTTAAATGTATTGACAGTAATATTTTATTAAAATTAGTGTCATATATTAAATAAAGTTATAATTTCAAATAATATAAAACATTGTTTTTGATTTCCTTCCATCAAAAGCATAGGAGATCATATAAAACAAAAGAGTACACGTTAAATGAATACAAATTATAAGTCCCATTATAAATATATTCGTTTCGCATTTATTTAATTAAATTATTTAATATTTAATAAACCCATAATGGAAAACATTTTAACTAATAATAGATAGTAATATGGAAAAACAGTATTATGAATAAATATAATATGAACAATGAATTGAACTGAATAAATAAAACATAAACAGCCGAAACGTTCCATAGTTTTCATTAGTCAATAGTCTCCAAAGCAGGATCGAGATTGCCGCGTGTTACTCTAATTAATCTCAGTCTAGTAGTAATGGTAATGAGAGTATAGCAAGGACACTGATTCATATATGTCATGGTTTTGTACAATATAGGACAACTTACATTACAAGAATACCAGAATCCACAGAGTGGTACCCGACTTTGTCATACAAATGGGAGATGTAACCTCCGGCGACGGTACTGGGGGTATGTCACGTGACGTCCTATCATTTGGAAATATTTACCAGCATTCCCATTGTAAATATATCCGGTGTTGCATTTTGGTCTGAATTCAGATTTATTTGCACAACATATTAAAAAAACCGTATTCATCACACACATTACAACCGGCAATAGGGACGGCAGGTGGCAGTCGTAAGTGCACAGTGAAACTACTGTCGGTTGTTCTGTGTAAACAAGATGAATGGTTGGCTCAGTAACCTGGACACACGATTATTTTATATTAAAAAAATCGATAAATGTATTATAAATATAAATATTGGATTCCGACCAAAATACACGTTCACTTCGGTATACGGCCCATATGTTTGGCAGATAAAACAATGACTACAGTTTGCCTCCGAGAAGTATTGGCTATTAAATATCCACATTATGCGTGCATATAAGCTTGCACAATTTAATGTATACTAGAAAAAGTATGCGTAATGAGCTAACATACTTTAACATTGACAACACTATTTCTGATAATAAACAGAGGATCTGAAATAAGTGTTCGTTTATTAATGCATTTATTAAACGATTTCGCAAAACGGAAATGATGCGAAGACATAAGATGCTCGGCTCGGAAAGCCGTCGCATTCTATCATTTTGGTCAACGAGTTCAATTCAATAATAAAGCACGAATGTAAACTCAGAACGTCAGAAAGCGTGCATTAACGCTATTTGTCATTGGCTTTAAGATTTAACACTCGTCGATTAACTACATATAGAATTGTGTTATTACACTATGTATGTAATATGTATAGCATAATTTTTCGAGTATATGCGATTTATACTGCTTCTCGAGGGCCGCAGGCCCTAGAGTGCAATATAAATCGCATAAGAGAAAAATATGCTATAAATGTTTTGTACCAGATCCATTTATCCAACTACTCATATGCAAGAAGTTTTAGGGCATTGCAGTTTTCAGGAAAAAAACCCAGCTCGATCCAATCAAGAAATAGAATTATCACGCGGCATGAGCATGACCCATGTTTTGATTATTGCAGCCAATCGCCAATCTCCACGCAGAGTTATCGTTCCTTGCACTCACATATATCTCTGCTAACTACTAACTTACAAGATTTTGGTAAGATTCATTTGGAATATGTTTGCCTGAAACTTATTTATTTCTTGTGTAAATATAATTTTCAGAATATCTGCAAATTAGATGTTGCAAGATTTGAAATAATGCATGATTTTTTTTTAGTTTTAATCGGGAATATTTTACTACAAAAATAATACGTTCTTAGGACTCCTCAATCGAAACGCATATGTAAACATTTCAAACCGAATCTCGATAGCAGAAAAATACTTAAACGAATTAACTCATAGAAATAAAAATTGAAATTATTTAATATAGGTCTATATTTTATCTTTGCGGATCACGCAAAAGTATATATTATAAACATCGTCATAACTTTTTTGAATAATCACGTGACCTAACCGTTCGCCCTACTTCCTTTGACGTTGACAGATTCAAATGAGGAATGAGCGTACTCTGTATTAGTTAGAGGCTATGAAGTGAAATGTTAACAATTAAGAAACATATGCTGTGTATATCCTCGGGTTTTACACGATGCATAGTGTGTATTTAGGATATTGTGGTACAAAAGTAAAATAACCAATACTTCTTAGAATATTTCTGCTTGTCCTGTAAATGGTTACTATAATCAACACTGCATATTCTTCAGGTCTTCTGAGTAAGTAACAGAAACCATGACTTAAACCGGTGCTTGGGGCGTGAGAGGTGTTGCTTCTTTCATTACTTCTCATGAACAGACTCAATAAAACCGAGTCTGCTGCTGCTTTATTCCCTTAATTGTGTTTGTTGTCCCCAAAGGATCACCTTTATCAGTATTTATTGTAATAGGTAAATAATATGTGTTTTAATTCTTTACATTCACTAGAGCGCACTTAGCTACAAAAACACAAAAATTCACCGAGTTGTACCAGATTTCCTCATCCAAATGGGAGACGTCACAGTCGGAGACGGAACTGGGGGTAGGTTGTCTCCCTTAGACGAACATTATACTAGTTGTCTCCCTTGCACTAGAACACTAGACTAGTCTCCCTTAGACGAACATTACACTAGTTGTCTCCCTTGCACTAGAACAATAGACTAGTCTCCCTTGGACGAACATTAGACTATATGTCTCCTTTAGCCGAACACAGCACAAGTTGCCTGCCTTTGAGGAACACCAGAGCACACTAGACTAGTTGCATCCCTTTGACACACATTATACTAGTTATCTCCCTTAGATTTAGCTTAGATTTAGCTTATTCTGACGGAGGACCAACCTTAGATGACACACAAGGCCTGTAGACAGCTGCTGGTATTATACATTATAGTTTAATAGATTTTCAACCACATTTGTTCCTACCCCTTTTTCATTTACATTTTGTTACATCTTCTAGTTTACAGTAATAAACCTAATAGTCATTTATTTCAATCTGTGACAGCATAAACGTTTTTATAAAATAAACTAAAACACCATTTTAAAGAGGAATGTCAGAAAATGTCTTATTTATGGTGATTTGGGAGACATTTTATTATTATACAGTTAAAACATAGTTTGTATAATTTATTTCTATTTTAATTCTTGGTGTATTATATCCTTTAGAACGGTTATTACATGTTGTCTGCATGTTTGTTTTATATAGAATGTTTGATAGTATACTTGGTTTGGGAAAGCAAAGGATTCTCCGCGAGCCTTTCAAGCACTTGGACACTTTATTGTATGTGCATGTGCTGCAGATATTGCCACATTGCTTTGAAAACATGGACATATTAAATTTAATTATATCGACTTGAGATATATCAGAATTAGAAAATATAATCGAATACGTTGGTCTATAAACAGAAAGTAGTTAGGAACACACGTGTGTACATTCACGTATGCTTGACATGCGTCTCGTGAGAAATTGAGAATCCTTCTAGAATCGCTTATTAAGAGGTGAATGTTAAATGAATATTCTTTTATGACACGTTTTATTGCAGTTTTATTACATTTTAAAATATATATGTTCACGTGCAGGCAACCCATTTAAAGAGGCTTTATGGTAGAATATTATAATGTGTTATAAGATATATTTAAAATAATTAAGCATGTTTATTTTAGAAGGTCTTGCAAAAACAGTACAATTAACCTTTAATAAAGATAACTATCGCATAGAATCGATACCCTTTTTTAATTTCTTATTTCTAAAACGTATTCATAACATATTCATTATCTGTGTTTAAACAATCCATCATGTCAAACATCAAATAATATCGAAAACATACATTGTTAACATTAAACAAATATTCCCTGTTGTTGAACTACTTTTCTGTATATTTGTTTTTATGAGATCTATAATGCTGTATTGACACTTTTCAAAACATGAATTGGACTTAAACCGTTTGAGTTCTCTCGATGTGGCCTATCCACCACTCTAACACTAGCTAGCTTCAACATAAATTTCCCACCTCTGTTTTCTCGAACCTGAAAGCATGTCAACAGAAAATAATGGGTTTCAGGCGACGATTTACTCATAACCATATGCACTATACAATAGTTATACACTTTTAAATAGCTGTTGATATTTGTAAAATTGAGCCCGTGTGGGCCATTACAATGATTGTGGGTTAAACCAGCCCATACTAGTTTATATAAAAAACACGTAATAGGCCGTAAAAAGAACCCAATGTAAGTGTACACACTGATAAGCGAAGTTTGTGTAACATTTTTTATAATTTAATACAGGCAAGAGCATCTATGGTGACAAGTTTGTTGATGAAAACTTCATCCTGAGCCACAAGGCCACCGGTGTTGTTTCCATGGCCAACCACGGCAAGGACACCAACGGCTCTCAGTTCTTCATCCTCCTCAACAAGGCCAGATGGTTGGACGGAAAGCACGTCGTCTTCGGAAAGGTCATCAAGGGCATGGTAAGATATAAGTTTGTTTTGACAATGACTATTAGTTTAATATTATAGACCATTGCCACGTCCTACTACGTACTGTTTATATATGTGCGTTGTACATAGCATATGCTTATAATTAACCTATACTCACTTGCAAAAGAAACTGGACACTGAACATTTTACTTTACACCCTATCCTCTTTATCAAGCGACAGTACCTTAATGATTCGACCTATTGAAAAACAAATGACAACATGATATTGGAAATGGAATGATAACAACTTTGGTACCAAACATGGCATATTCATTTTGGAATTTGTCAATTTAATTCTAAAAATACTTTATACAATTAAATCTAAACAAAACTCAGTGTCCACTTTCTTTTGCAACTGAGTATATTATGCATAAGAAACATTGGAATTGGCAGTACAATAATCTAATTTTTATTCAACTAATGAAGTTTTATTTTATAATAGCTACTGGCCAGAATTGAACCAGAGCATCAACAAAGTGCGTTTTTGTTATGTAATATAGAATTTAAGAATTATAGTAACATAAACGGCATGGATTCAGCGTGTTTTGTCATAGACTGTTACAGTTTCCTCCACTTCTTGGACCGTCGTTATTGCCTCCTTCCGATGTGTTAAAACTACAGCTATCTGCCAGGAAAGTAGGAAAATATATTTTCGAGTAATTATTAAAACCAAATGTTTCATGCGTTTGTGAGTTTGTACATGATGATGTACTATTATGTGGTTCTCTAGAAGTGGAGGGGAGGAAACATTAATAAGAAAAGGCATGCTTCTATTGATTAAACACGGTGAATACATATCTTTGCTTAAATTAGTAAAACGAAGTTCGTTATATAGTTCTGGAATTCTAAATAACATAACACAAACTCACTTTGTTGCATGTGGATACAGTGTCGATTTTATGTTTTTATACTCTCTTATTGATTGTTTGTTTCAATTCAAGAGGCACGCACCTTACCTGCTACGGAAGCGTTGAATCATGCCTCTTTATGTTCACTTGGATGTTATGATATACGTATTATACCCATATCATGTTATCGATATCGCCGAACTGTACTAACGTGTTTGATTTTTACAGGATGTCGTCAGGGCACTGGGAGATGTACCAGCCGACACCAACACTGCAGTTCCAAAGAAAACTATTAGAATTATCGACTGTGGAGTCAACGGTCTGGAAAAGAAGTACGACCTCACAGATGCACAGTACATGTCTGAGGATGATATCAACCAGGATTAAAAAGCAAAAATATTAGTCTTTTAAATTAATTTATGACGAACCTATTCACAATGTGTTTTTAGCGTAAGGTTCAGAACAGCTGAATGAAAAAGTCCGTGTTAAATAATTGACAAATAAGTGTTACATGTTCGAGTGAATGTTTCCAAATTAGATGTGTTTAGAGAAATAATAATTGCTATGACACCATATGTATTCTTTTAAAATGTGCTTTAGGCCAGTGTGCAATATATACAGCAACGATGTAGATATCATTTCATGATGTACGAACAGTATTTGATGTTAAATGTTCACTGATACATCTGCCGAATTCCATTCCCCGTTCTAAGGGCAACTTTAAGTTTAATTTAATGAAGTATTTTGTTTATGTTTGTAGTCAGGTTTTGTTTACTTTCATGCTCTTCACATGTTGCTATTTACAAATAAATAATGCTTTATACTGTAATATTCGAATCCCGCGCGTTTGTACTTATACAGAACCTCGTGAATACTAGTATTCGTGACGAAGTTTTGCGTTTTTAGACAATCATAAGTAAATATGCATGTTGATCATCAATCAGGAATGACACTTTCATAAAATGTCACGTGACAATGAAAATGAAAATAAACTCGTTTTATATATGTACGTGTTTTTGTTTGTTTTATAACGGTTCTGCTTCACCTAAAAGGGATACAATAGTCGAACAGGAAAAGTAGCATTCAAGGACCACAGTCAACCAAAACACGCACAAGGACCACAGTCAACCAAAACACGCACAAGGACCACAGTCAACCAAAACACGCACAGAAACACACAGTAATTACAAGGATACATAAAAGGCAAGATATGACACAAACACAAAACGGGTTGACAATGTGTCTACCGCCTTGGAACGGTCAGTGACAAAAACGCATCTGGGGGTTTAAACCAGGTTCTACGGTCACCAAACCCCACACTTGCCCTATTTCATCCCAATAAAACGGGACCACCAGGTTATATTCTCTCACAAACAAGGCACATCCTTGTTCAAATATGTTTTGTGGTACAAGTGGAAGCACCGAGTTAACATTGGGTGTAACACGCTACTCACTCCTGGGTGTAACACGCTACTCACTCCTGGGTGTATCACGCTACTCACTCCTGGGTGTAACACGCTACTCACTCCTGGGTGTAACACGCTACTCACTCCTGGGTGTAACACGCTACTCACTACCAGTTAGATAAAACCAGTTCCAAATTACATTAATGTATTCATATACACCAAACATAATATTATATATTCATGTACACCAAATACAATAGTATATATCCATATACCCCAGATCAAATATTTATATATCTATATACACGAAATACAAGATTATTTATCAGTATAAACCAAAAACAATATTATTCATATATCTGTGTACATCAATTAAAATATGATACATTATGATACAGTATATCCATATAGACCACATACGCTATTATACATTACGCATATACATCACATGCAATATTAAGAGGTTAATAACTGGGCTAGGTTTGCCTCTTTGTGATATTGGCCCGCGACAGCAAAAACAAGGACCAATACCAGAAAGAGGCACGCGTACTACAGCCAGCAACCTGTTAATTACACGTGTTATCGTGTATCTTCTAAGAAATACTTGTCTCATGAAGGAATGCACCATTTAAAAACATAAACACTGATATGCCAAAATATTGTATTCACACACTCATTTCCACATAAGGCCATAATTAAAAGTATGTTTGTCTGTTCGAACGCGACCGGTTCAAAGATATCGGCCCGACTTCAAACTTATTTTCTGTAAAAAAAAAATTTTTTTTTTTTAAGTATTGCATTTCTCACTCCCCTACCTGATCAAATTGACAGTGAAAAAAACCCACCAGTGTTTCCTGTTCATCTTTATTAATTTAGTTAACAATTGTTTTAGACAGGAATTTTATGTACAAAGTCAAGAGGTTCCAATTGCAATACAAAGTCAGTATACTAAAATCATTTTTAATAAAGTACACAAAGTAGTGTTTCCCAAAGAATTAAAATTTAAACAGCATTTACAAAAGAAGCTGACACACATGGAAGAACAAAAACTAATTTTTTCCTATCTACCTATCCATCTGAAAAATCTGAGGTCGGGTTTGGGCTAATTTGAGATAGTTAAGCGTAACCAAATTAAACTCTAATCCTAAACTCACAATCTTTAACTTGAATGTCACTAATAGATCAACAAAGTGATATAAACCAAAAATGGCACACTCAATTGGTGAAAATGCTCTTTTTACAAAAAAGAAAGGAGACTTGTTTACGACTACCCCAGGCTGACAATTTCTGTACTACACTGGGTGTGCTATACATTGATTCGGTGTGCTACGCATATAAGAAATGTAGATATACAAGTCTATAATCCTTAGAAACACACACACGTCTAACAGGAAATGTAGAATTCAAAGACCAGTCAACCAAAAACATGCATCGAAGCAAACAACAATTACAAGGATACACAAAAGGCTGCTTAAACCAGGTTCTAGTGTGCACCAAACTCCAATCTTACCCTACTGTAGTCCACATAAAACAGGGCATTGTAAATAAAAAAATCCGCGCGAGGCTGTATCGTCTTACAAACTATGCAGCATTAATGGGCAATACTAGTATAACACAAAAATGTTCATGTATATATCAATATAAAAACAAAAACCTGGAAAGCCAAAAGCTCAATGACTTGCCCGATCAATAAGAGAATAAACCATTAAGAGCACGACAAACCAAGATTGAAGGCAAACATTAAGTTTACGTCCTTTCAAGATTGAGGCAGACATCATCATAGGGTCCAAACTATCGCACAATCAGCGAACTGCAAATAGTCTCGAGGCCACTTTAATCTATATCTGCTGTAGTTAAGGCTCGAGTTCAACATTTTGCGAGGAGCAAAGTGTTTGATATCATTGGAAAGGTTAAACCCTGGCCTTTTTCATGGTACCCGTGTTCAGCCCTGATTATGCACATGAAGAGAGAAAGTCGAGGTTAAAAGTCATGACCCTTTTCCCTGTTTTTTAATTTGGTGAAAATGAACAATTACCAACATAGCGTTGTAAGTTTTCAATTCATATAAGATAACAAAATGTATACATTGGTGTATGATACGTTAAACATTAATTTAATATTTTTTTACTAATACCAGTTAGGATTTCTAACTATCGTAAATACCGCAGATAACGTTATCGTTATTAACATTATTAACGTGGTTCCGAAGTCACTTTTTTAAAGTGTAAAACATATTTTTATTTTCCTGGTAGTTTTCATGTCGACCAAAATACTGTTAAAACATTTGTTTAATGCATGCAATTGAAATAAAAATAAACGTTCAAGATCATAAAAGGGCCCGTCTACAGTCCTGAATTTAAAAGTTACGAGACATCCTCATGCCAAAGCTGAAGGCTCCTATTTTACGACGTTGTTGAATGAAAATTCAAAATTGAACATGGTATTTTATAATTCAGATGATAAGGAATGCCAGTTGATAAGGAATGCCATTTGATAAGGAAAATGAATTGTTGATACCTTCAATAAATATCTGATATGTGCCGGCTTGGAGGTCCCTGGTTCAAACTTCACATGCGAAACAAATTTCGTTGGAATGTTCACACATCCCAAGCGTCGTTCGTCAGATGGGGACGTAAATCGGACTGTTCCGTTTATCGGAGTATATCCTCTTGAACACGTTACAGAACGATAAGAATGTTACTATTTCCCGGATGCCTATATATTATAATCCTGTCTCTGGAGCGGCTGTAACAAACCGGTACTGCGTGGATGAGCACTGCATTTGCGAAACGCGTAATATACGTAAACAACATTAGAATTAGGATCGCAGTAATGATTTTTAGTTTTTTAGCTCTACTGGCCGCAGGCCTGCCGAGCTGTTGTCGTCCGTCTCTCGTCCGTCCGTCCGTCCGCCCCTCGTTTACCTTTGTCTCGTTAAGACGATAGGGCATTAATTTTTCTTCCGATCTTTACCAAACATTACCAGATTGTTAATATTAAAGAAATCTCGGACAAGTTCGAAGACCATTTAGATCGGACCAGTAACAGCGGAGTTATGGCCTTTGATTTAGTTAAACTGCTATATTTTGTCTCGTTAGGACGATAGGGCTTTCATTTGTTATCCGATCTTTACCAAACTTTACCAGATTGTTATTATCAATGAAAGCACGGAAAGGTTTGGAAACCAATAAGATTGGACTAGTAACAGCGGACTTACCGCCCTTTAGTTAAAATGCTATATTTTGCCTCGTTAAGACGACAAGGCCTTCATTTCTCATTCGATCTTTACCAAACTTTACCAGATTGTTAATATAAATGACAGCTCGGACAAGCTAAAAACTCATCCAGATCAAACTAGTAACAGCGAGTTATGGCCCTTGATTTAGTTAAAATAGCTATATTTTGTCTCGTTAACACGATTGGGCCTTCATTTGTCATTCGATCTTTACCAAACTTTACCAGATTGTTGATATCAATGAAAGCTCGGCCGATTTGAAAACCAGCCAGATTGGACCATTTACACGGGAGTTATGGGTACTGGCCCTTGATTTTCTGAAACATGCTATATGTTGGCCTCGTTAACACGATAGGGCCTTCAGTTTTCATCGGATACTTTACAAACTTTACAAGGTTGTTAATATCAACGAAAGCTCGAGCGATCTTGAAAACCAGCCACATCGGACGAGTAGCACCACTCTAGAGTTATGGCCCTTGATGTAGTTAAAATTGCTGTATTTTGCCTCATTAAAGACGATAGGTCCTTCAGTTTTCATCCGATCTTTACCAAACTTTACCAGATTGTTACTATCAATGGAAGCTCCTAAAGAACGAAACACAGCCAGTTTGGACCATTTACATCGGAGTTATGGTCCTTGATTTTCTGAAATAGGCTATATTTTGGCCTCGTTAACACGATAGGGCCTTGATTTTTCATCGGATCTTTTCCAAACTTTACAAGATTGTTGATGTCAATGAAAGCTCGGAATATTTTGAAAACCAGCCAGATCAGACCAGTAACACAAGAGTCATGGCCTTTGATTTAGTTTAAAAAACGCAGTATTTTGCCTCAATAAGACGAAAGGGTCTTCATTTTGCCGGATTTTAGTGAAACTTTGCAGGGATGATCAGTACTATGCCTAGTTGTACATCTCATCACCGTGTTCCGGTTGAATGATTTTGGTGGAGTTATTGCCCTTTAAAGGTTTTAATACACAAACTTTGTCCTGACTAGTTCTCCTGAACACCTGGCCGGATTTAAACAAAACTTTTTAGGGATGATCAGTTCCATGTCTAGTTGTGTATATCATCGCCGTGTTCTAGTTGAATGATTTTTGGCAGAGTTATGGCCCTTCATAGGTTTTAATACACAAACTTTGTCTGGACTAGTTCTCCTGAACCCCTCGCCGGATTTTAACGAAACTTTGTTGGGTTGTTAAGCTCCGAGCCTAGTTGCGCATATCATCGTCGCGTTCCGGTTTACATATTTTTGGCGTAGTTATGGCCCTTTAATTGTTTTTGATACAGAAACATTTTCCGGGCTAGTTTTCCTGAACCCATGACCGGATTTCAACGAAACTTGACAATGACGATCAGTATCAAGCCTAGTTGTGCATAACACTGCCATATTCCGGTTGAATGATTTTTGGCAGAGTTATGGCCCTTTACAGGTTTTAATACACAAACTTTGTCCAGATTAGTCTCTTCTGAACTCCTAGCCGGATTTCAACGAATATTGCCGAGGATGATCAGTACCAAGCTTAGTTGCACATGTCACTGCTGTGTTCTGGTTGAATGATTTTTGGCCCTTTTAAGGTTTTAATACACATTTTGTCCCGACTAATTCTCTTGATCCACTAGCCGGATTTCAACGAATCTTGGCAGGGATGACCAGTACCAAACCTAGTTGCGCATTTCATTGCCGTGTTCCAGTTGAATGCATTTTGGCAGAGTTATGACCACTTAAAGATTTTAATACACTAACTTTGTACAGACTAGTTCTCCTGAACCTCTTGCCGGATTTCAACGAAACTTGGCGGGGATGATCAGTACCAAACCTAGTTGCGTATTTCATCGCCATGTTCCGGTTGAATGATTTTTGACAGAGTTATGGCCCCTTTTATGTGAAGAAGCCTGCTACCGTTTTATTATGACAATATTATCAAAAGTGGAAAGTACTGCAAACTACAAGCAATCCCTGTTGGTGCAGATGCCCGAATTTCAATGTCTTGTCGCTTTATTGGTGAACTAAAGGAGATAATTCATTATAACAAATAGTGTGCGAGATACAAATATATACAACAGAGCTACAGAATGTCAAGGTTGGCTCAGTCGGTGGAGTTTGATTGTGCCGACAATATATTGCGTGGCAACACTATTTGATTGTATACATGCCTTCTGAATGGATGCCGAAAGGAGAACTGAAAGCATATATCATAGATATATCATATATTTATCACAAAATATATAAAAGCGCCTATACTTCAACAGGCGTAAATGACAATTGAATTGAATGTTGTTTAACGGCTCATCAACGCAGTATATGTTATTTAGAGCCGCCCAGAGAGAGGGGAAGGATACATAGGAATCCGGGAACCGTGCCCTACTCTTATTATCGAATAAATTCCTATGATTCTTTAACGTGCTCGGAGGAAATGACAAATGCAACGAAGCATTGCAATTTATCACTCACGTCGATGTCGTATAGTCACGGGTGACAGGTAGTAAAGTTAGTGAGGAAAACATAACGGGACTGGGTATTAGTATATTGGACAATGAATATCGGATAATGTACATACAGGTGTGTATAGGACAAGGACTAACTGGTCACAAATAGATTACTTTCCTTAGATTGAAACGGATAATATATCAAAAACAACATGTTGGATCAATGTATACTTTATTAATTATTCATGTAAGGTTCAAGATATTCGACCCTACGACAATGATATATTTGTTCATTTATATGAAAGTGATACTGAACATACATTATTTTAATACGAACAAAAGCATTGAAGAGAAATGTTCCTATTATTGAAATAACTGATTTAAAACAAATCCTTACCCACCTACTTATTGATTGATTTATTTATTTAAAAAAAGGCAATCGAACCCTTAATATCGTGCATTGGAATAACAAATGTACACTTATGACAGCTATGCTAACCTCTCGACCACCGCGGAATGTTATATCAGTATGTTAAATTTATGTTCTTGAATTATATCGAGCAGGACCAGAAGTTAATCGTATTTATTTTCAACATCAAAAGATATTGTTTTAAAATTACAGATATCGCTTAAATAATCATTTACTTTTTATTACTTGTAGCATATTTTTTAAAAGTTATTTTGAAGACAACAATAGCAATAAAACTAAGTATTGATCTAAGAAACCGCTACCAAAGGAGAAGTTATTATTAGAATTTATTTTCAACACAATTGTCTTTGAGTTTATTTCGTGTTCTTACGTATTCTATACAGTTCAAAATATGAAGTATTTACAAACAATATAACCATTTAGTAAATGTATTCTAACAAGAGCGCCGCCTATCGGGGGCATTATATGCCCGTTTCGTAAAGTTTTATGTTAAAGGATATCCTAGGTGTCAGGTCAATATAACCCTTATATTTGACCTTCAGACAAAATAACTGATAGTGGATGTTGTTTAACCAAGAGCACTATTTATATAAAGTTTCAGGACTGTAGATCAAATAGTTCGTGAATAACAGTGGGAAGGAATTTGTCATGATCAGTTCGCAGTGACCTTGACATCTGACCTACTAAGCTTAAAATCAATAGAGGTTGTAGTTTTAACATGGATACTATTCTTGTAAAGTTTCGAAAGTGTAGGTCTAATAGTTACAAGTTACAGTGAGGAAAATGTCTTAGGATTCAGTCATTTTCAGTTCAATGTGTCCTTGATGACCTACTCAACCCAAAACTAATAGACTTCCTCCTCTGATCAAGAACAATGCAACTATGAAGTTTAATAAGTGTGGATATCATATTTCCGGGATTTGCATGTGCAATGTGTATGTCCATATGAGGACATGGTAACCATGACCTTTGACCTACTAAACCCAAGTGCAATATATCTACAAAGTTTCATGAGTGTAGGTATTATACCCTGGAGTTATCAGTTATCATTTGGAATATGTGCTGGTGACCTTGACCTTTGACCTATTGACCCCAAAAGCAACAGGTTCCTCTTCTGACCAAAGGCAATGTATCTATGAAGTTTCATGAGTGTGAGTGTTGTGGTTTTACAGTTATTTGGCGGAATGTGTATTTCCATTTAAGGTCATGGTGACCTTGACATTTGGCTTACTGACCAATACGTTTTTTTCTCTTGCCAACGTCAATGCACATACGAAGTTTTGAAGTTATCATTCGGAATTCGTATTTCCATATAAGGTCAGTGACCTTGACCTTTGAACCTAAAAACAATATGGTTCCTGCTTTCAACAAGGGTGATGAACCTATGAAATATCATGAGTGTATGTGTTACGGTTTTGAAGTTAGCATGTGGAATTCATATTTCCATATAAGGTGATGGTGACCTTGACCTTTGAACTACTGACCCCACATTAGGGTTTCTCCACTCACCATGGGCAATGTTTATATGAAGTTTTAAAAGTGTAGGTGTATGAGGAATGCATTTTTCTATATAAGGTGACAGTGACCTTAAATATTATCGCCAATCATAGTTGGACTAATAAAGCCGAAAAAAATCATGCCCACAGTGAGGTTGATATTTACAGCTATTGAATATTCATGAGATTTCCGCAACGACCGCTGGAATATACCGATAAGCATGGCACGCATTCGCGAAACTGCCTGTACAAAACTTCATTTGAAAACAGTTTTAAACCATCCGATAACACTGGGTGTAAACCCGGTATCAGCGCAAATGTATTCTCGACGAAAACCAGTCACGGTTGCTCATAGACAGTGGTATCTGTTTCGCCAAGAATAGGTCTCGCCACGAATAGTCATTGATTCTCAACGAGGTTTCGCCACGAATAGGCAATGATTATCAACGATGTCTGTTTACAAACGTGGCTTTTGAATGCAAATGGTAAGTATTTTGCTTTTTAGAGAGTTTTTCACGCGAAATACATCCTTATATACATTACTATGAGTTAACTAATTATGTTTAATAAAAGTGTTTTGTATAGTTTTTATATAAACCCCATTTTGTATATCAATTTATAAAATGAAAGAATTCTTAAACACTTCAAAAAGTATAGCAAGTTAAAACATTATGCTTTATCAAAACATGTATACAGACCAGTAGAAAATAATAATTAGTTCATATTGTTTGTCATAGGGTTAAAAACTACTTTTTTTGTTTGTTTTTTAAAAAACGCATGTCACGGTTTCTCCAGGAAAGTGTCACGGCGTCTCGACGACAACATGTTTAATGTAACGCATGTTTAATGTAACGGTTACTCAACAACGATTTTTCTCTTTTCCGAGTCTACCTAGCAGATGTAAACATTATTCTCTGTGGTTTTCATCATGTACACAAGCGGTTAGACATTGTACTGAAAGTCACAGGGACAGGAAAAAAGCAATAATATAGACAATTGAAATGGGATTATTCATAAACCTATTCCATTTAACATACACGGAAACGATACATAGTGTGATTCATACCAACTTTATGAGTCTACGTGCGTACACTTAGCTGCATACTGTTCAGTATGAACACAAACATCAGTATGGGGAGTCGTATTGCCTTTGTAAACACCATTTGTTGGTATCACCTATTCCAATAGATGATATCACCAAATGATGTTATTAATAAAAGCCAATACGGCTTTCCATATATGAAAGTATCTGTTCTGTTTTGTTCTGTTCTGTTCTGTTCTGTGAATTCATGCAGCTTGTGTAGGCTGGTCTAAGTACTATTGTGACGCTACTAAATATTCATATATCTGTCATACCCAATGCCATCATAAATTATTATTATTAATATTATTATTATTATTTTAATATTCCAGGTGTTTGCTATGGTAGAGTAAATACCAACAAACTGCAAGTTTGTTTTCACTGATGTACTCGTTAAAGGGAGAAAGCATTAACTGAGAAATTTGGAATTCGCCGAACACGATAAATAAAAACAAATGTTGCAGTCTCGGTTTGATTGAGATTATTCATGAACGGTAGTGAAAAAAAGCTTGCTACCGTTTATGTCCTCTAGCCCCGAGTTGAGCATTAAACTAAGCCTTTCGATTTTTGAATATATTACTGATGAAATATAATCAGCTGTTAGTAATATGCAAAAAACAATTTGCCGTATACTATTCTTATAATTAATATTAATGATTAAACAAATGCAATATTTATGTAGAAAAGTAAGTTTGAATAAACTCGATTGCCGTGTGTCCCTTTAAGGTGGACTCATCACTTTCATCTTCCATAGATGTACTAACATCTACTTCCTTTATGCATATGGAAGATCCTTCCTCAAAAGAAACCTCCAACACACTTTCAGACCTACGATTACCTCCATTAGATTACCCTGTAATTGTCGTATAAAATCCATGACACTGTAAGGGAGAAACCGTGACATTCGAATTGCAATCGTGACAGATATATATGCCGCACTAACTACATAATACAGGCAGTATTGACTTTTCGTTGAGCAAACGCGACTGGTTTTCGTCGAGAATCCATTTGCGCTGACACCGGGTTTACCCCCAGTGGATAATGAATTGCAGGAAACCGAGACCTGTACTGAACAACACTATACCACGTGTCGCTAGATGGGGCTCAACTATAATGGGGTGTCGCCATTTTGAAAAAAAGATGATGATGACGATAGGCGCAGGTAAAACCTACGCCTAAAAAGTACTGGTATCTATGAACAATACAGCATATATGACCATTGTTTTCACAATTTTGATAGAACCGTAAGTAAGCCAACTATGGGGAAATGTGTTTTTAAAAAATAACTAGCATACATGGGATGTCTGCTCACTAGTATTAAAGGAACAACTATCAAGCGTCAACACGGTACTCATTGTGATTTTTGGGGATATGAACACTATTCGTGGTTAACTTACACATATGATATAATGTAAATATAAACATGTGCCGCGAATACCATCACCTCAATCAATAAAGGTTTTTATTTACCCTCGCCCTATGGCACTGGGCCTTTTGGCGGGCTTTTCAGAAGAAGGTTATGGATGCAGAAGAGTCCGGGTGTAGAAGCCAGCATCCCTCGTCCAAAGTGGTTTAGTGTAGAATCGCAGTAGTAGATTTGTTCGGAGTGAAGAAGTCCAACGTAGATAACCTTTCTGTAGGTGGTTAAGTTTTCTCGAAGAAGATTAAAGTTGCTATGGAAGATTATGACCAATCGGATTGCCTGCAGAATTGTGACTAGGTCAATCCGATTGTCGGCTCGAAGTCGTCTTAGTCAATCAGGAAATGGATGATTAGAAGCGTCCCAAGTAGGTCAATCCGGTTTACGTGGAGACCTTGTTAGTAGATTTGCACGTGGTAATGGCTCCTCCGATACACTCACTGGCCGTGTGAATGTTAGCTACGCATGCCCACTCTCGCAGGGTTGATTCTACACCAATGGAGTCAATGTAGTCCGTATCCCGCCGAGAGTTCATCAATCGCCAAGTAGCCAAACTCAGTGTGACAGTTGACATCTCGCAAAATATAGCGTCGTGCAGCCCAGCAGAAGTAAAAGCGTCCATCTTTAGGGCCACGATAAAAGCAGGATAAAAACATACGTACAAGTATGACCTACTGAAGAGTCTTCGACTCGCCCATACTATACTAGGTCTCGATTCAAGACAGCAGCACGCCCTGCGGGGTCACATGGTTCCTGACGGCCGCAACACGTCCTGCCTATTCTATGGTCTGAACTGGAATACCACCCCCTTAGAAAATCTTTGACTTTAAATAGGGCAAAAGTGAAAGTAGTCATATTTCTTTCTAACACAATGATTTCAAAGGTTAGGGAAATGTTGAAATATTTTATGACGCAAAAGTGGTAATTTAAATTCTTGTATTAAGGGTTGTGGACACAAAATAAGCCATACCTGACACCTGGTATAAAACAATTGGCCTGTAATGCACCTGTTTGACACAATTAAAGGTATATCTAGTACATTTTATTAATTTCTGAGGGCTTTGCATACATTTTTTGGCAAAATGGCAAAAATGTCGGAATGCGATATTCTACATCTGTCCGCAAAGATGTCGTAAAGCCGCTTATGTGTGTTTTGAAAAAAATGTTGAGGTAAACTCTGACTCTGAGTTCATCGCTTCTTTACGTTTAGTGTCCATATTCAAATATTGTATGCGGTTTATTACATTTTACAAATTACATTATTTAGTTGGCACTTTTTTTTTACCTTTTCTATGTTTTTGAAAAGTTTTTTTTCTACCCCACCCCTTCATTAAATGAATTTTCATGGATCTTACTGCCAACAGTGCTTTTGGGCTGCATGAAAATGACATGTAAAGATGGTACAAACAATATCTAATAAAAAACACATTAAATAGTACAGATACGGAGAATCTTGTGTTCTGAGCATATTGTAAAACATGGCATGGCCCTAAAAATGGAGTTGGGGAAGATAGTCTCAGAATTTTGTTGTTGTCATTCTTAAACTGAAAAGTTGCATTTTCTTGATGGTTTCACATATAGAAACTGCCGAATAATATTAATTAATCCATTTGAAGGCTTAAATATATACAAAAATCTGCTATTTTGACCACTGAAATCAAAAATATCATTTTTCAGTAGAAATTATTTTCATGATAGCTTCGACTGGTTGAAAGTCACATGTTATGGATGAAATCAACTCAACAAATCACTTTTTATCACATGAAACTGCTTGTATTCCGTATAATATACCCATTACGTATTTCCTTATATTAACCATGTGTAATACAAGGCGACCGAACTTTTAAAATTCAAAATTCAAACATTTTAAAATTCAAAATTCCAAAATTCAAAATTCAAACAATTCAAAATACAAAATTTCAAAATTCAAAATTTCAAAATTCCAATTTCAAAATTCCAAAATTCCAAAATTCCAAAATTCCAAAATTTCAAAATTCAAAATTCAAAAATTCAAAAAATTCAAAATTCAAAAATTCAAAATTCAAAAATTCAAAAAATTCAAAATACAAAATTACAAAATGCAAAATTTCAAAATTCCTATTTCAAAATTCAAAAATTCAAAAATTCAAAAATTTCAAAATTCAAAATTTCAAAATTCAAAAATTCAAAAATTCAAAATTCAAAATTCAAAATTCAACATTTCAAAATTTCAAATTTCATGTGATAAAAAGGATCTGACACAATTTGATTAAACGAGTTCAGGTATTTGTTATCAAGCGAACCTCTGTTGTATGAAATGACAACTCATGTCAGATCCTCTATATATGAAACAAAAGATTGGAACGGTTGTCGAGATATGGCATTTTGAAGATTCTGGATTTACGCGTAAAAATCGCATGAATTTGACTTTAAAGCCCTCATATTTTGTAGAAAAGGATTTTTGTCTAAAAACAAGGCACCATTTCCCTCAGAATCAATGTATGAAACAATTTAGACATAAAAAAAAAACTTCAGTCAGGTTTGAATGTCTATTTAGGTCACATACCACTATTGATTTGGGGCTTCTGATTGGTTGAAAAAAGTATAGGGTCTATTAGGGCATATATTCAGATTGTAAGGTAGATTCTGATTGGATTAAATTACCCAAATCACAACAAATCCCCATAAAAGATCAAAATGTTATATTTCCTTCATACAACATGTTGATTTAGGATATATACTGAGAGTATATTTGCGAAAAGTAAAATTTCGGTACTGCCATTCTGGGAGTGGCCACCTTCAGTGAAATATTAGAGGCTGAAAGCATCACATCACCCCCGATTTGCTGGTCATTTTTGAGTGTCTCTAAGATAGTTCTTTAGAAAAAGTTAGGTTTTATCATCCGCTCGATATAGGAATAGGGGATGTAGGCCAAAAGGATATAATGGAGGCCTATGGGAAATGCAATAGTGGTATATGACCTAGAACGTATCATAGACCGAGGTAAACAAATACATTATCGCTAAATCTACAAAACTTCTTGTGTTTAATATTTTAAAATGCAAATCTATCCCTACCAAATAGTTTCTTCTTCTCAACGTGTTGGTGCTTAATCCACATATCTCAATGCTTTACACTAATTTGTAGTTTCAAATACCACATATAAGAAATATGGGTCGTTGGGGGAAAACAGAAAACTGGAGATTTGTGTTTTTTTTTTGTTTTTTTTTAATTATCCAACATAATTATGCTGAACGAGTTAGGATAACTTAAAATGAAAACAAATGTCGTTAGAAATATGAAACATTGTGTCCATATTCTGTGGAAACTGCTATAGTTAAGCGTAAACCATGTATTCTTTAAACTATAACTATTTATTAATGAATATTAAGGAAACATTTGAAGTAAGTGACCTTATGATTCAGTCTAAAGTTAACAACAGAAATGAATGTTATATATGTGTGAGAGACAAGGATGTTAGCAAAATAAGTATTGATAGAATAAATATATTAATTATGTTAAGATATGCATAACTGAAGGAATGAACGAAAGAACGAACGAACGTACTTACGAACGAACGATCAATTAAAAACAAACACACGAACGAACGAACGAACGAACAGAATGAACGAACGAACGAATGATTGATTGATAAATGAACGAACAACCGAACGCCAAACGATCGACTAACAAACGAACGAACGAAAGAACGAACGAACTTTTAGTAATGGCGCCCATCTTTGATGTCTCACTGACCTTTTTTTTTAGCAAACTTGAAAACCAACGATATCAGGATCACCCATGTGAAGTTTGGTCAAAATCGGCAAAACAGTTTCTGAGAAACAAAAAGTTTAAAGTAAAAAAACAAAATCGCCTTGCAAGACAAATGGCGGAGAGATGGCAGATGAGCGGACGGACATACGGACACCCAACGAAGAGTGATCACTGTATACTAGTTCATCACTGAGCCTTTCTGTAAGCCTTTGGCTCATGTGTAATAATACGCGAAAGGTGATTCATAAATAAACATGAATGTTTGTTTTTTAAATGTTACATTCATTTGTTTTTCATTTAGTTCTTGTGAAACAGGGTCATGACCGTTGACCTGAATTTACCCTGTCATATACAAAAGCAGGACTGAGCACTGGTACCATGATAAAACCAAGTTAATACCCTTTCGAGTGATACATTTCTCTCTGATACTTTCAAAATGTTGAACTTGACTCAAAATTCGTCGAGTGGTCAACATATTCCGTATGGACAGACGGCAAATGGGCGGACGAGGAGGCGGATGGGCGGACGGACGGTCGGATGGACGACGGAAAAAGATTTATCAATATATATTACGTCACCTATGAACCTTTGGCTCATGTTAGCTTACATGTACTACCGACAGTAGTTTCATACACAAAAACAATAATAATGCTTTTCAAAAATTATATGTCATTTTTTATTTAATTATTGTGAAAAGGGGTTATGAACTTTGACCCCAATTTTCCACGATAACATCCAAAATCGGGGCTGAAAACTGGTACCAGACAAAGCCGGGAAAATACCCGTTCGAGTTATAACTGCTCACAGTATTTTAAACTCGACTCGCAAATCATGCAGTGGTTATTATACGTTCGTCCGGACGGACAGCAGATGGGTTGACGGACGGCGGATTGGCGGATGGACGGACGAAGACTTGTCATCGTAGATCAGCTCACCTCTGTTATGACCGAAACATGCTTCGTGCATAAACAAACTAATAAGGCTTTCAAAAATGTACATTCAATTTTTCAATTAAATATTCTGAAAAAGGGGTAAGACCTTTGACCTCAGTTTACCCCCGTCACGTGCAAACTCAGGACAGAAGACGGGTACCATGACAAAGATAAGTTATTACCCTTTCGAGTGATATCCGTCTCTATGCTCCTCGCAAAATCTTGAACTCGACTCACAATTCATTGTGTGGCTACTAGACGTTCATGGACAGACGACGAATGGGCGGACGGACGACGGACGAAGACTTATCACCGTATATCAACTCATCTCTAAGCATTTTTCTTATGTTAGCTTATGATCGAAATATGCTTTGGTCATCGCACGATCAAAGAGGAAAGCACAGTGGCAAGTGGCGAACTGTAAATGGATAAACCACTAAATATGTGGTCATAACCTCTTTTTCGTTTATAAATCACTTCGCCATATAAGTCAGGTTGTGTAGTCCTTGTCGCAGACGAGTTGGTAAGTATTTGTATATTTTAAAAATAGAGCAGGGTTACGATAATGCAATTTAGCAAAGATTTTTCGAACCAGGTGGAGTAACTTTTTAGTTATACAAAGATTATGAATATTAAAGTCTTAAACTCGACTACAAGCTCTACAAAAGCAATAAGCTGAGAAACACGGACCCCATAAGAAGTTGCTCGGGAAACATCCCCATTAAAGTGGAGATTATTTACCATATCAAAATTGAAATCTTCTCTCTTGTCATAGATTTTGCTAATTATTGAAGTTCTTTAGGAGTTGAAGTTTTGACAGACAGACAGATAGACAAACAGACAGGCAGGCAGGCCATGCGCCTAGCGTGCCATACTCATTTACTCACGTGAGTAAACTTTTCAAAAAACCCCAAAAAAACTCGAAAAACGCAATAAAAAGGTGAGCCTAAGGGCAAAAATCATTATACCATAATTTTCAGTTCTAAGGTGAATGAAATGTTCAGGAATATTATTGCACCTCGCACAAAATCCTAGGAATTTCATTGGATTAGAGCGGTCACATGGTGACCCTCTATTATTCTATAGTGGGTCAGTAGATTTCATAGAGGGTCACTAAAACAATATGGACTACAATTCCGATTCAAAGTTTAAATAGTTTGCAAATAGTTCTTTAAGGACTATCGGTCAGCCATCTTTGATCCAAAAATCCAAAATCGATGAGATATGGTCAATATAATACATGACAGTAATTCAACACTTTTGATGTGAATATAATATTAGAAAGAATACTTATATGGCAGAAATTGTGCGCTTTATATTCGAAAAGTTTGGTGCAGTTTTACTCAAAGTTGTTTTGTTTTTTATGTGAAATAAACTGGTCCATAAAATAGTCCATTTATCCAGCGAGTGCAGACGAAACATCATTTCTGAATAAAATAAGCCATGTTATCACGTCATCCAAAATTCAACCCCCTCCCGCACCTACCCCGTGAGTAATTGAGATTTTGGTCACGCTACGCCCCTGCAGGCAGACAGACAGGTGTACAATATTTTATTCAGATATTCAGATATCGAGAGGTGTCATTAAAGGCGTCAATTACATCTCCCCGAGTATCTGATGGAAGTCCCTTTCATAGCAATACAAAAACAAATCAGCGACAATCGGTGCACAGTTAGTACACATATGGATCCCAGCAATGTGTCTATAAACAGCAGTTCCATACCTGAAAATAGTATCTTATAGTATCATAAACTTCTTGGCGAGTCTACATTTGTTTAAACTGCTATAAGTGTAAAAACAACAACACATTGTAACTAGCAAAAGTATTTTAGATAAAATGGTACTACCTCATATGAATGATTCAATGGTGAACTAGGTTTAGTTCGACGAACATCCAAAAAGTCGCAATATATGCCAGAAATCGATGTGTAAAAAATCACATTTGTATTTAACCTTTGTATAGTACAACTTCCAAATATTTTTGATAAAAGTATTTGCCAGGACCGGAATTTGAACAAGGGACTTTTCGTTCTTATTTGCTCTTCAGTGCCTGAAGAATATCACTACACCGATATTTCTTTTGTGCATAGTATTTCTAACACGCAATAACCTTTCGCACACACTCATTTCCGGCTACGTTCGGAATCATACCTCGAGTCGTATGTATTTTGACGGTTCATTATATTTAACCAGAAGGCAACGGGACAGAAACTAATGCACTGTTACTATATAAACAATATGGTAGTAAGTCATGCGTGTTGATTTGCGTTCCTAATTTGTTATTACAATACAGATAAACGTTTTATCAGCACTTTCGTCAAAACAAGCTATAGTTAGAACACTGATAAATGACATTACAACACTTTGACGATAATATTTATTTTGAGTGATAATGGCGTTTGGTGGGATCGTGTGCGACGCCATGTAAGTATGACGTAACCAATATGTATTCCTCTATAATATATTCGAGATAGTCTATGGAATTGATTACAAATACAAATCGAAATAAAGCTATTTTGAGACGGAATCATAGACTATAGCTCGTAACCATGTGACCACACGATGGACTATATATTGATACATATTAAGATGCGTTTAAATATATTAAGCTATTTTATTTTATCGTAATGAATGTTAATATTATCACGAACTCCCTGTAGCTCAGTGTATAGAACGCCTGACTGCAGATTGGCGTCATGTGTTAGAGTCCCGAGTGAGGCAACACTTTTTTTATGGAAAGTATAGCGTTACCCTGTGTACGCTGTGCACTGCTCGATGATTATGAAGTAAATGATGTCCTGCGTGTGTGTAATTCGAAGGCCTATAGTCTCTCCAGCATATCAACCAAGGGAGAATACTCATGATAAGCCAGAAGATGTGGACTATTGTATTAGGAGAACTCGGTTTTAGGTCTCATTCGAAGGACTGGTAAGGTGGGATCTACCTTTTAAATAAGTCGATAATTTACCCAAATGTTTTGAATGAACGCGAGATCCCATGGTTACTAAACCGTAATGCTAACAATTACACCACGGCGACACCCATCATGTTTTGCGCTAAATTTCATCGCTTAAAGATCCGAATTCGCCATGAGCTCTTGAAAATAAAAGCATGAGATTTACATAAACGGACTGTGTAGCTTTTAAGGAGGTGGTTGACGGATTCAGCTTTATTTGTCAATTCGTTTCGGCTGGAATTTTTTAATGTGTTTTGTATTTAGGTTTAAAGGGACACATGGCATTCTCGTAAGTTTTCTACATAATTTAATTATTTGAAATCATTAACATTAACTATTAGAATCGTTCAAAGCAAATTCTGTTTACATATTACCTACTATTGTGTGTATTGCACCAATAATATGTTTATGGTAGAATGAACAATAAAAAACTAAAATCTCAAATTTGTATTTAATTATACGCAAGCAGTTTTAAAGTCAAAATGATATAGGATTAATACACCGAGGTGCTAATGGATTAATACACCGAGGTGCTAATGGATTAATACACCGAGGTGCTCATTTTAATGCTTGAATATTATGCAACTCAAGGATGCCGTTTGTCCCTTTTAATGGATTTGGACTGCACACGTTTTATAGTCTCGGACTGCACACGTTTTATAGTCTCTTATATGACATGGTCATTTTTTTCCCATTGCATTTGTAAACTTATGTTTAATTAATCTTTTTTCAGTATCTGTAGGACTAAGTATAATTAATTATAAACGTGTTGACAGCAACCTGTTTCGTTTTTCACTCTTAATAAACAATATCCAGCCCCTTTAATTGGATTAGCCACTGGGTATAGTGCATTACGATGAGAGTGATTAATTGGTAATACACGGTGTCATAAACCCTTAGCCTTTAATAATGAAAATTCATCTAAAGTTCACGTAGCACATTGCGGAAATGTTAACGAAACATTGCCTGTCTTTAAACATGCGTCTCGTCAATTATTACCGTATGTATAGGTTTCAGCCGGATGTGCTCGAGTTGTGCAGTTGAAAGGAATTCTGTATAAAGCAGTGCCAATCTGAATTTTGTTTTACTTAAACCTTTTTTATGTGAAGTTTCCTGTTATGTTTTTGGCTGTAACCTAGGCTGTAAGCTAGTAGGATAACGCCTAGAAGGTGTTCTGGAATTGTTATGGTAACGTAATTGTCACGTGCGTTACACACAAACGCCCCAACGCTCAGATGTCTCATTTTTAAGCTTTTTGTATGAACTTTCAGAAAATCAAAATTCCCCCTGGGGGTGATGGGGGATCTATAGCCAGCTCAAGGACTATCTGGACATGTTATAGATATTTGAAAATGCAGCTCATCAGAAGTGAAAGTAATCTGGTATACAATTGCAAGGGGTAAAAATAACATTGGTCAGGTGTTAGTATACAACTGAAGAACTGTTTCTTAAAATATATTCAACCCCACATTTCCTTGTTGATGTTTATAGCAGACATGTTTACTTGCATGATAAAGTACACGGCGGTCCGTCGGATAATCACAGTTTGACCTCCGTTTTTTCGGATAAGACTGTGAAATCGGTCCGTTATGGAGTGGATATCGCCTTCTAGAAAGTAAACACAGTGTTTTTCGAAGTATGTACGAGGTTTATCCGTTTATTTTAGGAAAACTATTTCCATTTTCCAAAAAAGCTTCAAGTGTGTATTTAGATCTTAGCTGCAACATTGATATATGCCATCTGTCTGTGATCTGCTCTCATTTTGGTAAGGAGATGTGCACGGTAGCGATTTATGCTCGCGAAAACTAGTGACGTTTTATGATATTTGTCATCTTTTCGAATACAAATTTGTTTTATAACCAACATCGCGTACTTGTATACAAGTTTAATAATTCATTTACGCACGTTTAATTATTTGAATATTCAATTGTTTGTTCGTAAACTCTAATCTGGTTTCTTATGTCCGTTGCCGATCGGACAAGTCGCTAAGACGTCCGTTTGAATGGTCCGTCATGGATCATATCAGGTTCTGTTACATGTACACTCTACTGGTGCATTATGCGTGTGTGTATAATGGTTTATTTATCCTCGCTGTATTGCACTGGACATTTTAGTGAGCAGACCTTGGTTTCAAGTCTCATCCGAAATACGTTGGTGCATTCTAAAATGTATGTAGGTTTGCTAGTTTCGTGAGGATTATATTCGCATTTCCATCATTATGACATACTGTTCGGATGTTACTTTAGAACCAGTTGAATGATTCTCATGAAATTTAAAAGACATGTTCATAAGGATTAGAAGATATGTCTAGTACAATTTCAAGGGTCCGTACTTTCATGTTAATGTCATCTTTAGGGTAATAGGTCAAATGTGAAGTTTCAAATATCTAAACTTTTGTTTCTATTTATGTTTTCAAATACATTATAAACTATTTCTATTTCAAGACAACAGGTGTTCTGCTCAAATTAAGAATATTTTGTTTTAGTTGCTATTGTTATTTGAAGGCCTCGTGAAGATAAGTGGTGGTGCACTTGTTTGTATAATCTTAATATGTTGTACCTTCATGAAATACAGAATTTATATTATTATTATTATTATTATTATTATTATTATTATTATTAAACCAACAACAATGTCTGCTGCCCAGCTTTGAAGCTCAGATGTTGGAAAACTTGGCTGTACAGTAACCCTATGGGGAAATTAATTGAGGTGTGAGACCTTCCAATGACGATCTAATGGATATGTTGTAGGGAGAAGACAAACCTGAAAATACAAATATGTTAGCTAGACTAGAACTTCGTTGCAAGGTTTTAACCGCATTTCAATCTACTGTAATGGTTAATTTTCTAAAAAACAACACAAAAAAAGACCACACACACAAAGAAACACCAAAGAACCCTCAACTTACTTCTTCTGGATTTTGATTTTAAAATATAGCTTTTCTTCTGTTCTGCGATGTTTTTTTTGGATGGAAAACACATGCCAAATGCGCTATACATCTTGGGGTTACTATATAAATAAGGTACCTGGCTCATATGTTGTTTCAGGTACGATTGCAAAGGGTTTATGTCTGAATACAAGCACCAGTGTACACTTAACGCTGGAGAAGTGAAAAGGGGTTATTTTAAACCCTAGTACTGCAAAAACTAACTTGCCATACCAAAAGAGATATCGGCGTTAAACCAGTCTATATTCAAACACCAGACATCAAAGGTTCTCAATGTCGCTAGTCCTTTTTATATTATACAAGGTATTGTTTTTTTTTGTTATTTAGTAATCCCCGCTCCCAGCCAAACCTCTCCCACCCCCACCACTCTGCGAAAACAAAGGACGATTCTTTACAATACTACAAGATACACAACCATTTTTTATTTCTTATTTGCGATCCGCAATGATCATAATATAAGTTGGGATAGTGTATGATCATCTGTAACTTTCGTCTTTGTCTGCATAGCTATAGTACATGATATTACATGTATTTGCCATTAAAAAATATATGATAGTAATATACATTTAATGTATTACTAGGGTAGAGGTTTTTTAAAGTAGAACTACTTCCTAGGTCTTTATTAAATTCCGACAATGTTGGGATAAGTCCTTCGGACGTGTTAGCGACTTGTCGATCGGCAACGGACATACAAACAACTAAATTAGTGTTTACGAACAAACAAACAATCGAATACCCAAATAATTAAAGGTGCATAAATGAATTATCAAACATATATTTTGATAAATTACTTGTTATAAAACAAATTTGTATTCGAAAATATGACAAATATCATAACACATCACTAATTTTCGCGACCATAAATAGCTACCGTGCTCATCTCCTTGCAAAAAGTGAAATACACTGTGTTAACTTTCTACCAGGCGATATCAACTTCGTAACGGACAGATTTTATGGTCTTCTCCGAAAAACGGACGTAAAACTGTGATTATCCGATTGACAACCGTGAAGCAAGTTTCCCAGAATTCTAACATGGTTTGAGATTTTAACTGGTTGTCAACATTCTGGGGCATGGAGACTCATTTAGGATAATATTTAGGCAGGTTTGTGCAGTGGTGTAAGTACAACTGATACTATATTTGTCCTTCATGGACTTACTACACATTTGATTAATAGTGGTATTGTTGATTCGTTGCATTATATAGATTGAACAGCATGTGGTATAAATTAATACTATTGGGTATAAGAGGTAACATTTTAAATGTAGTTAGTGTAACAGTAATAAGTCACGAGTTTAATTATAATAACAACAACTTAAACACAGTTTCTGCCATATTCGTTTTAGATATTATGTTCACATCAATAGTCTAGAATAACTGTCATGTACTATATCGTTTACATTGCTCATGCCTAAAATATGCATTTGGTTGAACATTCCACTTGACCAAACCCCATCCATTTGGGATATTTTTTGAAAGATGGCCGACCGATAGTCCTTAAAGATGACACTGGGTCGATAAATCCTAAAACTGCTCTTTAATATATACTGCACGTCAAGCAAGGGAGCCACTATTACCATTTTTATAAAGTATAAAGTATGACCGGGTTATGGACTGGACACACGACCGCCGCATTCGAGGCAAGGACACTAAACCACTAGGCCTGGCCTCGGGCACAGATTTAAGTCTCTTTCCAATTATGGTATTTTCCTTATATTAACATTTAATGTCACATCTATAACTACATATTTAACATTCATAAAAACGTAGATTGTTATGTTGTTGGAGTGTGAGAGGTGTTGCTTCTTACATTACCTCTCATGAACAGACTCAATAAAACTGAGCCTGCTTCTTTATTTTCTTGGTTGTGTTTGTTGCTTCCAACGCATCACCCTTATCTGTATTTATTAAAAACGGAACAAAAAAAAACTTTCGGCGACTTTTTAGGGACATAAGATTAAACATACGAATATTGATATCATTTGTTGAATATATTAAAATGCTAGGTAAGGATGTGATTTTCGATTAATAGTGTTATTATATTATTTTCTAAGAGAAGTATCGTAATTACCTCCCATATATTAAAAACAACTTATTTTATTATACAAACGTACTGCTCTGAAGATTTTTTTTTGTCATTGACTAGAATTGTCCATTCTGTCATTTTTTTAAAACCGCTGAAATGTGTCCACCAACGATTGTTATTCTTAAACAACAACATTCAAAATTTCGTAATTTCAAAATTACCTCCATTTTCATTGAAATTAGAACGATTTTCGATAACCAATAAAAGTATGTTTCCATCATATTTGCTTTATTTTTATCACCGACTTTGTTTAAAAGTGACTTTATAGCATTCTTATTGGTCATATCTATGTCTATTATCATTGACCCGAACATACACGGCTTTGTATCTCTTCAATGGAAATGACATGCATTTTATAAGCCAATTTATTTTGCTCAGTATATATCGATCGAGATAAAATGGATAATAGGTGTGCACAATAACGGAAGGGTTCGTTAGATATGAAGGTAAGTAATGAATTTTCTTCAATTCATTCTTATTGATGAAATACCGCCAATTGCATGCTCGGTGTCACGAAGTATGAATACCCCAGGATGATTTAATCTAAATAGTTCATATGCAGTAAGTTAGATTTGCGTCAACTGGTATGTTAAGACATTGAATGCTTCGGTAGATGTACGATTTCTCTATCTTTAATTTTATTTACTTATTATCAACGTATATTAACTCATTAAAGCTGAGTAAGATTTAAATGTAATATGTCAAAACACACATGTACGTCTTAAATGTCCTTAAATAAAACATGTACACCATTAAATAATAAACAATAAAATCAGTATTACACACTTACTTACAATCTCCGCATGTAATCTGTTTCATGCAGAGGATGTTTTCGTACGTATTCTGAATACTATACATCAGTATTACACTCTAACTTATAATCTCCGCATGTAACCTATTTCTATCTCCGCATGTAACCTGTTTCTTGCAGTGGATGTTTCCGTATGTATTCTGAAAACTATTAAAATGCATCATAATTACCGAACATTACTTTCGCCGAAATATCAGTTCACTAAACGAGTAAAATGGCACACATGATTATAAATGTCAAGATGAAAGAAAAATAATAATTTTAAAACCATACTTATACGGTATTGGTTTAAGCATCCGCCTGTGGGTTCAATCCCCGGTCGGGTCATACCAAATAATTTTAAAAAACGATACTAGTAGCTCCTTCGCTTGACGATAAGCAACTATGATTGGCCAGCCTGGTGTCAGTATAATGTGACTGGGTGATGTGTCATATCGGTGTGGTATTACAGTACGGCAGCAAGCAGAAACCGTCGTGATATACCGTCGTGATATACCGTCTTGATGTAAATGAACTATTGTTAAAAGCAACGTACATAGTTATGAATAAACGATTTTAAACACTGTGAATCGTAATAGGTAATTTTAACAATTATATGAAAACTTCAAACTTCGAATTTAAATATATTGTACAACTTACGTTTACTTGTCACTACTCAATGCTTTTTGCATATGCGGCAGAAGGCATTTACTTATGAATAGTATATTGTACTGTATTGATAGGATGAATGTGGGAGTGGGGAGTGGAAGGAGAGAGGTACTTATGCATTTGAATTGAAGTTCAGACTTGTCCATTATTATACTCTTTTTTATGATGTGGTGCTTATTGAAATTGCGAAACAATTAGAATCTTTAATGAATACACGACATGAAAATCAAACGTATAATCCAATCAAATGCGTTGATTTTCTTCACACAACCATTGATTTACGTCAGTTTTCCAATGCCATTTTCCCCATCCCAGTGGGGATGGGAAAACTCCCACTGGTTGCTGTTCAGTAATTAATTTCCCAATTTCTGCGAGTTCTATCATTAAACCTAAACATACTGTGGCTGATATTTCCAATCAATTCCATGACACATATTGTCAGAGTAAAATAAATTCACAATCCACGTGCATTCACCTCGATTTGACGAAAACAAACACGTCTTGTGTTTGAACTATAATATGTACAAGTTTTCAGTTTTATTTCAATACAAACTTGCACAGTAACAATGCTTTCTGCTCGATTTCCACATATTATTCGGGAAACAACATGTCCGCCATCTGTCTGTTTGCATAAGTACAATTCCACGTATTTTCACATCCACACAAGTGTGAGAATGGAATTGCTCTGAATCATGGGATTTGAGTTGGTACCCGGCCTTGAAATTAGAGAACAATATTAGAGTAAAGTCTGTTTAGGTGTGTGAATGCAGTTTCCTTTTAAAAGAAATGGTTTGCCTTGTTATATAACTACAAGGTTGGTGGGTGGTTATGAGAAAAAACGTTGTTAGATAACTACAAGGTTGGTGGGTGGACATAAGAAAGGCCATTGTTAGGTAACAACAAGGTTGGTGGGTGAACATGAGAAAGGCCATTGTTAGGTAACAACAAGGTTGGTGGGTGGACTTGAGAAAAGCCATTTTTAGACAACTACAAGGTTGGTGGGTGGACTTGAGAAAATCCATTGCTAGACAACTACAAGGTTGGTGGGTGGACATAAGAAGGCCATTGTTAGGTAACAATAAGGTTGGTGGGTGGACTTGAGAAAAGCCATTGTTAGACAACTACAAGGTTGGGACATAAGAAGGCCATTGTTAGGTAACAACAAGGTTGGTGGGTGAACATGAGATAGGCCATTGTTAGGTAACAACAAGGTTGGTGGGTGGACTTGAGAAAATGCGTTTTTAGATAACTACAAGGTTGGTGGGTGGACATGAGAAAAGGCGTTTTTTGATAACAACAAGGTTGGTGGGTGGACATGAGAAAAGGCGTTTTTAGATAACTACAAGATTGGTGAGTGGACATGAGAAAAGGCGTTTTTAGATAACTACAAGGTTGGTGGATGGACATGAGAAAAGTCATTGTTAGACAACTACAAGGTTGGTGGGTGGACATAAGAAGGCCATTGTTAGGTAACAACAAGGTTGGTGGGTGAACATGAGAAAGGCCATTGTTAGGTAACAACAAGGTTGGTGGGTGGACTTGAGAAAATGCGTTTTTAGATAACTACAAGGTTGGTGGGTGGACATGAGAAAAGGCGTTTTTAGATAACTACAAGGTTGGTGGGTGGACATGAGAAAAGCCATTGTTAGATAACTACAAGGTTGGTGGGTGGACATAAGATGGCCATTGTTAGGTAACAACAAGGTTGGTGGGTGAACATGAGAAAGGCCATTGTTAGGTAACAACAAGGTTGGTGGGTGGACTTGAGAAAAGCCATTGTTAGGTAACAACAAGGTTGGTGGTTGGACCTGAGAAAAGGCGTTTTTAGATAACTACAAGGTTGGTGGATGGACATGAGAAAATGCGTTTTTAGATAACTACAAGGTTGGTGGGTGGACATAAGAAGGCCATTGTTAGGTAACAACACGGTTGGTGGGTGAACATGAGAAAGGCCATTGTTAGGTAACAACAAGGTTGGTGGGTGGACTTGAGAAAAGCCATTGTTAGGTAACAACAAGGTTGGTGGGTGGACTTGCGAAAAGCCATTGTTAGACAACTACAAGGTTTATGGGTGGACATGAGAAAAGCCATTGAATGATGTTGTAAACCAACAGAACTATGCAAATCTGGACCCGTCCATGGCGAAAACTTGTTGCATCAGCAATTGGTCAACTGGAATTCTAAAATATTCTACTGCACAGAGTCACAACTATGCCAAATTATGAATTTAAATGAATGTAAATGAAATCGGCATTACACATACCATAATACGTTCTGTTTTTCAAATGGGCGTATACAAACAGATTGAGACACATTTGTGCTTATACTTACATAAAAACAAGTATTCGAGTCTGAAAAATCATATCACGTCGCTTTTAGTTATATTTTCTCAAAGCACCACACTCAACGTAGTTTTACAGCAGGAAGCATGAGTGTGATTTCGGGGACCAGTAGACTATACTGCGCACCGGGTACCAGTCTAATTGGTCCTGAAAAATAAATTGGAAACCGATTACCGAAGGAGAGTTGCTGTACTAGAAAAAGGGATACTCGAACCACTAACAACGTCTACTACAAGTATTTAAGGATATCAACAGTTCCAAGATTTATATACCAATTGTTACCTGCTAAAGATATCTAACTGGAATTATTACAATTGGAATATTACAAATGGAAATAATTCCAATTGGAGGAAATATTTCAATTGAACACTTTCCCCTTGGAATATATATTGGAAGCAACAAACACAAACAATAGACTCTCTGTGTGTGTGTGTGTGTGTGTGTGTGTGTGTGTGTGCGCGCGCGCGCGCGCGCGTGTGTGTGTATATGTGTGTGTGTGTGTGTAAAACAACTGGAATTGTCACTTTTACAATTATAATTTTCTGGGCCTTCAACTTCGGAATTTTCGAAAATTCAATTGGAATTCGCATCTTTAGGGTATTTAAAACCCAACGTTTTGCTTTCCCGCCAATATATCATTGTCTCTTGTCCTGCTATATTATGTCAGGCTTATTATTCGAAGACGTTGCTACAGTTCAATACATTATCGAATAAATAAAACACATGTCTGCAGTTAAATGATTTGTTTACTAACTAAATATCCTTCTAGAACTAGCTTACATAATGAAAAGCAGATTTATTTTCTTTGATTGCTACATTTCCGTCGACTTGTATACTTAAAGGAAAAAAGAAACGCAAGTCGGAGATGTCCGCTATATAATTTAATAATGCACTCTTAGTTCCACGTAATCTCAAGATGTTATGTAAAACTAGGGCTGCAGCTAGTCAGAGAATGGACAAAACTGTGCTGTTGTAGACTTTTTAATTACAGTACACGTTGAAACACAAAATGTACCAATGCTGAAGTTCCGCTTTAAACAATTGAGCCTTTTCAGTACTGTATTTAATGTAAATAGATTGCAAAATTGTACATCGTAACCACTAATGCAAGTGTGAAAGGATGATATTTGATGTGCGATATATATCGGAAATTCCCGAGTTGCGTTTCTTTTTGCCTTTATTTATTACTTTTCTTGAGGCTAGTCAAGTTCAATTCAATACTCTCGATAAAACAAATACGTTATTTGCAACATTTAAACACTTGGATTCACATGAATGCGGTCTCCAATAGAACTAATATAGAGATTAAATCAGCCATCTTGTGACTACTAATAGAAGGACTAAGTTAACTGTTTCGAGATAACAACCATCGTTGATGTATGTATATTGTATGATATACATTTTTTGAATGACGTGTATACAGTTCGTCTTATATTAATTCTGATAAACAATATTACATGAAACAAATCGAATGTATATATATTTGCTATCTATTTTGTTTTCATTTTAACGCAACACGTTCAGTATGAATAGCCTTCTGCCGTCGCTTGTTGGGTTTGAAAACACGCATGCGCAATAGAACGATCGACGTCATGGAAATTATGTTGAAAACTGGCAATCTAAACGGCAAACTGTTCTCATTCCATGGCGCTGACATTATGGGTGACGACTGTTAAAGTAGTTGGGTTTATGCAGTTATCAGTTGAAAATAGTTCAGATAACTTATTTTCAAAGCACACCCATCCATAAGTGTTGATAAGAAGATAGTTTGAAAATCACTATTTAAAGTTTGTTTATCGGACGCTTTACTATTTAAAGTATAATAAGACGACACACGTTACGGGATATTTTACCCAAACAAAGCGTGTGTAATTAACAGTTTAGAACTTGAAAGAGAAGATGCAATAAAGGCGTGCGTTGTAATTGCCATTGAGTCGACTCACCACTTGGTATTTGTGAAATTTACAATGGCCAGCTTTAAGCTACATGTAACACGTTGTGAAACTCCTGGATTGGTTGCTTGTAACGTTTCTCTTTGGATATGGAGAACTTTTCCATTGGCGTTTTTCGTCATTGGAACAGTGGGTAATATACTCAATCTCGTGGTGTTATGTAGAAATAAAATGCGGAAGTTGTCAACTGCTGTATATATGATTTTTCTCGCGGTCATTGATATTCTGGGACTTGGCTTTTCCTCGTCACGCTACGTGGTGTTGGCGTTGATTGAGGTGGACATCAAGAACTGGACGTCGCTTTATTGCAGCCTGCATACTTGGATATCAGTAACCTCTGGAGGATTGTCGGTCTGGATACTGGCACTATTTGCACTGGAAAGAGCCCTGGTCACTAAATATCCATTTTGGGCCATAACAAACTCTTCCCCTAGAAAAGTATTGCTGAAGGCTGCACTTACTTCTATCACAGTTTGTATTTTTACCAGCCATTTGCTATTTGGATCTAGCTTGGTGGACGTTACCAGGGATATAAATAAGGGAAACGAAACAATAATAGTTTACAGCAGAGAGTGTTCTTATTCGTCGTCTTCATATCAACAGTTTTTTCTCTATGGCTGGAAAGTTTTGATTTTGTCAATGTTTAATGTCATCCCGTATACTTTGATAGTGACATGTAACTCTGTTATTGCTGTAATTTTAATCTTACAACACAGAAGGTTGAAACGAACACATTCTATTTCACGAAGAAGAAGGCCTTGGCCAGCAACACAACTATTGTTTGCTTTGAGCTTATTTCTGATTGCCACTAACTCGCCGCTTCTGATATTTTTAGTTGTTATAAACTATAGATACACAGAAAGTACACCGAATCATGAAGAACTCGCCAAACTTCAACTTATCTACGCCATTGTTACCAATCTACACTTATTGAATCATGCATCGAACTTTTTCTTTTACGTCAGGACGGGAACGATATTCAATCAACAATGGAAGGAAGTGATGACTGAACTGAAACGCAGGTTTTCATCATAGAGTTAACTCAATACTGGTTTCGTATTATGGTATATGAGACCAGTTTATGTGAATCGGTACAAAAAAAGTGCCTATAGGCACAAGCATTTTACCAGACAGGCGGAAGAAATCTCTTAAAAAGAAATACAAAGAGGATATTTGCTGTTTTGGAGTGAATAACAGATTTTATTTCATCTCGAAGTGATCAAACTTTAATATTTTCACTCATGCGAAAAATATGATATTTGATGACACTCACTTCTATCCTTATTTTCTAAAACTTCCAATATGATATTTAAGGCCATTACTTCAACTATTGTTTCTAACAATTTTCAGTGTACGATGTAATTAATAGTCATTATGTCTAACCTTGTTTTCAAACGTTATGCTCAAACAAGCGTTCCGACTCTCACGTAAGAGGTTGGGTAAAATTTGTTTTTCAAAAAACTACCCTGAAAATTAGTGATTTTGAAAATTTCGTTTTTCTCAAAAAAGATAGGATGCAAAATACTGAAAAAACGCGTCCGAAAAAACATATCCATTTTTGATATGTTATTTAATAATTTTAGCTAAATCGATTCGTAGCAAGAGAAATAATCGACTCAATGTCGTTACTGGCTTAAATACAACCCCTTCACAGATAGACGTCATTTTCTTGCGCTCTGCGAACAAACGTCTGCATGCATTTTTCAGCTAAATGTGTACGAAAAAAACACACACACTATGGAATGCTGCTTTTTCCTTTTATCTTTGCCACCGGTGTTATGCTAAAATAAGTTGAGCAACTTTCGGGGCCGGATTTGAGCGCCCCAAATTTACAAACTCAAAGTGAGTTGTCTTGTTGTGGGCTAACCGAGATAGTGGCCTTAGCGTGTGTTTTTTTTTTGCCGAAGGACGTACGCATGCGTATATGCGTACACAGTAGCTACGCCTCGGACCTATTCCATACGCAACGAGTGTGAAAATATATATAGATTTCATTCACAATTCATTATTGATGGTTTTGAAACTATCATAATATTGTAAAAATACGTGTGTCTAAGTATTGCAGTTGGTAACGTACAACTGTAACCCGGGTCCGAATCGCCGTTCCGGGGTGTATTTGTGAAGGTTCGGTTTTCATCCACTCGGACACGTCGGTTATCCCCGAGTACCCCGGTTTCCTCCCATTCATTAAGATTTTTTAATGACAATCAAGTATAGTATGGGGAAATAAGCACCGCAAAATATACATCGCATCTGCATACAAGCGAACGACAACAATTGATGCAAGAAAACGACGTCTTTTTATGAAAGAGGGCGTACTTTGTCAAACGTCAATAGCCAGAAAATGACATGGACTCGATATATTTCTTGCTACGAATCGATTTGGCTGAAATTACTAAATAACATATAAAACATGATTTTGTTCGGACACGTTTTTTCAGTAGTTTGAATCAAACATATATTTTTTGAGAAAAAAAGGAAATTTCAAAACATCAATTTTCAGTGTAGTTTTCGAATAAGTTTACAGCTGAACAGTTTTTTTTATATCGAACAAGCGCTTTGTTATATAATATTTTCTCAAAATGTCGTAGAACTTGGAACTATTAAAAATAAAATTATGCCGACTTTCTGGAAAAATTGGTGTCTGAAAAACGGCGTCAAAAGTGACGAACCATGCATTCTTTAAGACGTCAAATCTTAAACGCCTTAATGGTTATCAAAAAAATGAATTCAGTTCCACATTCAGAAAAGTTTAAATTTTAATTTGGTATAAATGCAGTTTCAAAAAACAACATAAGTGTGTTTCCGCCTTAACGGTCTTGTAAATTACGTCAAACTTAATCTCCAAAATACTATAAGTGCATATTGGGTTGTCATCGAACAAGTATGAAGTGACTATTTTGAACCTTTGCACGAGTGACTATTTTGAGACAGTTTTGGGTGTAATAAAAAAAAAGAAAAAAAAAGAAAAAAGATATGTGTGTATATATGTATACATGTGTATCAAATCAATTCATCTTCGTCGATTCTTTTTTCAGTAACACAAAAATGGTTCGTGCAAATGCATATACTACTATTTTTACATTTCATATATAAGATTCTTCATTGTGTTGTATATGGGTGGGGTAATTCAGGTGTAAATATCTTTAAAATATGCATAAATTGTAATTAAAAAGTATTAAAATAGACAACTTTTAGGATTTTTCATACACCTAAAAAAGACTTTTGTTAAAAAAAAATACGTTAAACCGCCCATTTCCTTTATCTAGAATACTTTGGACTGTGTGTCGTCTGTGCAATGTATATATCAAAACATATGTTGCAGTTACTTTGAGGAAGGCTTTTACTTCCAGTTTGGCATGTGTCTCAACTTATCAGGCTTACTGAACACATATGTGCAATGCCATGAACATTGCTTAGTACTTAATTTCATCAATATATCATAACAATCCCTTATTCATATTATAATAGTATTTAAATCATGTAGAAAGGTTGTAAATTACTGATTCTTACAAGTTTACACATATATTGTAAAAAATATTAACTAAACTAAATGCATAAAAACTGACAGTGGGTGGGGTAAATTGACTTCTAATTTGAAGCAAAATAGAGAGTTTAAACTGAAGTCAGTGCTAAAAAAGAGCTTATTTACGCTTTATGTAACTCAGTGAATTGTAAACTTAAGTCCATCTTTAAAAAGTACATCAATAAGTATTCACACAAGCATGACATTCAAAAATGAACATCAAAAACTTATATGAAAGTGCTACAATGATAACCTATTAATGTTCGATTATTTTTAATAAGTTACCTGGTCCAGATTGCTATCATGGAAAAATGTAATCTATATACATTGCTCTTTTCAAAAAGTGATGGTAGAATTTGTCCCTTGAGTTGGTAACAATATCGAAAATGTTGGGTCCTGGCTCAAGGCCTAACACATGACAACTTGGAAAATGCACATAACAACTTAGAAAATGCACAAGACAACTTAGAAAATGCACATAACAACTTACGAAATACACATAACAACTTAGGAAATGCACATAACAACCTACGAAATGCACATAACAACTTAGTAAATGCACATAACAACTTACGAAACGCACATACCAACTTAGAAAATGTACATAACAACTTAGAATATTCACATAACAACCTACGAAATGCACATAACAACTTAGAAAATGCACAAGACAACTTAGAAAATGCACAAGACAACTTAGAATATGCACATAACAACCTACGAAATGCACATACCAACTTACGAAATGCACAAGACAACTTAGAAAATGCACATAACAACTTAATAAATGCACATAACTTAAAAATGCACATAACAACTTACGAAATGCACAAGACAACGTAGAATATGCACATAACAACTTAGAATATGCACATGACAACTTAAACAATGCACAGGACAACCTAAACAATGCACATCACAACTTACGCAATGCACATAACAACTTAGGAAATGCACAAGACAACTTAAAAAATGAACATAACAACTTACGAAATGCACATGACAACTTAGAAAATGCACATGACAACTTACGAAAATCACAACATAGAAAATGCACATAACAACTTAGAAAATGCACAAGACGACTTGCAAAATGCACATAACAACTTAGAAAATGCACAAGACAACTTAGAAAATGCACATGATAACATAGAAAATGCACATAACAACTTACTAAATGCACATAACAACTTAGAAAATACACAGGACAACTTAGAAAATGCACATAACAACTTACGAAATGCACATAACAACTTACGAAATTCACATCACAACTTAGAAAATGCACAAAACAACTTACAAAGATTACTGCACAAAATGCAAAAGGCCAACAGAAGGCAGCCGAGGCTTTCCATAAGAATGCGTGCATTTAAATGCACAAACGGAGAAAATGCATTTGCATTCGTTGGTTCAGCGTTTACCAATCACAACATCTCTCACGATTAAATGAAGCATGCTATCCAGTCATGCGATTTTTATCACGAATCGGTGACTTGTGTGTATGTGAGCATATTGACGAATGGGTACATGTGTTGACATTATTTGAGGGTGGACATTGATGATTACCGGCTGGCTAATATTTGATTTCAAGTCGGACACAGTATCCGACTTAATATCAAGGCAACACACAGGTACATGTACTTCCTTTGCAATCAAACTGGAAACCAGCAATATGGTTTGTCGAGTTATTGCTTGGTTTGAGTGGTTACAATGGTTTGAGTGGTTACAATACATATAAATCTGGCTCCTTGTTGCAATATTGTGTACTTCATATGCGTTTGTAGCAACATAAAAACGTCACCAAATTGTCCAACTCAATATCAATGAATACTGAAAAGGGGATCCCTTGGAAGCAACAAACACAAACAAGAGATAAAAGTAGCAGACTCGGTTTTATTAACTATGATAGGTAATGTAAAGTGCAACACCTCTCACGCCTCCTAGCACCGGCTTAAGCGATATTCTACTTTAAAGCCACAGTGTGACTTGCAATCACTTACCCTATCGGTATTGCCAATGTTTATATCGGTATTGTCAATGTTTCTATCGGTATTGCCAATGTTTCTATCGGTATTGCCAATGTTACTATTGGTACTGCCAATGTTTCTATCGGTATTGCTAATGTTTCTATCGGTACTGCCAATGTTTCTATCGGTATTGCCAATGTTTCTATCGGTATTGCCAATATTTCTATCTGTATTGCCAATGTTTCTATCGGTATTGCCAATATTTCTATCTGTATTGCCAATGTTTCTATCGGTATTGCCAATGTTTCTATCTGTATTGCCAATGTTTCTATCGGTATTGCCAATGTTTCTATTGCCAATGTTTCTATCGGTATTGCCAATGTTTCTATCGGTATTGCTAATGTTTCTATCTGTATTGCCAATGTTTCTATCGGTATTGCCAATATTTCTATCTGTATTGCCAATGTTTCTATCTGTATTGCCAATGTTTCTATCTGTATTGCCAATGTTTCTATCGGTACTGCCAATATTTCTATCTGTATTGCCAATGTTTCTATCTGTATTGCCAATGTTTCTATCGGTATTGCCAATGTTTCTATCTGTATTGCCAATGTTTCTATCGGTATTGCGGTATTGCCAATGTTTCTATCGCTATTGCCAATGTTTCTATCGGTATTGTCAATGTTTCTATCGGTATTGCCAATGTTTCTATCGGTATTGCCAATGTTTCTATCGGTATTGCCAATGTTTCTATCGGTATTGTCAATGTTTCTATCGGTATTGCCAATGTTTCTATCGGTATTGCCAATGTTTCTATTGCCAATGTTTCTATCGGTATTGCCAATGTTTCTAGCGGTATTGCCAATGTTTCTATTGCCAATGTTTCTATCGGTATTGCCAATGTTTCTATCGGTATTGCTAATGTTTCTATCGGTATTGCCAATGTTTCTATCGGTATTGCTAATGTTTCTATCGGTATTGCCAATGTTTCTATCGGTATTGCCAATGTTTCTATCGGAACTGCCAATGTTTCTATCGGTATTGCCAGTGTTTCTATCGGTATTGCCAGTGTTTCTATCGGTACTGCCAATGTTTCTATTGCCAATGTTTCTATCGGTATTGCCAATGTTTCTATCGGTATTGCTAATGTTTCTATCGGTATTGCCAATGTTTCTATCGGTACTGCCAATGTTTCTATTGCCAATGCTTCTATCGGTATTGCCAATGTTTCTATCGGTATTGCCAATGTTTCTATTGCCAATGTTTCTATCGGTATTGCCAATGTTTCTATCGGTATTGCCAATGTTTCTATTGCTAATGTTTCTATCGGTATTGCCAATGTTTCTATTGGCAATAGGTATTGCCAATGTTTCTATCGGTATTGCCAATGTTTCTATTGCCAATGTTTCTATCGGTATTGCCAATGTTTCTATTGCTAATGTTTCTATCGGTATTGCCAATGTTTCTATCGGTATTGCCAATGTTTCTATCGGAACTGCCAATGTTTCTTTCGGTATTGCCAATGTTTCTATCGGTATTGTCAATGTTTCTATCGGTATTGCTAATGTTTCTATCGGTATTGCCAATGTTTCTATCGGTATTGCCAATGTTTCTATTGCCAATGTTTCTATCGGTATTGCCAATGTTTCTATTGCTAATGTTTCTATCGGTATTGCCAATGTTTCTATCGGTATTGCCAATGTTTCTATCGGTACTGCCAATGTTTCTATCGGTATTGCCAATGTTTCTATCGGTATTGCTAATGTTTCTATCGGTATTGCCAATGTTTCTATCGGTATTGCCAATGTTTCTATTGCCAATGTTTCTATCGGTATTGCCAATGTTTCTATTGCTAATGTTTCTATCGGTATTGCCAATGTTTCTATCGGTATTGCCAATGTTTCTATCGGTATTGCCAATGTTTCTATCGGTACTGCCAATGTTTCTATCTGTACTGCCAATGTTTCTATCGGTATTGCCAATGTTTCTATCGGTATTGCTAATGTATCTATCGGTATTGCCAGTGTTTCTATCGGTATTGCCAATGTTTCTATCGGTATTGCTAATGTTTCTATCGGTATTGCTAATGTATCTATCGGTATTGCCAATGTTTCTATTGCCAATGTTTCTATCGGTATTGCCAATGTTTCTATTGCTAATGTTTCTATCGGTATTGCCAATGTTTCTATCTGTACTGCCAATGTTTCTATCGGTACTGCCAATGTTTCTATCGGTATTGCCAATGTTTCTATCGGTATTGCCAATGTTTCTATTGCCAATGTTTCTATCGGTATTGCCAATGTTTCTATCGGTTTTGCCAATGTTTCTATCGGTATTGCCAATGTTTCTATCGGTACTGCCAATGTTTCTATCGGTATTGCCAATGTTTCTATCGGTATTGCCAATGTTTCTATTGCTAATGTTTCTATCGGTATTGCCAATGTTTCTATTTCTATCGGTATTGCCAATGTTTCTATCGGTATTGCCAATGTTTCTATTGCCAATGTTTCTATCGGTATTGCCAATGTTTCTATCGGTTCTGCCAATGTTTCTATCTGTACTGCCAATGTTTCTATCGGTATTGCCAATGTTTCTATCGGTATTGCCAATGTTTCTATCGGTACTGCCAATGTTGCTTTCTGTACTGCCAATGTTTCTATCGGTATTGCCAATGTTTCTATCGGTATTGCCAATGTTTCTTTCTGTACTGCCAATGTTTCTATCGGTATTGCCAATGTTTCTATCGGTATTGCCAATGTTTCTATCGGTATTGCTAATGTTTCTATCGGTATTGCCAATGTTTCTATCGGTATTGCCAATGTTTCTATTGCCAATGTTTCTATCGGTATTGCCAATGTTTCTATTGCTAATGTTTCTATCGGTATTGCCAATGTTTCTATCGGTACTGCCAATGTTTCTATCGGTACTGCTAATGTTTCTATCGGTATTGCCAATGTTTCTATCGGTACTGCCAATGTTTCTATCGGTATTGCCAATGTTTCTATCGGTATTGCTAATGTTTCTATCGGTATTGCCAATGTTTCTATTGCCAATGTTTCTATCGGTATTGCCAATGTTTCTATCGGTACTGCCAATGTTTCTATCGGTACTGCCAATGTTTCTATCGGTATTGCCAATGTTTCTATCGGTACTGCCAATGTTTCTATCGGTACTGCCAATGTTTCTATTGCCAATGTTTCTATCGGTATTGCCAATGTTTCTATCGGTATTACCAATGTTTCTATCGGTATTGCCAATGTTTCTATCGGAACTGCCAATGTTTCTATCGGTATTGCCAATGTTTCTATCGGTATTGCTAATGTTTCTATCGGTATTGCCAATGTTTCTATTGCCAATGTTTCTATCTGTATTGCCAATGTTTCTATCGGTATTGCCAATGTTTCTATCGGAACTGCCAATGTTTCTATCGGTATTGCCAATGTTTCTATCGGTATTGCCAATGTTTCTATCGGTATTGCCAATGTTTCTATCGGTAATGTCAATGTTTCTATCGGTACTGCCAATGTTTCTATCGGTATTGCCAATGTTTCTATCGGTATTGCTAATGTTTCTATCGGTATTGCCAATGTTTCTATTGCCAATGTTTCTATCTGTATTGCCAATGTTTCTATCTGTATTGCCAATGTTTCTATCGGAACTGCCAATGTTTCTATCGGTATTGCCAATGTTTCTATCGGTATTGCCAATGTTTCTATCGGTATTGCCAATGTTTCTATTGCCAATGTTTCTATCGGTATTGCCAATGTTTCTATCGGTACTGCCAATGTTTCTATTGCCAATGTTTCTATCGGTATTGCCAGTGTTTCTATCGGTATTGCCAATGTTTCTATTGCCAATGTTTCTATCGGTATTGCCAATGTTTCTATTGCTAATGTTTCTATCGGTATTGCCAATGTTTCTATCGGTATTGCCAATGTTTCTATCGGTACTGCCAATGTTTCTATCGGTATTGCCAATGTTTCTATCGGTATTGCTAATGTTTCTATCGGTATTGCCAATGTTTCTATTGCCAATGTTTCTATCTGTATTGCCAATGTTTCTATCGGTATTGCTAATGTTTCTATCGGTATTGCCAATGTTTCTATTGCCAATGTTTCTATCGGTATTGCCAATGTTTCTATCGGTATTGCCAATGTTTCTATCGGTACTGCCAATGTTTCTATCGGTATTGCCAATGTTTCTATCGGTATTGCTAATGTTTCTATCGGTATTGCCAATGTTTCTATTGCCAATGTTTCTATCGGTACTGCCAATGTTTCTATCGGTATTGCCAATGTTTCTATCTGTATTGCCAATGTTTCTATTACCAATGTTTCTATCGGTACTGCCAATGTTTCTATCGGTATTGCCAATGTTTCTATCGGTATTGCCAATGTTTCTATCGGTATTGCTAATGTTTCTATCGGTATTGCCAATGTTTCTATTGCCAATGTTTCTATCGGTACTGCCAATGTTTCTATCGGTATTGCCAATGTTTCTATCGGTATTGCCAATGTTTCTATCAATGTTTCTATCGGTATTGCCAATGTTTCTATCGGTATTGCCATTGTTTCTATCGGTACTGCCAATGTTTCTATCGGTATTGCCAATGTTTCTATCGGTATTGCTAATGTTTCTATCGGTATTGCCAATGTTTCTATCGGTATTGCCAATGTTTCTATCGGTACTGCCAATGTTTCTATCGGTACTGCCAATGTTTCTATCGGTATTGCCAATCCAATGTTTCTATCGGTATTGCCAATGTTTCTATCGGTATTGCCAATGTTTCTATCGTATCGGTATTGCCAATGTTTCTATCGGTACTGCTAATGTTTTAACAGGCCTGCCATTTCTCAGGCACTGTGCCGGTAAAATTGTCGGTATAGTCAAACAAGAAGTATTTAAAAAAAGTTCAGTGTTCACATGCCATAGTCCACAGTTACGGAAATTACAACAAGTATACGCAATACGTGACTAATTGCGCGGGTGGTCAGTTGACAAGTCGTGTGACAACTACAGTGGCATTACCTGGTTTGTACAGCGGAACCACTGTGTACATGAATCAGTTAGTCCCAGGTGACACTTTGCATTTTCATAAAATGCACTGAACCTTCGTTTTGCGTTTAGTTTATCACAAATAAACCAGAGCGAACGCAGAATGAACGTTGCAAAATATAGTATGTTTGTGCAAAGTTCATTCTTTGTTCGTTCTACGTTCATTCTGCGTTCATTTTTCGTTCGTTCAGCGTTCGTTCTGCATTTACGTGTGGGGTACTTGCACGCCACAGGGTCTCTAGTAGGCAAATCACTAGCAATATAATTCCTCTCAGAAGCCTTTTTGTGCTGGAGAGAACTGCATTGAATGCAATCATCTGCCTTATCTGACACATTGTTAGTCGTATAATAAGCTAATGTAACATATCAGCCAGTATAAAAGTAAGGTCAAACAAAAATGCATTTGTTAAGCTGACGATGCTAATTTACTTCCAAAAACTTCGTTAATAAGTATCATCATTCTATCTTCCATGGATTAACACGTATGCACAGAACATTTGATATGTACCAATTGCTGATAATACCTTTCACGCACCTTAGTAGGCAAATCACTAGCCATATCATGTATTTCACAAGCCTTGTTATACAAACCTTATTATACTGGAGAGAACTGGCTTGGATACAGTCATCACAGTATTAGTCGTAAAATAAGCAATTGTAACAGCACCAACATTCTACTGTTTAATGGACTGGAGGTGATTTGAAACAAAGCACGCCAAATTGAATGATTTATGGTGAGCTTGGAATTATTCCTGTCTCAATATAGATCAAATGTAGAGTTTTAAGTTATTGGAGCAAACTTTTAAATGCCAAAAGTGAAAAGATAAGTTGTTTATTATAACATAACAACATAACATAACATAATTTTATTCAGCATTAAACCACAATACAATAGTTTATAGCCTACATGTAAATATGAAAATACAAAAGTCTGTTTCTCCCTTTCATGGTGACTTATATCCATCATAAATATATAATACGTTTTACTAGAAGAAAAGCAAATATGTATGTTTTATATTAACAACACTTCTTTTTATATATTGACAATTACAACATATCATCATAAATTCAAGTTCATTAAATAGCATTACACATAAATGTATATCGCGCGCATACAAATATGTAACGTTCACCCACTTTCGTCATACATGCATATAGATATTAATTATTTTAAACGCCTTTTTCAAAGGCATTATATAAATATTTACTTAATTGTTCCAAATTATGTTTAGATTGCTTTGACATAAGAGAGTCTAATTTATTAAATGTTGGCCATCTGCAGAAATATCTAGGCAGAAATCTTGTTCTTAGTTCAGAGTAAAACGGGCACACAAGCAGAAAATGGTACTCATTCTCAATAACTCGCATATTGCAAAAAATGCAAATCCTTTCATTCCGTTCAATATTATTATGTCTACCTGTTTCGAAAGCACGTGCATGTGCAGATATTCTAAATTTCGTTAAAGCAATTCGGAATTTAGGAGTAGTAATTGTACTTAAATAATGTTCATAGTTAAAATTATATTTAAATCTACTATATGTCAATAGTCTGCTAGAATTATTGATAGATCCAAACCAAGATTGCTTGTACTGATCTAAAATTCTGAGTTTAATTTGATCGTAAGGGATATCAATCGTTAGTTGACTATGCTAAACATCCGAAAACCCAAGATTTTCTAATTCTCTCTTAATGTGCTAGGCCCAGTTCATACGATTAAAACTGTGTTTATTATTGTGTTCGCATTCTTGTTTTATCATGATGTAAGTTTTATAAATCAAGGAATCGCGTTTGGTAAGCACTTTAACCCAGTAATTAAGCAGTCTCAATTTCCTGTATATTTTTTAAAGGGTAACGACCTAGCTCACCGTATAAACCTTCTAAATTTGTCGGTTTTCTGACACATAATATGTTTCTGCAAAATTTATTATGAACAATTTCTACGTTAGCAGCTTCATGGAAACCCCACACTTCACATGCATAATTTAAAATAGACCCAACAAGAGAGTCAATTAATTTACACTTCTCACTGATAGGGATTGTTATTTTATTAAATACTTTATATAATGTATGCAATGAGTATGACGCATGCTGAGCTAAATGCTGTTGGGTTCTTGACCAGTTGCCGTTTTCCATTCCTAAATATTTAAATGATGAAACTATTTCTGACTGAAGTCTATTCAAAACAAATGCAGGATTTGAGGGTCTGCCATTTTCGAAGATCATTATTTTTGTATTACTTGTGTTAATTTATGTCCCCAAACATTACAATAATTATGTAGACCATTTAACATACTCTGTAAAGATTCTACCGATTGAGGAAAGATCACTGAATCGTCTGCGTATAATAAAATGAAAATCTTTAGGTCGACAATACTAAATATATCACTGCTATTTGTGTTGATACTAGTAGATAGATCATTAATGAAAAACATGAACATTATCGGAGACAATGGGTCCCCTTGTTTTAAACCGTTATTTGAAACGAAAAGTTCAGATATAGTATTTTTATATTTGATAGAACTTTTGACCGAAGTATATATTGACTGTAGTATTTTCAGGATTCTCGGGCTTATATTTTCTTGAGTAAGTTTATGCCACAATAAATACCTACCGACGGTGTCAAAAGCTTTTTCAAAGTCTATAAAACCACAATAAAGCTTCTTCCTTTTGTATTGAGAACCTTTGCAATTACTGAATAAAAAAAAAAAAAATTATCTACTGTAGATTTAGGTTTTTGAAATCCAAATTGGTTATCGTCAATTTTATCATGCAATTTTGTCCACTTTTTTTATGCGGTTTAATAAAACATGTGAAAATATTTTTGGCAGCATATTAATAAGTGTTATTCCTCTATAATTGTTTGTAGAGTCAATTTCACCCTTATTTTTGAATAGAGGTATAATCATTCCTTCACCCCATGATTTCGGGTACTCTCCATTAAAAAATTTGTTGTTAAAAAGTTTAACAATAAATGGTAAAATAATAGTTTTTGACAATTTAAAGACTTCAGCTAAAAGAGTGTCACTCCCAGCTGGTTTAGTTTTGGCTATTTCACATAATCGTTTGCCTTCATTTTGTTTGAATTTTGCACGCGCCTTACATTTAGTACGGTTAAACAGTGTTCTAGATTTATTAAAAAATCGTCTATTTTCGTCGGTTTTATTTTTCATAAAAGTGTGGGTAGCTCTTTGGAAGTCTTTTCTCTTATGTATTTTCTCTTAGTTCTGCGGCTTTCGTCAAACCAGTTATTCGAGTGCTTTGTTTTTTCACAAGACGTACGTGCTCTTTATAACGATAGTTTTGCCCATGACTGTATCTTCATTTTCTTGCACACATTGTGTAAATAATTAAACAGATGTGTTTACATTTTCCTTTGTTTCGATAAAATATTTTCATGCAGAATTGAGTTTTAGTTTTATCCCATATAACTGATGAACTAGTTCTGTCTCTTTTCTAATAATTCGCTCATGTTTCTTTATATTAAATGTTAACAGCAACGGTGCGTGGTCAAAACATTCTGAAAATGGTAAAAGTTTAAAGTCTTGAATATATTTGAAATCTTCGTAGTCCATTAGTATAACTCTAGAAGGCTTTGGCCACGTGATGAGCAATATGTGTAGTTGCCGCCTTCGATCCGCCCATTGGCAATAGTTTAGTTTAGGAATGTCAATAAACATTGCATCATCGTTGTCGTCTAAGTATCTATGTCATCATTGTGAGTGCCCGTGCGACTGTTAAAGTAACCAGAGACGAATACTTTACCTAGATTTTTATATTTTAAAATGTAGTTCTCCAACAGATCTAAGTGAACAATTTCCTCTCCATTATCAGTGATACTGCCGAACACTTTCGATTTGGGGCCTGGTAAATAGACATGGCCAAAATATACATTTTCGTTAAAGTGAAATAGATCATTTTTAATTTTCGCAACCGAATGAAACCATAGGAAGATTTTTTTACCACTTTTATTTGTTAAGCTGTTTTTAACGTATACAGAAATACTCCCACTATATTATATAAAACATATTCGTTATACATGAATGAAAGTGTTAAGTTGCCTCGGATTAAATGTGTAAACAGTTCATTAAATGACCTTGGACTGACTAATTATAGGTTAGAGCAAAAGGTTTCATGTCGAAATATGTTTAAATAGATTGTTAGCTCTAGACTTAAAGATCAGTTTCTTCAAAATTGGAATAGAAACGTGCATTTAGTAGATATCTTAACTATCGCATTTATAAACATGATTCTGTTTTTTCATATTTTACCAATATATTTAGCTAAATCCTTAGGTAAATTTACATGTATGAAACACATAATACCTATTGAGAAAGGCCGATTTTTTAATATTGAAAGAAATTTACGTATCTGTAATCTCTGTAATTAAAATTTACTTGGCGATGAATTTCATTATCTTTTTTTATTGAAGTTAGAAAAAAGTATTTAGGAGAGGTTTATTATAAGTACCCCAATACAGCTAAATTTGAATCACTCATGAACAGGGAGAATAAATCGATATTATTGAAGCTAGCAATATTTTGTAAAACTATTTTATCTGTTTGTAAATAAGAATGTATATACATGTACATTACTCATTCTCTATTCAGATTCATTATTTTATTTTTCTTCATTCCATTTTGCTGTTCTAAATATGTGTTCACTATTTGTTTACTTTGATAAATGTTTGTATGTCACATGCTCTTAATGAGCCATAATGAACCATGACTGATTTAATAAAACTAAAAAACTAAAAAACTAAAACGTGTTATCTATGAATATAAATAGGCCAGTAATAATAGCCGAAAATAAGAGTCAAGGTCAAACAAATTCCAACAGAAAGTATTTTAGGATTTTTAGAATCACTTACATGTAATGAGTTTCAGAAAAAAAACTCCTTAAGATAAAGATGATGGGAAGTGCTAAATTTTGGGGTAAAAGTTGCGTTTTTAAGAGAAAATCTCCGGAAACTGGAATAATTTTATAAAAAATCATTTGAGCAAATAAGAATCATTTAATAGTGCGGAAATGCTCTTCCAAATACATCTCTATGTAAATCAAGGTTTTATAGATGGATATGAGGTTAATAATCTGGGATTTTGGGGCAAAACTTGGAAAAAATTAATAAAATCGTTGATTTCTGTAATACATTTGGTGTTACTAGGCTATAAATGAAAAAAATACTAAATGAGCTATAAGCAATTAGTTTCTTACTGTTTTGCACAGAGAAAGGTACAGAAATGTCCTAGAAAAAATCCTTTTGAATACGACGATCTGAAATACTTCATTTTTGGGTCTAAAAATGTGTTTTTCATAACAAAAATTGCTGAAAACAGGAATCATTTTGTAATAAGATGTTTAAACATAAACTAATCTAATGTAAGAGATAAAATGGTGCACAATTATATATACAAATGTTTCATTGTATCGTAAGTTAATGTGAAAGTTCACATTGTGAGATTTTGGGGCAAAATGTTGAAAAAAATGAATAAAATCGTTGATTTCTGTAATACATTCGTAGTACGGCCCGTTTTATGGAACATCTTACGACGATTTTGCTCTTAAGTCAAATTATTAAATTTATTGCAATAAAAAAGTTCATAAACATGTTTTTTAACTATCTAAGACATATATTGTTCATTCAATATTTACACCCTTAACTGTTTGCTTCAAATGCTTTTAAGAAAAATGATGGAAGATATTTTATTTTGAATTGAAAAACAGCATTTTATATTCATTTTAAAGTGAGGAAACCTTCTTCCAAACCCATCTTCATGTGAAACACGGAATCAGAGATCGATAAGACGCTAATTAAATTAAAACAATTGTCCTTCATCAAAAATCACTGAAAAAGAATCATAAATAAGTATTTCAACAAATATAATTGAAGTGAAAAAATGGTGTATAAAACGTAGATTATATATGTTAGAAAATATCAGAACTTAGAAGTAAATAAGATGCTCAAATTGCGAGGTCAGGGTCAAAACGTGGAACAGAAATGGAGAAAAAACACCAATGTACAATCAAATTACTGGGCTTTAATAATGAAGTATGTATGAACTAAAAGAGACATTTGTAAAAAATACTCGGTCTACATTTGGAATCACACCTATTTGTTTCGATGAAAATCTTAACATTGTGTTATCCGGAAGTCAACGGGACAGAAAATAGTTCACTGTTGCTGTATTCTAAACAGTATGGCCGTTAGCGACACGTGTACAATGTAAGATCTGCATTGCATGTTTGTTACTACAATAAAGATGAAGGTTATATCAGCGATTCCATGTAAATAAAATATATATAGATCTATCGGCCAAATGACATTGTAAAACTGATGATAATTTTGGGTTTGACTTTTAATGGATTTTGGAGGGAATCTGATGGGGTCTAGGGCGCCGCCATATTTGTATGACATAGCCAGTATGGAATTCTATGGAATTTATCGAGCTGTTGCGAATGCTAAGAGATCATTTCTAACGGTTTCCCACAAAGCAATGAGCAACGATGTGTCAGTATCCAAGGGTATGATGAATGGAAATGCCTTTTTTTTTTGCGAAACAATGCAATTTTCGTCAACATTCGCTGAAAACCAGAATCGTTTTTAAAATCGTTTTAGCTGAAACAAAAAATACAATGATGTCACAAAATGTTTCACTATTCAATGTACATAATTATATCAAAGTTTTTCATTGTATTTGAAATTAAGAAGAATGCTCAAACCGTGATTTTCTTTGACGACTTGCTTAACAATTGCATAGAATCAACCTTTTCATACACAAAGTACTTGGTTATAAACTAAAAAAGTGTAGAAAGATCATTTTCTTGTATCAGTTTGGCGCATTATAAGTGTTGCGCATGTGCACTACTGTGTCAGAAATAAGTCCACACACATACGAGGCTTTATGATTTGGGTGGGAAAAAAAGCAAAATATACATGAACCGATTTTCAAAAATCATTTGAGCAGTATAAACAATAGCTTGGGAGTTATGAAATTTTGCCTTATATATGTACTCGCCCAGTTTCATTATTTCCAGATTGAATTAGATACTCACATTGCGGACATGTTGAAAACAAATATACTCAAACATTGATAATTTTTGTAATCGATAGGGATAGTGGACTAGAAGATTTTCATGTGTCTAGAGTAAAATATATTTTTACTTTTTTTTGTAATGGATAAAAGGATGCATGTTGGAATAATTAAATGTCCTAACCCCTGTGATGCTATGAACTGTTTTGTTATGCGTAAAACATAACATTTTCAATTGAATAGAACAGTAACTGAGTGTATCAATAATTTGCACGTCACAGATGCTATTTGTATTTGTAACCCTGAATGAAATGGGGTTAACACTCATATTAGGTTATATTGGGAATGCAATTTCAGATGGAGATGCCATGAAGGGTGAAGGTTCCCATCAGATATGCCTCCGCAAAGGAGCGAACCCATGCGGGGCAGAGTATTTGAGATGTAGGATGAAGTTTCCCATCATGCATGCCTCGGGAGCGAACAATTTGGTGCAGAGGCCTGTGGCTCCAAAGCCATGGCCATATCCAATGGGTTAGCGAGGCCTCTTGTTTGTAGCCAAGCTTGTATACATATGTAAATACATGTTTATAGATTTTTATAGAGTGCGAGGCGTTTAGTCCAAAACACAAAGTTTATATTAACGTACAAAGTTATTTTGGAAAAATAATAATATTGATACAAGTGTAGTAATATTAGTGCTACAGCTGAAAACACCAGTTGTGCAAAGTTTGTACCAAACATTTTCGTACAAGGGATGTCTGATAGTTAGCTAAATCTATGGATTATCCCACTAGTAACACACTAGTCTTCCATCACAATCATCATCTTTTAAATAACATATATACCTTGGTGTTTTCAACAAATAATTGCTTCTCGGAGGTGTGGGCATTGCATGTTAATGAAAGGTTATATACATTATGAACAACCAAAACAATGCAATCAGAGTGTACATTTATAGCATTGAATGTGTAACAGGTTTTTGTAGAAAGCATGGAATCTCATGTATGCAGTGCCAAAATGTAAGCTCTATGAATTCTATAGAAATTGAGATTCATTTAAATTAAATTTTTAGTTATTTGATCACTCTTTTCTTACATAAACAAGCAATAATATTAGGTGATGTGAACAAATACAACTACGACATGAGTATTGCGCAAAATTTCAAAATTGAATTTCATACAGTTACTTTGAACGTGTTTTTAAAACTTATCATACAGTTTCCGGTGATCTTTTTCATTAAAATGTAATTATCACACCTAAAGATAAAACATATTGCACCATTTTAATATAAGTTATCATATATGCTATTTAAATGATTATAAACCCTGTTGTAATGATTGCTTGAACAATATTTCCACCACATATTCAATGAAGTGTATACAATATGTGTATCAAAAGGTTATAAATACATATGTATGTAATTACATTATGTTTTTCCTTCATTATTTTATATATAAAATTTCCAAATGATGTAAACATGATCCATGGTCGTAACCATTGTAACTAGACATTTATTTAACGGCGGAACTTTTGTTTGCTACAGACATTAAAATTGAGCATCTAACTAAATTTCTGATACTATAAAACATTTGGATATATGCATATATAGGATAATATCACTTCAAGTAGATTATGTTTATTCAAAATACATCTTAACAATGATTCCTGTTTACAACATTTTTTTATGAAAAAACATTTTGCCACCCGAACATAATGCATTTTTCAACAGTATACGCCTGATGACTTTTTTGGGGCACATCCTTGCATCTTGCTCTATGGAAAACCATTATAGATTATCATTTTATAATTCATTTCCCTACTTCTTTAGCTTAAAGGCCTGTACTACGACTGTATTACAGAAATCAACGATTTTATTAATTTTTTCAAAATTTTGCCCCAAAAGCTCACAATGTGAACTTTCACATTAACTTACGATACAATGAAACATTTGTATATATAATTGTGCACCAGTTTATCACTTCCATTAGATAAGTTTATGTTCAAACATCTTATTACAAAATGACTCCTTTTTTCAGCGATTTTTTATAAAAAAAACTCATTTTTAGACCAAAAAATAAAGTAATTTATTTCGTCGTATGCTAAAGGACTTCTTTCTGGCACATATCTGTACCTTTGACTGTGCAAAACAGTAAGAAACTAAGTTTTTAAAATTCATTTAGTGTTTTTTTTAAATTTATAGCCTAGCAACAACAAATGTATTACAGAAATCAACGATTGTGTTCATTTTTTTCAAGTTTTGCCCCAAAATCTCATATTATTAACCCAATATCCATCTATAAAACCCTGATTTACATGGAGATGTATTTGGAAGAGCATTTCCGCACTGTTAGAAAATTCTAATTTGCTCAAATGATTTTTTATAAAATTATTCCAGTTTCCGGAGATTTTCTCTTCAAGGGAATGTAGCGACACAGCCAAACAAACTCTATTATTGAGGGTTCTAAAAAAAACTTGGAAAAGGTGAAAGAATTATCAGAATCGGATGATAAACAAAAAAGATATGACCATTTAAAGGTTGTACTAAAACTAATATGGGAGCCGCAATTTTTAGAACTATGACGTCATAGTTCCATAATACCATATATGGAATATTGATAACTATCATTTAAAACGAAGAAAATCACTGCAAATGAATGATTTTTTTTACTGGTGATATAAATCATTATTGCCATTAAGTATTACATATTTTTCATACAGTTGCTGTCATTTTTTCCCTATAAATCAGTAAATTTTCATATTTATAAATATTCCATATATGGTCATTTAGAACCGTTATGTCATAGCTCTCAAGATGGCCGCTTCCATATCCGTTTCAACAGAAACTTCAAATGATCATATCTTCTTTGTTTATCATCCGATTTTGATAATTCTTTCACCCTTATTCAAGTATTTCAAAACTCTCAATAATAATGATGGTTTGGCTGTTTCGCTACATTCCCTTTAAAAACGCAACTTTTACCCCATCTTTATCTTGAGGAGTTCTTTTTCTGAAACTCATTACAGTAAATTTTCATATTTATAAATAGTCCATATATGGTCATTTAGAACCGTGATGTCATATCTCTCAAGATGGCCGCTTCCATATCCGTTTCAACAGAAACTTCAAATGATCATATCTTCTTTGTTTATCATCCGATTTTGATAATTCTTTCACCCTTATTCAAGTATTTCAAAACTCTAAATAATAATGATGGTTTGGCTGTTTCGCTACATTCCCTTTAAAAACGCAACTTTTACCCCATCTTTATCTTGAGGAGTTCTTTTTCTGAAACTCATTACAGTAAATTTTCATATTTATAAATAGTCCATATATGGTCATTTAGAACCGTGATGTCATAGCTCTCAAGATGGCCGCTTCCATATCCGTTTCAACAGAAACTTCAAATGATCATATCTTCTTTGTTTATCATCCGATTTTGATTATTCTTTCACCCTTATTCAAGTATTTCAAAACTCTCAATAATAATGATGGTTTGGATGTGTCGCTACATTCCCTTTAAAAACGCAACTTTTACCCCATCTTTATCTTGAGGAGTTCTTTTTCTGAAACTCATTACAGTAAATTTTCATATTTATAAATAGTCCATATATGGTCATTTAGAACCGTGATGTTATAGCTCTCAAGATGGCCGCTTCCATATCCGTTTCAACAGAAACTTCAAATGATCATATCTTCTTTGTTTATCATCCGATTTTGATAATTCTTTCACCCTTATTCAAGTATTTCAAAACTCTCAATAATAATGATGGTTTGGCTGTTTCGCTACATTCCCTTTAAAAACGCAACTTTTACCCCATCTTTATCTTGAGGAGTTTTTTTTCTGAAACTCATTACATGTCAGTGATTCTAAAAAGCCTAAAATACTTTCTGTTGAAATTTGTTTGACCTTAAAACCTATAATTACTAGACTATAAACAAACTAATGTTAAGGACCTGGTTGACAGTTCACTCACATGCCATTGTCCGTGGTAACTAGTATACAACACAGGCCAACAGTGTATTTGTTAAGCTAACGATACTAATCTACTTTCTCACAACGGTGATAATAAGTATCATCATGATGCCATCCTTTTCATGGTATCGACTCAAACGTATGTACAGAACATCTGATATGAACCAATTGCTCGTTATACCTTTCATGCATCTTATTCCATTTTGTTTATTTCGCCCATTGTTTTCTCGTTTAGGGCAAAGCGTTTTGTTAGAAACTGGGACCATACGCCGCTGGCCATGGAATGGTGTGAAAATACCGCATTGAATGTCCCACGATAACCGCCATATGCATCGCATCTTCGGGATAGCTTACATTTCTGTACTATTGACATGATTAATATTCACTACCGTAGATGAACAATCATACCGAGACTGCAATATGTTTTTGTATTTAACGCGTTCGAAGATTTCCAGATTTCCCCTTTCATACTTTTTTTTATATATCACAGTAGCATTGCCTGTTCGGTGTGGCGGCGTAAAACGTCTGCAATCAGAAATGTTACAGACCCAGTTGCGTTCAAGTACCCCAAAACTGCATTCCGTTTGCGTTCCGTTAATAAGTCCTCGGTCAATATGCCTTTTCTCGGGTCGATAAAACCATGTATCGACCTCATCAAAAGGCAATCATTGTATATTATCATTATTATTACTAGTAGTAGTAGTAGTAGTAGTAGTAGTGGACTGATATCATATATAGTGAAGTACGTTTTTCTGAGCTGTTTGGCGGCAACGTTCCCCTCAGAATGAATCTGAGCGAGACCGAATTACTACATTTACCTAATATATGCGTTAAAACTCAAATTAAAACCAGAGTTACCATTGCAAATATTAATGATTAATTAAGTATGGATTATTTAGAATTGCCATATCACACGTATTAAAACGGGTTGAGAACAGGGTACCGCCTTGGAACGATAAGTGACTAAAATACCGCTGGGGGTAACAAAAATGTAGCACTACTAAACATTCTCTATCTTGGCTGTGGGTCTTGTCGACACAGTCAGATAATACATTACACGAATGAAACTAGTAATGGCATGTATCATCGTCGTCACAATTCTTGAAACTATTCACGTCGTACAGTGATTGTTTAATATTAATCATATACATTTAATTAACTTTATTTGTTAATTTTAATAGTTTATTAATTTATCTGATGAAGAGCACCACATTACTGTATAAGTCGTTTCTTATTTATAAGTCTTTTGTTTCATGTTTGAAAACATCATACTTACGGAGATACAATTGTTTTACATTATGTCGTTTCAGTTCGGATATAAAAATATTGTACATATCTAGTAATTGGAGAGCGATCTGATGGTCAGATGTGTTACAGGAGTTAATGCCCGTCTTTGATTTTGTATATATAAACGATTTATTCGAATTGATTTTTTAAAAGTCACAATTTACATCCCTTCGAATTTGCTTTTTTTTTTACACAAATCGGCATGTTCTTCAAATTCAATTCAAATCGAGGGGTGGAGCGCCGAACTCTAGATCGAGAGGTCATTGGTTCGAACCTCGCCGCGACCACGTTATTTATCCTTGAGCAAGATAATTAATCCGCATTGCTTAGTACTGGTTCTACCCAGGAAGCCATCGAGAGTGATTAATCTAAGTTGCAAGAACTTGTTTCGTAATCGATGTAAAATAAATATGTTTAAACTAAATTCAATGATTTTATAATAATATTAATATAGTACATCGACCTTATAGATTTCTATATATCGTATTTTACAGCCCTCTGACACTCGCCATATGGATAAACAATAAACTCGCGGAATTAAATATCTCGTATACACACGACATATTTCTGAATAAGTGCAAATCATGCTGAGTTACATCATCAATATTTACTTGCATGTAATTTGAGGGAAACATAAGTAAGTGACCTAAGCGCAAAACTTGAATGCATAAACCTCTAAGTTATATGCCATTTACCTGGAGGGTTAAGGTCACAGCCGTATTTAATATGTCACGTTAACTTGTACTAACCAATATATTACTATAACCGAAGTTGGATGTGTTCTCGTACATAAAGTTCCGGAGAAAGTAAGCTAACCGTAAAACATGAATCGTGAAACGGCTGCCGCCGCCGCTGTAAAAATAACACCTAATTATATCTATATTTATTCTTAAAAAACGTCGAGAAACAAATGATAATGCGCCTTAAGTAATAGCTCAAATGAAGTTGATCCGATATATCTTTATAAAATATTTATGATCTTCAGATCAGAATCCTACTTTTGTATAAGTAAAATAGTCTAAGTGTAACTTACCATAACATTTCCACAGTATGCCTATGCATAAAAGTAACCATCGCTGGTCTACCATTGCTCTTACATGTGCGTGTGCTCCTTCTTCGTTAATACTGCGTTCATGATTATTGTCTTAAAGAACTTCACATATGAATTTGAAAAAGTATTTTCCTCTGAATTGTATACTCGTGTGAAGTACTGATCTATCATAAATTTTAAACATAAGTATGGGAAGCCATAACCGTCAAAATGTGGATATTTACAAACCATTCAATGACAAGCCATTTAATTCAACATGAAGTCATTTGATGACGTACATATTGCTTCGATGCGACGTGTAAACTCGGTTCATTCGTTACAAAGTGAATTGATACGGTTCAAATCCACATTTTGACGATTATGGCTTATAAGTAAGGCAGTTTATTGCTTACTATAAAATAAATGCAAACTGCCGGTATAGGTGTAGGAAATCAGCTGATGAATATGATCACTTTTGTTTTTGGAAGGGTGACCACATGTATTATAGGGTGAAAATCACTTTCTACCAGGGAAACAATAATGTGACTCGGAGTTATTGAAAACCCGCCTAGTAATTTTAACTAATTGCAATTGTTACAATATCACTCTGCATATATATATATATATATATATATATTTTTAAAAAGTGTTTGTCTTTGAATAGTTAATTTTCCGTGTTGCCTAAATCATGACAATATATTCCTCTCCTTGGCAAAGTCATAGTTAAAGTACAGGTTTCGGCGAAACTTCTGTCAGTCTTGCATAATTTGAAAGTGGTAAATATTCTTATCAAGAATGCTTCAGATTAAATGCATTCTTACGTGTGTAAGTTTACTAAAATGCGCTGCTATACGCAGAGTTTGTTTTATTTTATCCTATTTTATGTTTTTAAGCTGTTTTAAAACTCTGTCAACACATAGCAACATTGTATGCTACTTTTTGTAGGAATTTCCAGAAGTTTCCTCAGTATAACTGTGATCAACATCATCAAGTCTGCCGTTGATGTAGTCGGGCTCTTGCATCACATTTTCCCGATGATGATGGTCGTGCTTCAACCTTGCACGGTTTAATACACTCGTTTTTCTGTAGTTGGTGTTGTTTTTGTAGGTCTTCTGGTACTCTTTACTGTTTGATAGCTGTTGCAGATGCTTGCTTGTCCTCTGAGAAAGTGATATACTAGATACAAAATCCAATTTTCTTTTTAAAGATGCTGCCACGCCATTATTTACTTTCAGTGTTTGTGCTGCGAGATGGCCGCCAAAGTTTCTAGAATAGTTTACACTTTTGCTCATTGAAGATGCTGTTGCACGGTTGAAAGCTTCACGTGTTTGTGTTGATGTTTAGGAGCAAACACTTAGAATAGCTGCTTCACTCAGTCTCATTTCTAGAATGGCCGCTAGTAACGACTTCTCATTTGCTTCCATTGGCTTCCATTGGCAGGTGTGTGATTTCATATGTTGGGATGTATGATGATTAAACCCACCAGCATCCCGATGATATCGCTGAGCAGACAAGTGAGAGATTTGGACAGTTACTACAGTTTTCGGCATAACATTCTACTGTACAAAACACTACAGAAGGTAACTTTGATAGCATTTTCTTTAAATCGCCCTCACCAAGTCGAACAAGCTCTTGACTTATTACATTGCTAAGTGCTGCCTGCGCTTTCAGTCTGTCAGCCTTGAGGTTTCTCTTGGTTGGTATCATGTGTGTTGAGAAATTAGAATTTCGTCCACGCTGCTCTTGCCTTGCTGATAGGTGGTTGGCGTCAGCCTGTCTGGATTCTTTCCAAATGTTATCCAGTTTACTGTGGAAGTCTTGCAGCCCAAGGTAAGACTTTGTGTCGCCATCTGTTGTAATTGTACGTATGACATAATTTTCCTCTGCCAGCTCTTCTGCTATTTTTTACGCCATATGCCTCTCAGAATGTGGCTGTAGGTAAGGTATATTTGCGGTACAGACCCCCTGGACAGCGGACAGCAAAGTTCTTTAGCCGGGCACCTTGCCAACATAATTTGTTTTTGGTAGCCAGGCCGATAATATATTTGCTTTATGTAACATTCTCAGAGCCTACTATGTATGCTTAAGATGACCCTTGTCCAGGCTTGTACGAAGATTGCATGCTACCACAGTTATACCGTCCATCTATGGATACGTCCAGATGTTTAGGGTTTGCCTCACCCTTATCCATGTTATGCTTTTCCACAATACGGCGCTTCTCAGACATGTCAGTTTTATTCAATTCTACAACTTTTATGCTAACTTTGTCCGTTTACGTCTGCAAATGGCTCCTGGCTGGAGACGGTGTGTCCAAAGCAGTGATTAGATGTCTTGACAAGGAAGCAGACACAATTTTCATTCAAACAGATCCTTTGTATAACACTGCTTCCATAATTCAAAGCTATACGCAGCCTGTTCTCCGATATTTAAAGGAGTCTGATCACGTCAGACATTTTCGAATAATTCTTTATCTTAATAAGGGCATTGAATTTATTGATATACCAAGTATTTTTCGAGATAATTGTGTTGTTGGTTCTATTCCTAAATATTTCCGAAAATCCTATAATTTGTTATAAGTACAAAAAAAGACAATTAGACATATGATTTTCAACTACAACAAAATAGTGTCTGACCTTGATATAGTACATAACACTCCTAATGAATGCGAGCGTAGAACATCTAAATTTTGCTATGCTCCGGCCGGTCATGTCATTACTGGTAATTTTGATATTATAGATAAACGTATTCGGCATTTGTTTTCTGAAGGTCCGAAGTATAAATTGCCTTCTGTGATTGATTTAATCCATTGAGGATTTTAGTTTTAAATGGTGTCGTAGAGAACATGCTGACCCTCTCCCTTTCTAATTGTAAAAAGACTATTTTTAACATCATATATACTCGTATTACCTTCTATACGGCTAACCCTTTCCTACTTCCCCCTAGACCTAAGTTTTCATTTCGTAATTTAAAATAGGGAATCCAGGAATTTCCTAATAAGTCTGTTTTATTTCCTGCTGATAAAGCAGCTAACATTATAAGTATTGTTTGACGCCCCCAATACGTCACTGTTTTACTCAGGAACTCGTGAGTACTAATTCGTATACTCCAGTGCAATCTGCTGTAAGATAATGTTGTTTCGATGCATATCACTCAGAGCAATATTTTTAAGGCTGAATAGATGAAAAGCAAAACAGACTTCCAACGAAGTACTGGATTTCCAAATTACACAAATATATAAAGCCCGTTTTATTTTCAGTTCTAGTTCTTGCACCACTAAAAATATCTCCAAACCGTTAACATCTTGTCTTACTGCCGTTAAAGATCACGTTAAACAATATTGTGCTAAAGCTTATGAAAACTCTGGGATTTTGGTCTATTAAAATTTCAGGCGACATTCTTGATAAAATTTGCAATAAACGTCAAGCTTCATCTATAAGAACTTATGATATTTCTACATTATATACAACTTTACCACACAACCTTATCAAAGACAAGCTTATTGCTCTCATTCAAAACACTTTTGCTAGGGAAAATACTACATGTTTGGCCTGTAACAATATTAAAGCGTTTTTACTAACAGCAGTTTTGACAATTTTCACAATGTGGACTTTCCATGAAGGTTGTGAATCACTTATTTTTCTATTAGATAATATTTTCTTCAGGTATAGAACTACCGTTTATAGACAAATTGTTGGTATCCCTATGGGTACGAACTGTGCACCACTTGTAGCAGATTTGTTTTTATATTGCTATGGAAGAGATTTCATGTTGGGTCTTTCACCAGATACCAGATACAGATGTTATTAAAGCCTTTAATGACACCTCTCGGTATCTGGATGACATATTGAATATTGACAACCCTTTCTTTTCTACTATGGTTAATAATATAATTATATCCTAAAGAACTTCAACTTAACAAAGCTAATATTTCTGATACTAACGCTTCTTTTCTCGATTTACATATCTCTATTGAAAATGGTGAAATAATTAGCAAAATCTATGACAAGAGAGATGATTTTAATATTGATATTGTTAATTATCCTCATTTAGATGGGGATGTTCCCCGAACAACTTCTTATGGGGTCTATGTGTCTCAACTTATTCGATTTTCTAGAGCTTGTACTCGAGTTGAGGACTTTAATATTCGCAATCTTTGTATAACTTGGGAAGGGCCGTAACTAATGTTGCTAGAACGTGTGGCCCAATCCTTTTGCGTATTATATGGCAATACAATATGTTTAAAATCAAACTAAAAAGCTACTCCATCAGGGCTACCGTTACCATAAACTTCGTAAAACCTTTGCTAAATTTTATAATCGTAACCTTGATCTTCTTTCCAAATATAAATGTAATTTAAAAACTCTTCTGCGACAAGGACTATCACAACCTGACTTCTATGGGGTGACGTGATTTACAAACTTCGTAAGATCCTTGGTCATGATCATTTTCATACTATCTTTGTTAAAGTTGTTAAAAGGTTTATCAAAAGAGGTCATGACGCTATCAATTTGCAACGCACTGCATGCTTGGTGGTGGACCCATTTACAGTTCGCCACTATGCTTTCCTCTTTAATTATGCGATGACCGGACAGGCTGTGGACCCTATGACGTCTACCTAAAGCCCAAAAGGACGGTGACGTTTGATGTTTGTCTGCAATATTTTGTCGTGCCCTCAAAGGATTATTCTCGTGTTGCTCTGGCTTCTGCCAAGTCATTGAGTACCTTCTTTGTGGCTTTCTAGGCTATTGCTTTTTTGTATTTATATATATACGAGCATCTTTGTGTTTTACTTATATTGCCTATTAATGCTGTCTTGTTGGTTAGAGAATGGTTCTTGGCGGGAATTTCTTTATTTACACCGTCCCGTTTTATTGGGATAAAGCAGGGTATGTGTGATGTTTGGTGCACCCTAGAACCTGGTTTAAACCCCCAGTGGCCGTCTTTATCACTGACCGTTCCAATGCGGTAGGCCTATTGTCAACCTTTTTTTGTTTGTGACGTCATATGCCTTTATTCCTTATTAACATGTCATTCATGTTTGTCGTTTTTCGTGTTTTTGGGTTTACTGTGTTCTATGAAAGCTGCATTTCCTGTTCGACTTTTATACTTATTTGTATTTGCATTGTCAATACCGGGTGTATCCATAATAGCCGAAACTAGGTTGGTATTAATAGCACCTCCTTTCTTGTCGGCCATCTCTTTATAAGCCTTGTGTTTCTCCGAGACAAATGCACAGTTCAGGCATCCAAATTTGAACTTCCCTGCAAGTCTAACCTTTTTTCCTCCACAAGGTATACATGTAAGTTTTCACAGTCATGGCTTGATGCATGTGACATATACACAGAGTTTATAATATGCATCAATTTGTCCATATTGACAATATGGTTTCCTGAAATTGTATTGCATTTTCCGGTCTCTTTCTTAGCTGCCCTGGTGGAGTTGGTTGCTTGACTTCAGCAATCTTGTAGCCTGGAAAACTTGCTAACATACTGGAACCTTCAGATATGGTGACATCTGACTTGGAATTCGGCCTGGATCAGGTACATATTCTATGATTCCACGGTTATTTGCATGCATGTTGCTCGGCTTATAGAAACATCCACAGGCCTATTCAATGTCCAAGGAGCAAATGACACAAATATTTAAGTGTATAAACTGCATCCCTTCTGAAGACATAAGTACTATACACACAGTATGACTATTTAATCTCTGGATACTCCAAACTGTAGATTCTCCAAACAGGTAGTATGGTGTAATCAGTGTTTAATTAGCACTTCTACAGGACTTGTACTATATTGCAATTTATTTCTCTTTATTGGCTGCTTAGATATGTTCAGAAAGTAAAAATAATCAGTTAAGGCCTATTTTATAGTTGTTTTAACATAAATATTCAGACAAAAATACAATTTTTTCTCTGAAATTTTAATATTTTCAAATTGTTTACCAAATAAAAAATCCACAATGATGAAAATTAGGTTTAAATTGGTCAGAGTAAACTCCAGCAGTATGAAACAGGTACAGAAAGTTTATTTCATCAAAGTACTTTATGAGAAATCTGCATTTTTGTATCGTGTTTGTTGCCCGCCAAAAGTACTGTCCGAGAGAGAATTTCATCACTGAGTATGCATCTGTTTGAACAACATAGTTTGTCTTATCGCTTCATATTTCTTCATTTTCTCTCTTTTTCCAAGGGTCGCCGATAATTTCTACCAGCCTACCAGTGGAGCAAAGGTCGCCATCAAATGTCACAGTAACAGCAAAACAATTCATGTTATATACGTCTTAACATGCACCAAATGCAAAAAGCAGTATGTTGGCGAAACTGGTATGTCTTTGAACGGACCTCCATCGGTCAGATGTGAACACACGACGACTTCCTCACTCACCAATGACGGAACACATTTGCTCCGAAGGTCTGTCCTTTGAAGATGCAATTACATTTTAATTGTATTTCGGTGGAACATTTCGGTGGAACATGATAATACATACATCAACATCTATATATTTGTGCGGATCATTAGTTGAATATGCTTATTAATTTAGTAACTGTATTGTAGATATTACGACATGGAACACCCTTCTATTAATTAAAATGTTTCATGAAAACGATATGTTAATATTACTTTTGTTTTTAAAGCAACGATATCGAATAAGATATCCCTATGAATCTTACCTTATATAACACGCTAGTATAAAACGATCTATTATAAAAGTGCTTCATAAAAAAATCAGGTGTAAGTACGATGTTACTTCCATCTAATAAAATAAAAAGATGGAGGCATGGGTGTGTAATAAAATAAGGAGGTGGAGGCATGGGTGTGTAATAAAATAATGAGGTGGAGGCATGGGTGTGTAATAAAATAAGGAGGTGGAGGCATGGGTGTGTAATAAAATAAGGAGGTGGAGGCATGGGTGTGTAATAAAATAAGGAGGTGGAGGCAGGGGTGTGTTGTGTTGTGGTATGGATACATACGTCTTCTTGTCGAGTCTGGGAATCATTTTACTTATTAACATGCGAATTACAGGAATTCATTATGTGTTTTGATAAAAGTAAATTACATTTTAAGAATGTTATTATCTTTGTCTAAATAAGCGCAAACGATCAGACGTGTGTGCAGATCACTTATGTTCGCAGTTTGCTTTTTGTCCGATGTTGTTTTATGTCCGCAAAAGAAGAAAATGCACGCTTTTTTGTCCACCATGACGCGTTTTGTCCGTAGCTTTAGGTCAGCGTAGCTTTTTGTCCGCAGAAAAAGGTGTGTGCTTTATTAATTTAAACATATGTTATTGCCATTGTTGGTTTAACAATTACCATATGCTTGAATATACCTGAGATCAGTTCCATTAGCTGTTGTCAAATATGGTATAGAGAGAAGAGATAGTAGAAGCGAGGTGGTGATAGCAGAAAGCGAGACTATAGACATTCAGTACAGTGAGTCAGAGCAGTATGCACCCTTTGTAAGAACTTGGTAAAATGTGCTAGTTTGTAAAGCTCTTGGTTTCGCTAATGTATTTTTGGAAAGCATTAAAAATTAATGTATTTTCTTCATCTGAGAGTTGTTCTTGACCGAAAAGCAAAGTGTTTACACTTAGCGGATGAAAACGTCGAGTGGATTGAAATAGAATAAGTCGTTGTATGTGAAATCTATTACAATTAAACATAAACTGTTCTGCATCTTCTATTACATGTCCGCAATGATTTGTATAAAGATCGTTATTAAGATTGCTGCATGCATTACGAATTCTCGCGTGTATAACGACAAGTGGTCGCGGACCATGTTAGAAGAAACTAGGAACTGTAGGACTAACAAATATTAAACTTTTAAGTTTGCGTTTAAAGATAACAAGAGATTCGGAGTTTCTAATTTCGACTGGTAAGTTATTTCAAAGAGTAATAGATGATGGTACAAATGATCTGGAAAAAAATTCCGTTCTTCTTGCCATTGTCTCATAGTTGTTATTGTTTCTTAGGTTATAAGGGTTAATTTCCTGGACAAATGGAGGGAAAATATTAATAACATAAGGAGGCATTATGCCGTTATTGACTTTATAAACAATTTTAAGATTTTGTGATTTACGTCTATCGGATAATGAGAGCCATCCGATTTCAGATAATATTTTTTGTATTGATACTGATCTTGTTAATCCAGTAACAATCCGTGCGGCCTCATTTTGGAGTTTTTCAAGTTTTTCTCGATCGTAGACAGAACAACCATCCCACACAATAGATGCGTATTCTAAGATGGGACGTATGTATGATAGGTAAATCTGATTAAGTGTTTTACGATTTAATTTGAATTTTAAAAGTCGCATTAGGCCTAAATATTTTGACGCAGAAGCTATTATACTGTTATTGTGTTCATGCCATTTACCATCTGAACTCAATATTATTCCCAAATGTTTATGGTTTTCTACAAATGTAAGCTGAACGTCATTTAACCGTAGTTGTGGACGGCGGTCCGTGCGTGTCAGAGATAAAAATAGCACTTCAGTTTTATTTGGATTAAACTGAACAAGCCACCGTTTCGACCAATCTTATATAATACATAAATCGTGGTTTGGTTTAAAATACCTTCAATATCGTCTTTGCTAGATGTGGACATTGAAAGAGAACTGTCGTCTGTGAAAAAACGCGTTAGACTTAACATGTTTTCGGCAATATCATTTATATAAATTTGAAAAAGCAGAGGAGAGCTTTATTTGTCCACCATGACGCCCTTTCTCCGTAGCTTTATGTCTGCGTAGTTTTTGTCCACAGAAAAATAAAAATGCATGTTTTTTTTCCACCATGACGCGTTCTGTCCTTAGCTTTGTTTCCGCGTAGCTTTTCGTCCGCAGACAAACAAATGCGTGCTTTTTTGTCCACCATGGCGCGTTCTGTACGTAGCTTTATGTCCGACTAGTCTTGTGTCGGTAAACCTCGGCCTTGTGTCTGTAAACACCGGCATTTGCTGTAATATGTGCTGATCCACTTGATATTGTTTCTATAAGTTGCATAACTTCATTTACAACCAGCATGGAGATATCGTTCTTGTGCTCTGCATGTCGTCATATCGTTTCATCTTAACTGGATTTACACAATTCTAATCACGTTTTGTCTGTCTGTCTTTTAAAAGATTAAAAGCATCTTCTCATAACCAACTGAACAGATGCTTATAGTTATTGTTTATAAGTACAACCCCTAGACTATAAACGTTGTACAAATGAAGTCCTCAGGGAGTCCAAAGTATGTTACAAGTTCACATGTTTTACATAGACTTAGCAAAAGGAAATAAAAAAATTCTTATTCTTTGAATTACAAAGCATAGAGCTCTCAGTTATTGCATATAGCTTAATCTTATGGTCCTCTATCAAATGGTGGCTCGGAGAGCAGGTTTGATCTGTCCCCAGTGGGGAGGAGGTCACAGTTTTACATTGAGGTCAATGGAAGAAAGATAACAAAATCACCAGACATAGAGCTTTCATTTGCATATAGCTTAAGATTATGGCCCTCAACCAAATGTGTACAAGTGGTGGGTATGGGGTCAGATTTGATAAGTCCCTGGGGGTTGAAGTCACAGGTTTACTTTGAGGCCTATCGAAGGAAATTTAAAAAAAAAACAGCGGTTCAAAAATCCTTTATATTTTATACAAGTTCGTGTATGATTTTTTTTATTTATTTTTTTAACTCTTTTGCTCTTATCAATGTTCTCAACAAATGCCTCAACGCTTTATATAAGTCATAATCACAGTTTTTTTGTGGTCTGAGTTATATATAGGCAAATCCTTCCCTTGATGGATTTTCCTATACTCAAGCCAGGAGTTAAAAAACAATACACGTTTATTTATAATTTAAATCTATTAATACAAAAATGTTTCGTCTTTTTTCAGTGTTCTCAGTAAATGAAAGTGACATCCGCAATACTTTATTGATCTCATAAATCAACATCACAGTTTGCAACTTTTGTGGTCCGCACTATAGGCAAATCCTTCACTCGAAGGTAGGATGTTTTGTTTTTTCACTCACTCGCATCGGCTTGTTTGTGAAAAGCAACACATGCCTACAATCTTGTGAATGAGTTCACTGTAATCGACGTCAGCGTTTCGTTTACAGACACATCATTCACTCGGTGGTAGGCATACTGTTTTGTTTTTTCCTTCACATCTGTCATTAGTGAAAATAACAAAAAGGTTTCCATATAATCAAGTCAGCAGTTAAAAAATATGTATATTTTATGCAAGTTTAGTGTATGATTTAAAGCCGCTATCACACCAACAACACTGGGCAAATATTACACCGTTGCAAAATCTACTTACGATTACTCGAACAGACCTGTACGTAAATTATGTAACTTACATAGGTTGCTTATCTGATATAAATGCATTAACCACCAATCTCTTGTTATCGTTGCCAAAGAGTTGAATTTATTTCACGCATTTTCAATTACGGTAATTTTAACTGAAGTACCCGTGAATAAATCTAGACTTTTAATCGGCATATATGTATTTTTATGACCTCAAGACATGGATAGAGGTTATGAATGGTTTTGTTGTGAAAATTAGCGGTTAAGTTTCTTTAGATATTATTAGAGAAACTGTTCACTTTTTTCTGCTATTGTCAATGTTCTCAGCAAATAATTAGCAATTGTAATAAATAGTGATTTATCTATGAATATGCATAGTACATGCCAGCCAAATAAATATTCATACAAGAAAGAAACTAAATGTAACAAGTTTCTCTCTTAATCTAATCGAGATTTTTTCATGTTGCATGTATAGAAAACAACAATAAACAAATAAGAACCACCGAAAGAACAAAACGCTATGTATTCGATAAAGAATTACCCCCCCCCCCCCCCCCCCCCCCCCCCCCCCCCACACACACACACACACACACACACACCTAATACAATAAGATAAGGGTACGTCAATTCGTTGTGCTGTAACTCAATTCTGACTTCTAAAATGGCCTGAAGTGTCATGCACGTCTTGGTACAAACTCGTGCTGATGAATGAGTCAGGGTGAATAGGTTTCCGTTTGACGAACATCTGAATATTCGGTGCATAGGCCAGAAATCGATGCTTTAAATAGCACATTGGTACCAGGTAACATCGACGAATACTGCTTTCGAATATATTTAATATAAAAAAAATACCCAGAGCGGTATTCTGACCCGAATAGCCATGAACAGATAAACATGAAATAATAAATAAAGACATGTCCACATAAAACGACAGATTGAGGACGTATACCTAAATCCTAAATCATTATGATGACCCGTATGGAATTATTATAGATAACGATCGTCTATTACACATCTTACTGCGTAGTAATGAAACTTCGCAGAAACAGTGTGGGACTAAATGAAATGTAACTTACTGTAAAACTCAATTTGGACACACAGATATTTAATTTATCCTTCATTTTTTTAAAGTTTCATCGAAATGAGGTTTAAATGCCTATCCGACTGAAATCTGTTTTACTCGTACCCTATTAGATGAACAAATATAGTGATTTTTTCTCCGAAAGGTTATGTCCATCAAGAGTCAAAGAAGGTTTTGTAGTCACTTTCTTGTATTTTGTAATGTTCTATTTGGTTAGGAACCTGTGAATGCAAGAGAGGCTACGACGGTGACGATTGCGGTTTGGACATGACCTTAGCACCAGTAATATCTGATACAACAGGTGGCGGTGTATGTGATACGAGTATACATGGTGATTGTGACTGCATTTTGGTTGTTACAGGAGGTTATGTGAGAGCACCTAAGTGTCGTATCGGGAAGCGCACTGTAAGATATAGTTTCATATCACTGATTGTAAATATGATATTCACATCCTGATTTGCATCATATGTTGCTATGTTCTTACCGGGCTTATAAAGCAGTCATTCGGTTTATTGTCGGAATTTCTTGGATGGATTACAAATATTTTAGAAAAGATGTGACACAAGTACCTGGTTCATGAGGCTGAAATATATGGCATTACACAACTAAACATTTGAAAGCGTGGCCGTCACTACTTGATAGTTTTTAAAAGTACTTTTAAACAATGTTCGTATATCTGCTACGCTATAGAACCCCATTATACGTTGACACGGGACTTCATTATTTGAAAAATGATAACCATGAGATATAGCTAGTGGTAAATAAAAGTATATTTGGTGAGAATTCCAACTGGGTGAAATCGTTGTTTTTATCATAGACTTATAAAAGAAAAATCTCCCTACAGTATTTTTCTCAGGTTTTCATGAATTATTACGGGATTTTTTTTATGACGCCATGATGATGTCCTATTTTTATTTGACCATTTATTAGACGTTTTAAGGACCAATCATAATGACGCCTCGCTGCCTCGGTGCGTCTGGCTAAAATGTTCCTTAGTGCTAAATATGTTAAAAACATTACTAAAATGTATGATCGCTTCTCTTCGAGAATCTTATGAGGTATTGAAATACAGCTGCCGTAAGGTACATGTAATTTACAGGAATTCTAGTTATTCATTTTAATATTAATATAATAAATGACATCATTATACATACTTAACGTGTGAATTAATATTATATTCAAAGGCTGGTACTACACTAATTTTCTCCGAGATGACCATGTACAACGGGGATGTTGTTTACCAAAGCTTCAACGAAATAATGTGTTGCATCCCAGAGCATGGAAGGAGAAAAAGGAATGCAGACACCGAGGTGGCTCAAATATTAAGCCTCTCTGTGAGCAATGATGGAACCAACTTTGGGGCACCGACAACAGTGTTTGTAATTGACACCTCGTGTCAAAACATTACCACCGACGACAATGGAGATTATGTTGCTGAACTTCAGGTATTGATTTGAAATGCATAAATGTGCTAGCTATTCTAAAATCAGTTAAAGGACCTAGATGCCATTTGGAAGAGCAATTAAGTTGGTGCCAATCCAAATACAAAATAATGTGCTTCAATTTCATATGAAATGTCCACAATAAGCCTTATGCTACCTTTGGTTTAATTATTGATGGAAGTGTTCTTGTTTTCTGAAAGTCTTGACGACTCGGCTTGTTTTTGATGTTTTATCATAAATATTAAGTCACATGGGATTCATATTGCCAGCAGATGTGCATATTATTAAAGAAAAGTGTGGTGAAATCACACAATTTAGCCTTAAAACAAATGGAATAAATAATAAGATTTAAACTAGCTGAGTCGCCGAGTTTTCCAGACCAAACTATTTCATTTTACAATAATTAAATCGGATGTTTTATGGGGTCTATTTAAGTGTATACGCACTTTGAATATGAAACTGAAACACATTATTATCGTCATGGATTTGTTCGTATTAGGATTATCACTCCGAATTCTTCCAGATCGCCTCCAGTCTCTTTAAATTCTCGGTCACTGAAACGTGACCACTGCAGGCGACAAAAAAGGAGTAAAGCTTGGGATTGCATTTGGGGTCACTGAATAGAACACGGTTTCAGAATATTTTCAGCATTAGGCCCCTTTAATATTTTTATAACTAGTCACTATTCTTTACTTATGATTTGTATAAGTGTACATCCAGTTTGTAAAAACGTTGTACCACAAGTACTGTATTTGAAAAGAAACTAAAATATGTTGTGAACATTTTGCAAACTCTATTCAAATAATCTTTCACATTCTGGAAAACCCGGCTTTAACGCCAATAAGCGTTTTTCTTGTTACAGGATATAGCCTGGTGGAGATTTATGTCCACTGTACCATTTTATTGGGATGACAATAAGGTAATAGTAGGGTATGGTGCACCGTAGAATCCGGTTTAATCCCTCCACACTCCCCCAGCGGCCTTTTTTGCCATTGACCGTTCGAAAGCGGTACCCCTACCACTTTATGTTTGTGGTGTAGCATTCATTCATCTATTTTTCCTTGGTATTGTTGTTTGTTTTGATTGACTGTGTTTGGAGAATGCTACATTTTCTGTTCGACGTTTATACCTACGTTTATCACCTATACAGACTGGCTATTGCTTTATCGAAGGAACTTGCTATGCAAATGGCAATAAAAGGGCTAACAGCGACTGCGACGTGTGTGCGTCCGATACAAACACCTTTAAATGGACCACTGCCACTGGTATGTAAAACTATTAATTAATGATGACCAGAGGGTGAAACGTTATATGATTATCGATACTTGAATTAAACCAAATAGTCAGGCGAGTCCGATGTATGATTAAACGTTTCAGGGTCTCGAGTCATCTGATGATATTACAGATATGCTATATAAAAAACTGATGTTATTAACCAGATTGAAGTATATTTCATAACATTATACAAATGTCAGAGCCACACCAATGAAAATAAATACAATAGAAACAAGTGTTTCGAAATAGTCTGTGTGTTTACATTAAACTATCAGTTAAAGTCAAAAACACGTAGGTTACCGGGCTGCTTATTTATACGTGTAATTCATGTTTGTTTACGTCCGTGTCTTTGGTTGACTATCGTCCTTAAATGCTACATTTTTTGTTCAAATCTGCTTTGAATGAAAGTGTCCATCAACACTACTGTATACAGAACCAGATTTTTTTTTTAAACAAAAAAACGTTTAGTTTGAAATCTATAATAAGACAAATGATCACGAATATAAGTCTATATCAAAGACATATGTAAATTTGAGAAGGAACGCTTTAGATATGTTTTATGATTTTTTTTACGGTAACACGCTCTGGGTGTTTCTCATTGAATATGTTTGGCAAGAAAATAACAAATAAATATGTTTATTTCAACAGTTGGATGTAGTGTTGAATCTGAAATTTCGCCAACCAAATTCGGAGGTGGCGCCTCTGTAGAAGCTAACGTCATCGGTCTTGGTGTGCTCGGTGGTCTCGTTTTAGCAGGGCTGATTGCTGGAATTGTTGTGTTCAAGTGCAAAAAAAAGAAGTAAGTAGCTAACGTGTATAGTAAATAAACGAATTCGTTTTAACAGCTCACATGTTATTAAGCGAGAGTTGGTTCAAGGACTCTACTCTTACTGCCTGACATAATCGTCTAGGTGCTTTACACGAGATTACACGTTTAACATCCCCTTTCGACGGACGAACGTTGAGCACGTTATCATTGAACAAGCATTATTGTTTTTAATTTATATTGTAAGTGCAGACATTAACGTTTATAAGCATGGCTTGTTTGCACATGTTTCAGTTATAACGTCTATTGGATAACGACAATCAAGTAATTTAAATATTTTTCCCAATCAAAAATCAAACGTTTCCAAAGCTGTTGGTAAAAGTTGGAATTAATAAATGTCTATCAAACTAAAATCGTATTACGTTCGTTTCTATATGTCCATGAACAGAACATAGGTTTTTCCGAAAGAGAAAGGAAATTGTATAAATGACATACTTTGTGATTAGCGAGAGAGACTTTTAAAAAAGAGTATTGTTCATATTCTGCTTAAGGTATATTGAACAGTTTCAACTCCATTCAACACCTTAAATATGACTGGCAGTTAATTAATGACGATCGATGCTTTGTATATTTAGAAGAAACTTCATTAGCAAAGTGTTATGCCTCTAAACTATGAATGACTATGTCTTGATATTATTTGTTTGTAGAGTCGTCAGTCCGGAGACAGACCTGTACGATGCGAAGCTTGATACTGTAAATAAGAATTCCCACCTGCGGGTAGAGCCAACTACGCCTGCATGGATGAAAGCCTAAAGTCACAAAATTAGTTTTCCTGGAACTTTGCTTTCTAAAATGTATTCAAGAGTGTACAGAAAGTGTGTTTGGTTTTGTGTAAATGTGTGGTTGCGCGAAATACGAGGCATTGCCATGCGCAAAGTACATGTATTGTTTATAGCACGAGATGTTTATTAATATACTGATAAAAACAAGTTGAGCAAGTAAGTAACATGGTCTATCCCATTGAACAAATATTATTGTTTAGGGCGCTTGTTTCAGTCAAAGTTTTTTTTTTACTTTTTCAGACAAAATTCAACTGATAGCTATATAAGATGTATATAATTAAAACATTAAAATGCAATTCTTTTCAAAATCGGTTAAGAAATAAAAGTTTCACATGCGAAAGTTGTTTTTGATACAATTTCTAACAAAAAATGTTTTGAATGTGGTTAAATATATATAAATTATATATAAGTTAGTTGAGTTTTCTACTGTCCCAGAAACAATGAGTTCACATGAGAACCATCTAAAAATCATTTTGGCTGTAAAATATGTATTTCTTAACTGATTTTCAAAACTAAGATATTTTTATTTACCACTAAAAATTCCAGTTCTAGTGTTGTATAATTAATGTTCGTATTATTAAAATTTGTCATGTAATTGCTTAAATAACTTTGGTTGAAACAAGCGCCCGAACAATAGGCTGTGTGCAGCATCGGTTATGAAAATAATTATCAAGTATATGCAGGACATACTTTTCAAAAGATATTTGCGGGGAAAAATAGTAAAATGTTTTAAGTTACCTGCTTTGCAGATATTATCATTTGTACTTACGTCAATGTCAATGGACGTAATTTAAAAATGTTTAAATTTTTGTTGGTTATTTCAGAATAATGACTAGGTTATACAACATACAAGCTAATCAACACAAGACAATATACGTTGTAGGTAAATGTTTAATTTAAATAGCTCATATTTATCCCATGGATATACAACATACAAGGAAGACCACCATGAGACAATATAAGTTACATTTATACATTCTCATGTGGTGAACCTTAAGCAATATATAATTTAAATGAAAAGATATAGGGTTTTACGTCCCACTAACACATCATATAACCTTTATTGGGACAGCAATCGCTGCCGTGGATGAAATGTAGGACGAAGTTTCCCATCAGATATACCTCTGCCAGGGAGCGAACACACGCAGGCAGAGGTATGTAGCTGTAAAGCCAAGGTGGGATCTACCGAGCTACCTAATTCGAGCCTTCTCTGACCCTAATAGCCTTTATTTGTGGCTTTTTAAGTACACAGCCAGATGAAATATCAAAATCGTAAAAAGGGCTGATAATGTCAGACAAAGCTCGTTATTACCGAGCTATCAAGCCGCAAAAACTCCAACACCAACAACAAATGATCACAAATCACTGTGAAGTTGTCATGTTTAAAACTAAAATAGATATATGTTTTAACGTAGATATATAGAGGATATTTGTTGGTTTGTCGTGGATATAGGATTTATTTTCATCTCGAAGTGTGAAAACTTATATTTTCACGAGTGCTGAGAAAACTTATATTTTCACGAGTGCTTTAGCTTCGAGATGAAAATAAATCCTACATTCACGACAAACCAAAAAATATTCTATTTATTATATACTTTTTATCATGCAACACTACCAAACTGTTTCAAACAGATAATACGTTTCGTTCCGACAGTTCCCCTTTAACGTATTCGCGGATAAATATAGTAACGCCAGCGCGTGGTGCGATTTACATATATTTAGTGCGCATAGAATAGAATATAGTTCTCAACTTTGACACGAACTATGACTGTTATAAGAAAATGTACAAAACTGTAGTTCCATTTTTTCCGGCAGTGAGAATATAAGGTTTATTCTAACAATACAATCCACTATTTCACTGGGAATATATAATAAATGCTTGTACTAATCGGATTTAATACAAAGTAGCTGTATTACATGCGTCGTGTTATATTTTTCCCCCAATTAACAGTTCACAAATTGTAAAACTGTGTGTTGTGTTTTAACTTATTGTAAACTGCATGTGACGTCCAATGTGAGCTTTCCGTGCAGTACATGCAGCATGTCTGCTGCTATGGAACCTACTATAATACAAATGAAGAGAACCCGATTTTACTGAAATGCTCGTCTGATTAACTTTGATGAAAAGGGAAAGCATGTCGCGAAACTATTTACGTGTTTCTTTCAATCTTATACGAACTAACCAATTATCATTTTTAACGAGGCATCATATAGTAATATAATGTTTTGGTGCTATAATTGGCGGTGTCAACACTGATTTTCCCATTTTGTCCAAAATGGTGTCCAAACATAAATATAAACATTTATAACTTGTGAATTAGTTTTAAAAAAAATAGGTTTGAAAATACTCTCAGTACTTCATTACATCATACGATCTTGTGTCAATAAAAAAATAAAAACTCAGTAAGGTTTGAAACAGCCAGGACACCCCATCCCATTGCCTCACCTCCAACGCACCCTCGCCCACGTCAATATTTTAGAGCCTGGAAGCTTTGATTTTCGCTTGATTCCACCAAATTTGTCAGACGATGTTTAGTGAGGAAATGTCGATTCTTACGGATGGCGGGAGGTGTACAGTACTGGTTCTATCCAGGGAAGGTGGGTGGTCTGCCTCCACCACAAAAGAAATCGACCGTCATATATAACCTGACATGTCATGAAAATGACGTAAAACATCGTGATGCAAAACATTATCAATGAGACCATAAAGCGTGTAGAGCGTCAAGTCTCACGCATTGGTTTGTGTTAAATCACGCTCACTCGCGTAAGTTCTAGGTTCTCACGCATTCTAAAAAGTTGCCTTATTTGTTTTTGTTGGCGATTTCTTTTTATAAAATGTAGTTCACCTATCCTATTTCTCCATCCAAAAATTCACAATTTTCTTTTTTCTGGGACGTTGAAATGTGCGTTTTAATGTGTGTTAAGACATAAGCTAAAAATAAGTATTTGTCTACTGACTTAAAGGGAATGTAGCGACATGGCCAAACCATCTTTATTATTGAGAGTTCTGAACAATTTGAATAACAGTGAAATAATTATCAAAATCGGATGATAAACAAAAAAGATATGATCATTTGAAGTTTCTGTTGACACGAATATGGAAGCGGACATTTTGAGAGCTATGACATCACGGTTCTAAATGACCATATATGGAATATTTATAAATATGAAAATTTACTGATTTATATGGAAAAAATGACACAACTATGAAAAATATGTAATACCTAATGGCAATAATGCTTTATATGACTAGTACATTTTTTTGCATTCATTCGCAATGTTTCTCTCCGTTTTAAATGATATTTATCAATATTCCATATATGGTATTATGGAACTATGACATCATAGTTTTAAAAATGGCGGCTCCCATATACGTTTTAGAACAACCTTTAAATGGTCATATTTTTTTGTTTATCATCCGATTTTGATAAATTTTTCACCTTTTTCCAAGTTTTTCAGAACTCTCAATGAAATAGCTTGTTTGGCTGTGGCGCTACATTCCCTTTAAATAAATTCTATTAAATTGTATGATCATTCTTACCACAAACCGTCTCGGACTTCCTGCGCCCCCGCTCCCCGCCAACCTTGACCCCACGCTCCCCCAACCCCCACCGCCCACCCCCAATCCAACCGCCCCTAGGAACCACATCTCACTGCTGACATCCACCTAGTGTTGACAGCTACTAGTATTCGATAGACACTATTGGGTCGCTTGATTTTATAAAGACACTTATCACGGTTAGTCTACTCGGTTACAACGTGTGGAATTTTGACGATTTTTGATACGGACTTTATGTGATTTTTGACAAAATGATGCAGTTTGCCATACAGAACAAAATAATAAAGAGCATGAGAAATGTATTATTTTTATGTTACTGGTACATTTACAATATAAAAGTACTACTTTTTAGTAGAATGATGTTTTACATTTTGCAGAAACACAGTTTTTAACGTATTTGTTATCAACAGACGATTTTTCTTCGGAACTCAGTTATAATGGAAAAAAAATATTTCAAAAAGCAACCACACTTACTAAAACATATATCGGAAAAGTCATGCGGCCAAAATGTTAACACTAACAACAGATTTGGGCATACTCCTCGAGTTTTATCAAATCTGATTGAAGTGTTCATCGACATAAACAATGGCCTGTAACATAGGAATATATAAGTGTTTTACAGCATACAGCATCGCTATTCCAAGCCAAGGATATAGTGAATGTGTTTTCTTTTTGCCTGTTGTTTATTGTGTTGCCTGAAACCATTTCAGTTATACACAAACAACAGAATGTCGTGATTTTATTTAGTGTTCATTTGGTAGACTTTACAATGTTTCGTGTGGAATCATATGAAACTTAACATGTGTGCGGTATCCGCGTATGTGGCATGTACATTTTCGAGGGTACCAACCCCGTCCCCCCCCCGTCCCCCCCCCCCCCCCACCGGCATCTGGAGTACTGGCTTTTTTTGGGCATGGCATCTGGAATACTCCCTAACAGAGGGTTGGCATCTGGAATACTATTTGAACCATCCGCAGGGCCCGAGCTCTCTAGGGGGGTCCGGGGGCATGCCACCCCCACCCCCCCCCCCCCCCCCCCACGGAAAATTTTAAAACCTAGGTGCTCTGAAATGGCATTTCCAGCAATCTGAGACATAAATTAGCTTAAATTTAATTTTTTGGATGGAAAAAAATATTTTTTGAGAAAAATACGGCGTACGCGTATGAAAAACTGCGATGTCGGCGTACGGCGTACCACAACCCGACGTACGGAATACTGGCTAATATGGGTTGGAATCCGGCGTACGAAAAGGTGGTCGGTACCCTCATTTTCTTCTGTCGTAATCTGACGCTTCCTATTGTTCTTCGGTGCACGTAAACGTCTCTTTGCAGCTTTGTTCTGGGTATATTCATGAGAACAACATTGTTATTAAAATCTACGCCCATATAAAAATATGTACTTAATATATTTTCGTTCTGATCATCATTGTCTATCATTGATACATTTCCGAAAATGACAGTTTCATTGATAATTGTCGAGAGGTTTTTCAAATCGTATTAAAGATTTATTATATGGTTTTTAAACACTATTAAACATTATTTGTGATGAAAACTATATAATACCAATATTTGTTTTTATAAATAATGCGAGGAAATTAACTATATTGTAGTCAAAAAAGCTATTTCAAGCAGGTGTTTATTTCTATATACAAGTTATTGCTGTATTTGCCGATAACCAGTTCACTATATTTATAAATAATGCACCATATTTCACTAATAAAACTGAAGTGGGACAAATAATTAACATTACGGCATACTAATGCCTTTTCCTTCAGAATAATTTCAAAAGCATTTATATTCTTTACTATATTTGGCGAAGTATTAACTTCTTAACACTTTAACTCTTCTCTATAGCATCACCTGAAGTCCATATCAAAAATCGTCAAAAGTCCATTAACGTTGTAACCGAGTAGACTAACCGTGCATATGATCGTGAAAATTCGTACATTACAGCAATTTCCACTGATGAAGACATTGGTTGCATATTCATATACAGTGGACAGCAGGGGACGGATCCAGGATTTCAGCTTAGGGGTGGCGTAAGATTTTGGTCAATATTCGGGTCCGTTTCTAGCCTCATAAAACGGTTGCGGTAGTGCATTGATAGGGTAAAAAAGTCCGTTTTCAAATAAAAGGACTTAACAATGTGTTAATTAAACCACTCATTGAGCGAGAATTTTTTTTATACTGAGGGCGTGCATCGAAATTGTTTGATGGGGGGCGTCATATTTTGGTCAACTTTCGGGTCCGTTTCTAGCCGCATAAAACGGTTGCGGTAGTGCATTGATAGGGTAAAAAAGTCCGTTTTCAAATAAAATGATTTAACAATGTGTTAATTAAACCACTCATTAGCCATTATGCGTCGAGCGAGCGAAGCGAGCGAAAAACAATTTTATACTGAGGGCGTGCATCGAAATTGTTTGATATTTTATCTTCAGTAACATGGACATACATGTATGATCCGGAATTCTCCTGTATCCGCTAGTGGACAGAACTGTCATAACGTAACTGTACTCGCAGTTGTTGTGAACATTGTTGTATTTTATTTCGACTCAAACGGCATTATAGATTCCCTCTGTAATTTTATTTGGTATTCCGGATTCCATGGGTGATTGGGGTTATGCACCTATAAATTTCCCCCGCCCTCTACCCTTGGAGAGCGGGGCGGGTGGAGAGGGAGGAGGAGGGGAGCTGGGTATACCCAGGGGATTAGGCATTACTGTTGGCACCCAGGTAGGGATCGAATTATACAGACTCCGGTACCAGTGATAGACCGTGGGGGAATTAGACATAAATGTTGCTCCTATGGATGGGAATTAGACACGCAATGTGTACATTTGTTCTATCCGCTAGAGTGTGACCCCCTCCCCACCCGGTGGAAGAAAACATTTACATTCTCACCATTTCACCCTCCGTTATTGTACATAGTTGTGTTATTGGGAATTGGCCAATCTGACTGAATGGTATGTTGTGCCCTGTGTATTGATGAATTGAGAACGATTAGAGTATTGGATTTCTATCCGTTTTTGAAATTTTCTTTTAAAAGGTTGCCCCAACCACTCCGACCCCTCACCCTCTGCCAAATCTCAAACCCTGGATCCGCGTCTTGTCACCGTCAATCGTAAGGGTATAGGGACAACCCGGACCATGGGACATCCCGGACCACATTTAGGACAACCCGGACCACGTTTTAGGATAGACTGATCCACGGCGCATGTCTCGTTCACTCAAACAAGCTATTTTAAAGGGGGGTACATCAGGATTTTTCTAGAAACATCTTAAATTATAAAATTGTTCCAGTTCATGATAAAACACTTATATCAATCAAAATATGATGTTAGAACCATTTTGTTAATGTCTAAACTTTGAAAACACCATATAGCTAGAACGGAATCGGACGTAAAATGCTGAAATTAACCCTGGTGCGTCACCTAGGATAGCATGTATTACAGTGCAGAATGAATTTCTTTGCAAATAAGGGATAATTTTTAGGCTCATTCATTATGTTCTGGCCAAGTAGAATAGAAAATATCAATATTTGTCAATTTTAAGTCGGACACCTAGACCCCCATGAAAAGCCTGATGTACTCCCTTTAATGACGGCTGTGGAGCAGTCTACATTTTAGGACGACCCGGACCACACTTTTATAACATAATAGTTGTCTAATAAATAAGTTTATTTTGGTTTGTGATACTAATAGTCATACATTTATACTCATAAACTAAGTGCATTTGGAATGAGTTTTAATATAATTACATAAAAAACATTTTCAATCACGACATTTCCTTATTAGGGTGGTATTTTCCTTTTTTATTAAATTACCAGGTCATGACTACAGAAAAGGTAAATCATTACACAGGTAAAATCTGAATCAGACGGAATCACGTTCTTATTCTAAAAATAGTATCATTTGCAACACAAATGACGTAGATATGTGACCAGTCGGGCGCGACAGTCTATTATTAGTAAGCATACACAGGTAGATAATGAACAGGTTTTTTCCCAATGTGTACAACGTTTTTCAAGTGAAAGAAAGATGGACCGACCTCCACCCGGAAAAGTGCAAGATTTGGCGACGTTGGCTAAACTAGACGAGGCAATTCTGCTGGATGAGTTGAAGATAAGATATAACAACAACGAAATTTACGTGAGTACCTGTAGGAGAGACTGACATTACGCGGGAAAATAATGCTGGAATATTTTAGATCTCAGGCGTGTCAACGCCATTCAGGAAGTATATCTTGAATTTGATAATATTTGAGTGCTATTCTTGTAATAAATTGATAACATTGAGTGTTATTCTTGTGATATCTTGATAGCATTGATTAATTGTGTATAATGGATCCGTGTTTAGGAGATATTGAAACACCGATGTAACAGAATCTAATAGATCCTGCTAGGCTATATTATAGCTCAATAAATCACCGACCTGTCAATACTTACAAAACAATAGCGTTAGTGTTTCTTAAAAACAATAGCGTTAGTGTTTCTTAAAAACAATAGGAGTGTTTGATATGAACGTTGTCGGTAGGTAGGCATATATTATAATACAGTTTAATACTAGTCTTACGCCTAATTTTCAGAAATAGAAAAAATAAAAATTCCAAAAATGCAATAAAAATCGGTGTGGTGTGGGTGTGTGTAGGTAGGCATATATTATAATACAGTTTAATACTAGTCTTACGCCTAATTTTCAGAGGGGGGGGGGGGGGGGGGGGGGGGGGGGCAGCTGTATAGGCGGAGTAGTAACTAGAAAATATCATTTTCATATATATTTGTTTAGTTATCTTTGCCCTTCTTAAAGTCTAACATATATATACGTCAGCACGCTCCTAATGCAGGCGGCGTTGTAACTAGAAAATATCATTTTCATATATATTTAGTTATCTTTGCCCTTCTTAAAGTCTAACATATATATACGTCAGCACGCACCTAATGCATTCTAACATAAAAAAAATCATGTCCCCGGATCCCCCAAGCATAATAACTTTAACTGCGGACCTATGCCGTCAAAAAGGCCAAGCTACGCCCCTGTTAGAGCCTGGTAATCCGATCCTTCTCTGACCCTAAAAGCCTTTTTTAAAATTATTTTTCAATGTCAGAGAAGGCTCGGATTAAGAGCCAGTTACGTAAAATTATCCGGTTGAAGAATGTAATGTAGAGTGCATAAAAATTATTCGCATGATAAATATATTTATATGAGAACTGAACAATTGTGTTTGTGTCGACTGCTTAGCATACCTGTCAAGTCTCGAGCATTGGGCCAGTGATTCATTTTGCTCTGTGTCCCGTGTCCTAGACGCACATTTTTTTCTGAGGACGCATCATTCTTAAACATGTGCGTCCCATGGGCGCATTGCTCGAAAATTGTACAAGTGGTGAATAACCGTTTTCGATGTGATAACAAGGGAACAAATATAACACGACACCGGTTAAAGTAGAACGCAATCATAACGTAGTAACCAATCAGTAACAACGTTCTACTAACTGTTGGTGTTCGCTAGTATGGAAATCCCTAGACTGTGTCACGGTCCTTTGCGCTTCTCTGTTAATAGAGAACAGAATAGAATAGACTAGGAAATCCTGGATGATGAACACAAAATGCCACCGAGGAAAGTTATAAAAAATTACTCACAATAAGTTAAAGTGACACTTGATTGGCATGTCAAGCTACTCAGGACTAATTGAACTGATTAAAGTTTGTGTAGACTGTTTGCAAGCATAAAATAAAGAAAAAATACAGAGATTTTTAGGATGGTGTTTACCTGTTACAGAACCGAGACAACTGCGCCATATAAGCACATATTCTAAAAGAAATACTTCGTAAAACAAAGAATGGTAGCAATATAATTTTACTGTTTTTAAAAGTGAAAATATCGGCAAAAGTAGTAGCAAATTCGGATGGTATGTATTTCGGACAAAATTCGTTCTGAAACAGATTAAAGGTACCCTTTGTATTTCAAAGTACCAATAGTTTAGGACCTCTTATGGGTTGTTGTTAATAGTCTTTATTATTTTTAGTTATATAAGATAAAATTAAAACTTAGGGGGAAATGGCAATTTAGAAAGGAAGTTATAAATATTCATAAGTGATATATTTTTTAAGAAATCCATTTGTTTGACCGGCATTTTTTTTACAATATTTTGTCAACATAGTAGTGCATTATGGGTACTTAATAGACTTTTACAACTTTAAAATGAAATTTAAGTTGGTTGGGGTGGGGTGGGGGTGCTGTATGTGCACAAGGGGCTAGATACATGTGGCTAATAAACTTAAATTATCACAATGGGAAATATAACTTAATTTCAAAACTGTCTGAAAGTGCAATATATATTAAATGATGTTCATTTGTAAAAAGTGATAAAAACAAGTTCCAACCCCTCAGAAGTTTAATTATAAAAGAATGATGCGCGGCAGTGGTATTACCTTATCCCTAATCGCACCAAAGCAAAAAACAACAACATGCATTCATAAATTTCTGGAGAGAACTCAGATGAGAGTAAATCAGAGGGAATTCAGAATTTTGAGATGTTAAAAATTTGTTGTTTAAAGTAAAATGAAACATTAACTTTATGCAATGCAATTTCTGTTCTTTAAATCTGCATAAATAAGTCCCTGGATATTGTGTTATATAGATTATTTTTAACGAATCTGCATAGAAAAAATCCTGGGACCCATTCTTTTTTTAGTTTGGACCCATTGTATCAACATATGTGAGTCCCAGGGACTCATTAAAGCAGATTACAAAATGAATCACTGTTGGGCGTGAGACAAACACATTTTTGTGTCAAATCACGCTCACACACATTTTACGTTCTCACGCATTCTGAAAATTTGCCCAGCATTTTTTTGTCTCGTCTTTTCGAAGAAAAAAAGAGACATAGGTGTTGCTTTTCCGGCAGCGGCGGCGTCAACATTCAAGTTTTGCGTTTAGGTCATTTTCTCACAAACTGTATGCACTAGACCTTTCAAACTTTGCTTATAGTTGTATCATGGGTGGTACATCGCAACGTGACAAAGCAAATGTGGAATTGACCTTGACCCTCCAAGCAAAGGGCAGATAACTTACTAATTTTTAGGTTCAAGTTTTGCGTTTAGGTCATTTTCTCACAAACTGTATGCACTAGACCTTTCAAACTTTGCTTATAGTTGTATCATGGGTGGTACATCGCAACGTGACAAAGCAAATGTGGAAGTGACCTTGACCCTCCAAGCAAAGGGCAGATAACTTACTAATTTTTAGGTTCAACTTTTGCGTTTAGGTCACCTTTTCACAAACTGTATGCACTAGACCTTTCAAACTTTGCTTATAGTTGTATCTTGGGTGGTACCTGGCAACGTGACAAAGCAAATGTGGAAGTGACCTTGACCCTCCAAGCAAAGGGCAGATAACTTAATAATTTTTAGGTTCAGCTTTTGCGTTTAGGTCACTTTTTCACAAACTGTATGCACTAGACCTTTAAAACTTTGCTTATAGTTGTATCTTGAGTGGTACATTGCAATGTGACAAAGCAAATGTGGAAGTAACCTTGACATCCAAGCAAGGGCAGATAACCTTATAATTTTTACCTTCAACTTTGGCGTTTAGGTCACTTTTTCACAAACTGTATGCACTAGACCTTTCAAACTTTTCTTATAGTTGTATCTTGGGTGGTACATCGCAACGTGACAAAACAAATGTGGAAGTGACCTTGACCCTCCAAGCAAAGGGCAGATAACTTAATAATTTTTAGGTTCAACTTTTGCATTTAGGTCACTTTTTCACAAACTGTATGCACTAGACCTTTAAAACTTTGCTTATAGCTGTATCTTGAGTGGTACATAGCAATGTGTCAAGGCAAATGTGGACGTGACCTTGACCCTCCAAGCAAAGGGCAGATAACCTTATAATTTTTACCTTCAAATTTGGCGTTTATGTCACTTTTTCACAAACTGTATGCACTAAGACCTTTCAAACTTTGCTTATAGTTGTATCTTGAGTGGTACATTGCAACGTGACAAAGCAAATGTGGATGTGACCTTCACCATCCAAGCAAAGGGGCCAGATAACTTAAATTGTTATAGTTTCATCTCTTTCTCATGAACTATAATTCATAATAATGCACTAGATGTTTTAAACCTACCTTATAGCTTAATCTTCGGAAGAAAACATATTCTATTTTGACATAGTTGTGTCTCGGGTAGTGCATCTTTTTGGATGCATGGATTTCATCTATGACCTTGACCTACTTTTTGGAGCTGATGATTTTTAGCTCTACTGTCCAAGGGCCTCATTTTTCATCCGATCTTTACCAAACTTTAACAGATTGTTAATATCAATGAAAGCTCGGACAAGTTCGAAAACCAGCCAGACCAGTAACAGCGGAGATTTGGCCCTTGATTTAGTTAAAAATGCTATATTTTGCCTCGTTAATACGATATAGGGCTATCAGTTTTTAATCTGATCTTTACCAGATGGATCGCCTTTTTTTTATTTTATTATTAGTGTATTTTTTTTGTTTATTTTTTTTTAATATACACTCAACAAAATTCCTAATCGGTCACCTCAATAAATTGTAATTAAAAAAAGGATAAATTCAATTTCGTGAATTTATTAATCGCATACGAAAGCAAAATTCATTACAAATCAACAAACAAAATTTCATTTCAAACAAATAAAGAGTTGACATCTTCTGCAGGAATGAATAAGGCGACCCGGTAATTCAAATGTCACAAAATCGTGTTAATTGACTTCTGTTGTATGTTTATAACGTGTGTGTCCTCCATCGAGAGCAATCACGGCTCGACAACGACTCCGCATTGATACAATGTCAGGGGTCTGGAAATATTTTGAAAATCCACTTGCCCTGCCCAAAATGTCACTTGCCCTGATTTCAAAAGTCACTTGCCCCACAATTAAGCTACGTCGAGACCGATGCTAAGTTAAATCCTTTTCTCTCACTGTTTTTTTTGTCATATTTTTTTACATAATTTCATTGTAAAATTAATGACTTAAATTATGAAGGATCAGAGCTACAGGTTGTTACCATTATGCACATATCAGTGTTTTACTCCACCGGTGGGAGAGGGGGAGTGGGGTGTCAGTGGGGATTTCCGAGGATATAACATCGCTGATGAACCTGGTACCAAATTGGTAGACTCTAATGCCTATGGAATTAAGATGTACAAGATGCTTGCTCCTAGTGCAGTAATTACAAAAGGGCAGGCAGATAACAAAAAAAAAAAGATACATTAGGTCGAACAAAACTTTTTTCTACTTCTACTTTTACTTTTGTTAAAGACTACACCAGATAAAACGAATGAAAAAAATGATGCATTAGGTCAAACAGAACTTTTTTCCTACTTTCACTTTCGTTATATAATTCATGTAGATAATTCTTAAGTGTTGGAAATTATTAGCACGGTTTATGCCTAAATCTGACTGATACTGTAGTTGTTTTTCTGCTAATATCTTTTGAGATGCCAAATTGCAATTCTTCGAATAATTATCGAAATTAGCTAAGGTCGAAGCACATCTTGGATACAATGGCAAATTTGATCAAAACAAAAACACGCCATTCCGTCATTGATCTCGGATTCATTCAAAACAAACATGGCATTTTGAAATAAAAACAGATGCACACCTATTCATTACGACATGCGTCGATAGTCTCTTTGCCCATCAAACAACGCCGTCAAATTGCCACAATCGTTTAATTGCCCTACTTGTTTACAAATTGGTTTGATTGAATCGCCATTGTTTCACTTTACCACGTGGTAGTGAACGGGAGTTGTTTCATTGGCTGATAAAAATACATCGGTTATTTGATTGGATAATATGGATACAGTACTAGGTCAAGTGTTGCGTCATGATTTTTAATTACTGAACAGAATATTACCTACGACACACCGACCGACATACAAAGCGACAACACCATCTCAATAACTGATTTACACACTGATGTGTATTTCACACTAATCTGGCGCGTGACTTACTCCCTGCATAGAGGGGCTCGTTATGGGGGTATATTTCACATGGTATACGCATTCTAAAAACCGCCCGTCTTCAACTGAAGATTGCACCCCAAGCGTTCCTCGGCCAATCAAATTTTGATAAACTGTCAAGTGGGAGGGATTAAACAATAACGAACAACACGGGTCAGCTTTAACAGGTCAGTTTTATGACACTGATCAGTAATTGCTCGCGGCGAAAGCGACGGGTGGTTAATTACTACGCAATTATCAGCAAACTTCACAGTCCAGGCAAATTTTCCCTTGATTTTTATCTAATAATGAAACGTCCATCGGGCAAGTGACGGACAACCAGATTTACGAAGGTCACCTGCCCGCACCCAAAACCCACTTGCCCGGGGCGTCGGGCAACCATATTTCCGGAGCCCTGAATGTATCTGTGAAGATACTGCTGACGAATATCTCTTCAAACACGGTTGACGTCATGCTCCAATTCACGTAAATTCAACTGCTGAGGATGGGCCCGTACCTTTCGTTTTAATAAGCCTAAGATACGCTTGATTGGGTTTAGGTCAGGACTTTTAGCAGGAAAATGGATGACTCGTATGTTATTGGCCTGTAACAGTGCCAATGTTTCTCTGGCGACATGGCACGGAGCGTTATCTTGGACGAGTTGCATACCACGGTTTGCAGCAATGTGTTGTATAAGAACAGGTTGAATGATGTCCGTCTGATATCGTCGTGCATTCATGTTGCCTTGCAAGGACACGATTAGTGTTTTGGTGTGCATCGAAATGCCCGCCCATATCATAGTGGATCCTCCTCCGAACTGGTACGCCTCAAGAACACAATTGGCGCTGTTTCTCTCACCACGCCGGCGATAAATGCGTTTGCGGCCGTCGGCACAACGCAATGTAATCCTTGTCTCGTCAACGAAAAGAACATTCGCCCAGTCGGCCCTGGTGAACCGTAAATGTCGCCTAGCCCAAGCTACGCGAGCTTGGCGGTGTCTCCTCGTTAAGATAGGACCTTTCCGAGGTCGACGGCATCGAATTCCGACTTCACGTAACCGATTTTGTACGGTTTAAGTTGATACATGACGTCCATGAGTCCCCCTAGTATGCCTAGATGTCGTTGGAACTGGTAGAAAACGATCACGGAGATGTGATACGAGCATGTATCTGTCCTGCCATTGTGTTGTCACCCTCTGTTTGAACCGTCGGGGTCGATCAGCCACACTTCCGGTTTGGTTGATTTCGCCCAAAGAGCTTGGATGGTGGATAGCCGCCGATTGAAGGTTCTTGCCACCTGAAATAAAGTTAAAAACGGAAATAGCCACCAAAATAATAGCTAAAAAAAATTATATCGATATTCTTTTGAAATTTCAAAAAATAAACCTCACCTGTCGTAAAGGTGTTCCGGCCTGTAACATCCCGACAGCTCGGCCGCGTCCCTCTTGTGTCATTCTCGCCATGGTATGTGTTTTTCAAGTAGGAAAATCATTAGCAACGACCAAAATGTACATGAACACGTGCATATTGGTGTCCATGAACAGCACGTGCAAAATGTGCTATATTGGTCAACACGCCTGACACGGTTAATTTGACAGCGAGCCGGCCAGAAAAAAATCAATAATTAGCTGCATTACCTATTCAAATATCGATATGTGAAATTTCGTGTGAATACATGCATTATTATAAAAATAGTGATACAATATAAACTGACCGATTAGGAATTTTGTTAAGTGTATATATATATATATTTATTTTTTTTATCTTTTTTTATCTTTTTTGTTATTTCTATTTTTTTTTTTTTTTTTTTTTTTTTTTTTCGTTTTTAGTCTCGCCTTTTCGAAGAAAAAAAGAGACATAGGTGTTGCTTTTCCGGCGGCGGCGGCGTCAGCATTCAAGTTTTGCGTTTAGGTTATTTTCTCACAAACTGTATGCACTAGACCTTTCAAACTTTGCTTATAGTTGTATCATGGGTGGTACATCGCAACGTGACAAAGCAAATGTGGAAGTGACCTTGACCCTCCAAGAAAAGGGCAGATAACTTACTTATATTTAGGTTCAAGTTTTGCGTTTAGGTCATTTTCTCACAAACTGTATGCACTAGACCTTTGAAACTTTGCTTATAGTTGTATCATGGGTGGTACATCGCTTCGTGACAAAGCAAATGTGGAAGTGACCTTGACCCTCCAAGATAAGGGCAGATAACTTACGTATTTTAGGTTCAACTGTTGCGTTTAGGTCACTTTTTCACAAACTGTATGCACTAGACCTTTAAAACTTTGCTTATAGTTGTATCTTGATGAGTACATCGCAATGTGACAAAGCAAATGTGGAAGTGACCTTGACCCTCCAAGCAAGGGCAGATAACCTTATAATTTTTACCTTCAACTTTGGCGTTTATGTCACTTTTTCACAAACTGTATGCACTAAGACCTTTCAAACTTTGCTTATAGTTGTATCTTGAGTGGTACATTGCAACGTGACAAAGCAAATGTGGATGTGACCTTCACCATCCAAGCAAAGGGCAGATAACTTTAATTGTTACATTTACATCACTTTCTCATGAACTAGAATTATGCACTAGATGTTTTAAACCTAACTTATAGTTTAATCTTTGGAAGAAAACATATTCTGTTTTGACGTAGTTGTGTCTTCGTTAGTTCATCTTTTTTTTGGATGCCTGGAGTTCATGTATGACCTTGACCTACTTTTCGGAGCTAATGATTTTTAGCTCTACTGGCCAAAGGCCTTCATTTTTCATCCGATCTTTACCAAACTTTACCAGATTGTTAATATCAATGAAAGCTCGCACAAGTTCGAAAACCAGCCAGATCGGCTGGTTGTGCATATCGCGCTTTTGTTCCAGTTTGCTGATTTATGACGGAGTTATGGCACTTTGACATTTTTACTTCAAATTTCTTGTCGGCGCTACTCCTCCTAAACGGCTTGTTGGATTTCTACAAAATTTGGCAGGAAGCCTCAGTATGATGTCTAGTTGTGCAAAGCGTGGAATATTGGACAAGTTCGAAAACCAGCTAGATCTAGTTAGTAACGACAGGTTATGGCCCTTGATTTGTTGAAAAATGGTATATTGTATTTTTGTATTTTCCTTTGTTAAATCTGTAGTTACTTCATTTTTTATCTGATCTTTACCATATTTGTTTAGAATGTTAATTTAAACCCTCCCCCCCCCCCCCCACCCATTTTTATGAAATTTCATTCATAGAAGAAAGTGGGACAAATTAAAAAATGCCCATGCCAGACTAGACACAGCAGACATATTGCCCATGATTACCAGGTGAGCGATCTAAGGCCATCCTATCCCTGTTGTTTTTGCAATGTTTTAAAAAACTACTGATGGGAATTTTATGTCGACAACCCTTGATATAAGAGCCATTTTAGCCAGTAGAGCATCCACAGGCCCTCTTGGGCCTCTTGTTTTTAATAGAATGGCATTTGGTTTTTAATAGAATGGCATTTTGTTTTTAAACAAATGCACTTAGATGTCGTCTCAGCAAAAGCAAACGGAAAACTCCGTTGTTTTTAGTTACTAAAATGTTTACAAACTTTCATTTAAGCACCATTGACGTTTTTATTTTTACGGGGCGTCCGTGGCCGAGTGGTTAACGTCTCTGACTTGAAATCACTTGCCCCTCACCGCTGTAGGTTCGATCCCTCAGGGGCCTAGGAATCTTTATGTGAGGAAGCTATCCAGCTGGCTTGCGGAACGTCGGTGGTTATACCCAGGTTCCCGCCCGTGCACAAAAATTGCCGGAGGGGCGCCTGGGGTCTTCCTCCACCAATTGAAGCTGGAAAGTCGCCATATGACCTTAGCTGTTGGTGCGACTATAAAATCCAATTCAATTCAATTTTATTTTTACGTCCAGCCCCCATTAGGCGAGACATTTGAATCCACGGATTTCTTGTTTTAATTATGGTATATTTAATAACAAAAGTCATTAAAATTTAATATAGTTTAACCAGGATTTCAGTATCACCTGTGATTTAAATTTGATTAAAATGTATGATCCTATAAATATTACGGTCGTATTACGAATAAATCTCTAAGCTAAAATTCATGAAATTCAACCGCAGACCATCTCAGGCTTCAGTGGGCTTCACCCCACTGACCCCATAACCAATCACCCCTTGGGCCCCATCTCACTCATGACTTCCATTGGACCTTGACAGCTTTGACTTAGGGATCTCATTGTCTGTTTTCTGTCTTTGTCTTTCACCGTCGTCCTTCGGTCACACTTTAACCTGCAACTTGACGTTGTCCATAACTTGAGTATTTGACCTATGTTCATGAAACTTCATAAACATCTTCAACGTACCCCAAGGAATGTCGTTATATATATCCAATAATTTTGACTTTCATTTTGGCAGAGTTATGCCCCTTTTCATAAATCCTGACCAAGCTATCATAATCAGAGATATTAAATAAGCACATGGCACTGCAGGTGGCGCAAGGGTTCCCTGGAACACCCTTCTAGTTCTTACTAAAAATATATAAGATCTGTATGAGATTACCATGTGTGCCTTTATTTTTTACTTCTCCTTAAACGTATGTCCCCTTTAGTTTAAACCAATTGAAACTGCACTAAAACATGTTTATAAAAAAATAGAACTAAGATAATCCTGAATATATTAACATGCATCTTTCAGTTTAATATAAATTCCAGACTTGATAAAACTGTGCATTTATAACATGTACTCAGCTTGTCATGTGTGTATTGATTAATTCACATATTTAACAAGTATATATGTATTATTCTAGGATAGCACTATTTAGATAAAAGTGTAAACATAGTAAACTGGAATTTGCAAGTAGTTAGGACAGTGATCATGTAATTTGGAGGACATGAGTTCAAGGGCCTCACCTTCGTCAGTGTGTTCTTGATCTAGTCTCGTTTGTCAGATAGTTAAATAAATTTGGTAGTCCCGTGTATCAGAATTGATTGTGTTAGACTCCCTGGGTCTCAGAGAATCTTTGAAATAGGGAGTATGACATATATAACATTTTAGATTTAAAGGGTGTGTCAGAGGCACCCCTACCGTCTGGATCTGCGCTTGTGATGAGGTTCACATTCCTACTTTCTGAGTTAGTTTTTGTCTCGCATTTTCCGGCGGCGACGAAAGCGTCAGCGTTGAAGTTTTGCGTTTAGGTCATTTTCTCACAAACTTTATGCACTACACCTTTCAAATTTTGCTTATAGTTGTATCTTGGGCGATACATCGCAAAGTGACAAAGCAAATGTGGAAGTTACCTTGACCCTCCAAGCAAAGGGCAGATAATAAATTTTACGTTTCAACTTTTGCGTTTACAGGTGTTTTTTTTACAAATAGGGGAAGGCACCCAGGCCCTTTCAGAGGGGAAAAAACGCGCGATTTTTTCGATTTAGGGGAAAACTTTTCTTGCGGTAATTTTGCCAGTTGTGCGACATCTCTGATAAAAGTTCACAAAATATACCGGAAACCACAACAGTAACTTCCCTTGTTATTAGTCATTGTCGTAAAGGTAAACCGTAAAGTGTTCTACGATAAACAATTGCGAAGCATCGAAGGCGATTTATCTTTTTTTTTCTGTCCATGATTTTTTTTTTTTTTTTTAAAAATAGGGGAAAAATGTAGGTTCCCCAGATAGGGGAAGACGCCGGTATCCGCGTCAGTTATATAGTAAAAAAAAAACCTGGTTTAGGTCACATTTTCACACACTTTTTCACAAACTGTATGCACTACACATTTCAAATTTTGCTTATAGTTGTGTCTTGGGTGGTACATCGCAACGTGACAAGCAAATGTGGAAGTGACCTTGACCCTCCAAGCAAAGGGTATAGCTTAATAAATTTTACGTTCAACTTTTGTCTTTAGGTCACATTTTCACACACTTTTTCACATGCACTAGACCGTTCAAACTTTGCTTATATAGTTGTATCTTGGGTGGTACATTGCAACGTGACAAAGCAAATGTGGAAGTGACCTTGACCTTCCAAGCAAAGGGCAGATAACTTAATAAATTTTACGTTCCAACTTTTGCGTTTAGGTCACTTTTTCAGAAACTGAATGCACTAGACCTTTCAAACTTTGCTTATAGTTGTATCTTGACTGGTACATTGCAACGTGACAAAAGAAATGATGATGTGACCTTGACCTTCCAAGCAAGGGGCCGATAACGTAATCATTTTTTCGCCTTCAACATTTGCATTTAGGTCACTCACTTTCTCACAAACTTTATGCAATAGACCTTTCAAACTTTGCTTATAGTTGTTTCTTGGTTAGTACATCACAACATGTCAAAAAGCAAATGTGGATGTGACCTTTACCATCCAAGCAAAGGGCAGATAACTTTAGTTGATACATTTGCATCACTTTCTCGTGAACTATAATAATTATGCACTAGATGCTTTTAACCTAGTTTATAGCTTAATCTTTGGAAGATAAAACATTCTATTTTGACATAGTTGTGTCTTGGGTAGTGCACTGTTTTGAACACATTTATTTCAGTGAACTATGACCTTGACCTACTTTTTGGAGCTGATGATTTTTTATTTTTTTATTTTTTATAGAATGGCTTTTTGTTTTTAAACAAATGCATTTAAATGTCATCTCAGCAAACTATAAACTCCATTGTTTTTAGCTCGACTGATCAGAGATCAGCAGAGTTTATGCCGTGGTGCGGCGTCCGTCGTCTGTCCGTCCGTCCGTCCGTCCGTCTGTCTGTCCGTAAACTTTTTTTTGTAGCGACTACTCCTCCGAAACTACTGAATGGATTTTCATGAAACTTTACAGAAATGTTGCCCATGAAGTCTAGTTGATCCTAGCGAAAATTCATGTTGATGTGAAATCCAAGATGGCTGCCAAATCTAAAAATAGGTTTTTAAAAAACAAGTTTGTAGCGACTACTTCTTGAAAACTCTAAGGTATATTGATATGGGACTTTTTCTAAAACGATAAGCATGACATGATGTTGGTCCTTGTCAAAATTATTTTGATTCGACGTTAAACATGGCTGCCAGCGGCCATCTTTGTTTACATAGAGTTATATAATGAAAATTTGTAGCGACTACTCCTCTGAAACTACTTGACTGATTTTCATGAAACTTCACAGGAATGTTGCTCTTGATGCCTTTTTGATCCTAGCAAAATTTCAGGTCGGCCGGAAGTTCAAGATGGCCGCCCTTGCTAAAACTAATTTTTTAAAAAATAAGTTTGTAGCGACTACTTCTTGAAAACTATAAGTGATATTGACATGGGACTTTTTCTAAAATGATCAACATGACATGATGGTTATCCGAGTCGAACATTATTTTGATTCGACGGTAAACATGGCTGCCAGTGGCCATCTTTGTTTACATAGAGTTATATAATGAAAACTTGTAGCGATTACTCCTCTGAAACTACTTGACGGATTTTCATGAAATTTCACACGAATGTTGCTCTTGATGTCTTATTGATCCTAGCAAAATTTCAGGTCGGCAGGAAATTCAAGATGGCCACAATGGCTAAAAATAGATTTGCAGAATGATCACATGATGTTGGTCCTTGTCAAAAATCATTTTGATTCGATGTTAAACATGGCTGTCAGCGGCCATCTTTGTTTACACAGAGTTATATAATGAAAACTTGTAGCGACTACTCCTCTGAAACTACTTGACGGATTTTCATGAAACTTCACAGGAATGTTGCTCTTGGTGTGTTATTGATCCTAGCAAAATTTCAGGTAATTTATGCACCTGCCATTCGACGACGTTATAACACATAAATGTGTTACCCCTGTCCGTGCGTCCGTGCGTGCGCCTGTCTGTCCGAAATTTCATGTTGGCTCCTTAACCAGGCGGCTATATTCATGGTCAATGTCGCTGGGCGCTTAGAGGTCATACAGTTTGTATGGACATTCGTGTCCGCCATGTATATTCCACATACATAAACCGATTTTCAAATTACTCATGACACATTTATTCCTCATAACACAAGCGTGCAACTGCCAGGCGGCTACCTTCAATGTCAAGGTCGCACTAAAGCAGGGGGGGCACCCATATAGTATGGACACATTTGTAGGTACTGAACCTTTATGAAAGGGATTTACCTGTATTGATATTTTCATTCGTTTCGTTTACGGACAAACATGTAACCATTAAAATATGGTAAACGTCTCGATGTTACAACTGTTCTATGTTATTTTTGCATCAAACGCCAAGTTATTAAAACTCTCCTATTTAACGGACCAAATGATGTAAAGAATTATTTCACGCTTCGCCGTATCTTCCTAATGGATCGTATGAGAGAAAACCAAAAACGTACACCGTACAGCTGTACACAAGCCAAATTAATTACATTGTTTGTTGCCGTTAAAACTGCTCACCATTAATGGGAATTCTATTCTATTCTTTTCTGTTCCATTCTCTGTTCTGTCGTGTTGTGTTGTGCTCCGCGTATTTTTCTAATAATGTTATATTTTCGCCGATCTGTATGTACATGTGACGTTTTCGTCTAAACAATCATTCATTGCATTTTTTTCGTTTTATTCGTGCAATTTTTGTGAAATATCCGCACGTATTCTTCACACATGCACGAATTCCTCACACGTGTGAAGAATTCGTTTCTGTGAAATTTACGGTTCAACAAACATGTATATTCATGGCATTTCCAACTATAAATTTAATATTTCAAAATACGCATATATTGTCGTCATTAAGTATGTAAAAAGCACTCAACTTCTAATATGATAAATTTTATTTAACATTTCTTCTAGCTAGTTAAATTATTTAACTTTCACCGCATTTCTTCTAGCTAGTTAAATTATTTAACTTTCACTGATGTTAGTATACGTCAATAAATTATGGCAAAATAATTATATTTAATTTAAACATATTTCATTTCATTTTTAGCTCTACTGATCAGAGATCAGCAGAGCTTATGCCGTGGTGCGGCGTCCGTCGTCCGTCCGTCTGTCTGTCCGTCTGTCCGTCCGTCTGTCTGTCCGTAAACTTTTTTTTGTAGCGACTACTCCTCTGAAACTACTGAATGGATTTTCATGAAACTTTACAGAAATGTTGCCCATGAAGTCTAGTTGATCCTAGCAAAAATTCATGTTGATGTGAAATCCAAGATGGCCGCCAGATCTAAAAATAGGTTTTTAAAAAACAAGTTTGTAGCGACTTCTTCTTGAAAACTATAAGTGATATTGATATGGGACTTTTTCTAAAATGATCAGCATGACATGATGTTGGTCCTTGTCGAAAATCGTTTTGATTCGACGTTAAACATGGCTGCCAGCGGCCATCTTTGTTTACATAGAGTTGTATAATGAAAACTTGTAGCGACTACTCCTCTGAAACTACTTGACGGATTTTCATGAAACTTCACAGGAATGTTGCTCTTGATGTCTTATTGATCCTAGCAAAATTTCAGGTCGGCCGGAAATTCAAGATGGCCGCCCAGGCTTAAAATAATTTTTCAAAATTCAAGTTTGTAGCAACTACTTCTTGAAAACTATTAGTGATATTGATATGGGACTTTTTCTGAAATGATCAGCATGATATGATGTTGGTCCTTGTCAAAAATTGTTTTGATTCAACGTTAAACATGGCTGCCAGCGGCCATCTTTGTTTACATAGAGTTATATAGTAAAAACTTGTAGCGACTACTCCTTTGAAACTACTTGGCGGATTTTCATGAAACTTTACAGGAATGTTGCTCTTAATGCCTTATTGATCCTAGCACAATTTCAGGTCGGCCAGAAATTCAAGATGGCCGCCACAGCTAAAAATAGATTTTTAAAAAAGAAGTTTGTAGCGACTACTTCTTGAAAACTATAAGTGATATTGATATGGGACTTTTTCTAAAAAGATCAGCATGATATGATGTTGGTCCTTGTCAAAAATTGTTTTGATTCAACGTTAAACATGGCTGCCAGCGGCCATCTTTGTTTACATAGAGTTATATAGTAAAAACTTGTAGCGACTACTCCTTTGAAACTACTTGGCGGATTTTCATGAAACTTAACAGGAATGATTCTCTTGATGTCTAATTGATCCTAGCAAAATTTCAGGTCGGCCGGAAATTCAAGATGGCCGCCACGGCTAAAAATAATTTTTCAAAATACAAGTTTGTAGCGACTACTTCTTGAAAACTATAAGTGATATTGATATGGGACTTTTTCTAAAATGATCAGCATGATATGATGTTGGTCCTTGTCAAAAGTTGTTTTGATTCAACGTTAAACATGGCTGCCAGCAGCCATCTTTGTTTACATAGAGTTATATAGTAAAAACTTGTAGCGACTACTCCTTTGAAACTACATGGCGGGTTTTCATGAAACTTTACAGGAATGTTGCTCTTAATGTCTAATTGATCCTAGCAAAGTTTCAGGTCTGCAAGAAATTCAAGATGGCCACCACAGCTGAAAATAGATTTTTAAAAAAGAAGTTTGAAGGGACTACGTCTTGAAAACTATAAGTGATATTGATATGGGACTTTTTGTAAAATGATCAGCATGACATGATGCTTATCAGAGTCAACCATTATTTTGATTTGACGTTAAACATGGCTGCCAGTGGCCATCTTTGTTTACATAGAGTTATATGATGAAAACTTGTAGCGACTACTCCTCTGAAACTACTTGACGGATTTTCATGAAACTTCACAGGAATGTTGCTCTTGATGTCTAATTGATCCTAGCAAAATTTCAGGTCTGCCGGAAATTCAAGATGGCTGCCACGGCTAAAAATAATTTTTCAAAAAACAAGTCTGTAGCGACTACTTCCTGAAATCAAAATCAATCAGTAGAGCTTCAAGGTCATTGACCTCTTGTTAATTTCCTTTATTGTGATTGGCTAATTAAATAAAAGGGCGTATCTCATTGCATTTAAACAATATGATTGACCAACATGTCTCAGGGCCACAAGATATACTCCTGTTAGTCCCAATCTGTTAATATTAACATCATACCAGGGTTCTCCACAGGATTATTTTCAAGCATAGTGGCATTTAGCGCGTGCTGGGGGAGGGTATGGGAGGGGAAAACCCCTCCTGTGTTCGATTTTTTTGACTTTTAGTAACTGCCTGTATTGACGGTGAGGCACTCTTTTGTGTGATATAAGTGATGTTAGGAAGCCATATATAATTATATATTGATGATAATAAACAATATAATAAATAATCCATGTTTTAAGACTTTTATTTAAAAAAAAACTCATAAAAATATTTACTAAAATAAGTTCATACACAATAATACATACACAATAATACAACACACATCAACACAACATGCAGCATCTGAAATACATACAATAAACAATAATAAATAATCCATGTTTTAATACACGATGAAGTAGAAAACATACAAAGATTTATTATAAGTTTATACACAATAATACAACATATACATCAACACATCATGCACACATATAATACCATCAACTACACAATATTCATCCCTGGAAATAAAACAGCACATTTGATAATACTTAAAAAATATAACCTTAGCACTCAAATAAATCCAACACAAGTTAGCCCATTCAATGTCTTGACTTGTACATATTAGCTAACAGTTCCTATTCAGATGCTTGACCTTCTAGGTCTGGCCATGTGCCATTCTTCCACTGCCCTGTCATATTCAAACTGATGGAGGTGGGCCCTGCATTGTTACTGCCAGCAGTGCATTGAGAACTCTGTTACACAGAGTTGACCTGTGCTGTCTTAATTCAATCTGCTGTTGATGTTGGAAGAAGCAGACCAACAGCTGCAATATTGTACAAGTTGGGGTGAGACTCCTGCAGCTCTCTGTCATTCTTTGTAACCTCCCTCACTTGTCTCCACTCGATCATCATTGAATCTTCATCCTGGTTAAAGTGGCGGGCCAAGGTCTGAAGAAACATATATAAATAATTTAATATATTATAAATATATAATAGACCAACACGCTTAATAATAGTAATAACTGAATTATTTTTGTTTTATTTTGTAAGTAATTTCTAGTATTTTTGTTTTCAAAATATTGACAAGCTTTGAAGTAAACAGATAAATAAACTACCTTCATTTCTTTTTTTCTTTTTTCAAATGACCAGATATTATCCCAAAATTGCTATTTATTTTATTTATTAACGCACAAACTTAAATCAAATGACAATCAAAACAATTATACTTACTTCCGCAAAACAAACAAACTCTTGCACATCACATCTTTCATTTCCGTCTTGAACAATACACGTAAGCCGATACACAAACTGCCAATATTAACAAACTTTCCAGTTCAACTGCTTTAAGTTACATTCTCCCATCCCAATTATCTCCCAATTACTGATTAATCCACAACAACCCGACATAATCCAATCAACTCGTGATAATTGCAATTTGTTGTCAACAATCCACTAATCACACAGCGTGTTATCGCACTTTCTGCATACTGCATAGATCAGTCACGTGTTAATTGTGTGTATTGTTTGACGCGAGTTTATGAATTTGTGTACGGTGCGCATAAGGGTTTTTAAAGGCGGTGTTTGCCTTCAGATCAAAGCACCGCGCTCTGGTTTTTAAGCATAGCGGCGCAGTTTAGGCACCGCGGGATGTAAGATTTTGGAAGTCAAGCGTAGCGGCTCCGCTATGCTTAAATGGCCTGTGGAGAACCCTGCATACAGTATAATCATCAACTAAATTTAACCTACGTTTCTCCCTACCTCTCCCACTCCCATATGTTTTAGAATTTGGACTAGTATATACATGTATTCTGTCCATATTCAATTAATAATCTATCACTGATGGGGAATAACTTAAGACTCATCAGTGGGTACAAACTTTGTATTAAAAATACAAATAGTTTACTACCTCCATTTGGAATAGACCTCATTTTTAACGTATTTTTTCCTCTGTGAAGACGAGCATCGGCCGTTAATCTGTTCCTAATGGATACTTGAGACTAAGTAGTCTCATTGGATCCACGGGATACTATATTTTTTAAATAACTTTAAACGTCGGCATTTTGTAATGGACTAACGTCCGTCCTGCCCTATTTATAATTACAATGTAACAGGTTTTAATCATATTATCTTATGTTAGATTTTAGTATGGTAAATCGTTCCTTACGAACCCATGCTTGATTAACGACAGCTGCTCGACTTTTCTGTCTATGTAGTAACAATATATTGTATGTCCCCACCGGTCCCGCTGTGTGATTCTAATAATTAGCCGTTTTATATGATAATTAAGATAATAGAAATTCCTGGCTGTCCGATTTATTTTTAGCTCGACTATTCGAAGAATAAGAGAGCTTATGTAATCACCCCGGCGTCGGCATCGGCGTCGGCATCGGCATCGGCGTCGGCGTCCCACATCAAGGTTTGCGTGTAAGCTGTTTTTACAAGTCTATATCTCTTACATTTCTTATCCTAGCACAACCAAATTTGTTCATGGGCTTCCTTATAGCATTATCTTAAGGGCTGCATAAGCAATTTTGGTTCCTGTAACCCATGGACTCCTATGGAACCCAAATTATGATAGCCCATAAAATGTGCCCCATTTCACATCAAATTTTGCGTGTAAGCTGTGTTTCCAAGTCTATATCTCTTACAATTCTTACCCTAGCACAACCAAATTTGGCCATTAGCTTTCTTATAGCATTATCATAAGGGCTGCTTAAGTAATTTTGGTTCCTGTAACCCCTGGGCTCCCATGGAATCAAATTCTGATATCCCTTAAAATATGTCTGTTTCACATCAAATTTTGCGTGTAAGCTGTGTTTACAGGTCTATATCTCTTACATTTCTTGTCCTAGCTGAACTAAATTTTGGAATTGGTTTCCTTATAGTATGTTGTAAAGGGTTGGATAAGTAATTTTGTCTTCTGCAAATTCTGGGCTCCCATGGAACCCAAATTGTGATGGCCTATAAAATGTGAAATAAAGGCAGATTTAGGTTTGCATGTAAGCATGTATATATCTATAATTTTGGTTTGGGATTTGTTATAGCATTATGCATGTTATTACTTCACCCATATTGGGGCATGGGCTCCCTTCTCCCCCCACCCCCCCACCCCCCCCACCCCCCCCCCCACCCACCTTTTTTTTTTTTTTTTTTTTACATATTTCTTTGTTGTTTTAGTCAATTCGTACACATATATGTTGCCCCTTCCACACCCGCCTCTCACCCACGCTCCCTCCCCCCCCCCACCCTCACCTCACCCCCACTTGAAACTATTTTTTTGTTTTTTACATATTTCTGTGTTGATTTTGTAAATTCTTACACATATATGTTGCTGCCCCCTACCCCGCCTCTCCCCCCTCCCCCCCTCCCCCCACCCCCTTCCCCCACAGACTTGAAACCTTTTTTTCTTTCTTTTTTTTACATATTTCTTTGTTGTTTTAGTCAATTCTTACACATATATGTTGCCCCTTCCACCCCCCCCCCCCCCGCTCCCTACCCACTCCCGCCTCTCACCCACGCTCCCCCCCCCCCCCCCCCCCCTCACCCCCACTTGAAACTATTATTTTTTTTACATATTTCTGTGTTGCTTTTGTCAATTCTTATACATATATGTTGCCCCCTCATCCACCCACCCCCCACCCCAACCCACTCCCCCCACTTACTCCCCCAACCCACCCCCACTTGAAAATCTTTTTTTTCTTTATATTTCTGTGTTGTTTTAGTCAATTCTTACACATATATGTTGCCCCCTCATCCCCCCACCCCCCAACCCACTCCCCCCCACCCACTCCCCCCCAACCCACCCCCACTTGAAAATCTTTTTTTTTCTTCATATTTCTGTGTTGCTTTTGTAAATTCTTACACATATATGTTGCTGCCCCCACCCCCGCCTCTCACCACCCCCCACTCCCACCCCCCACCCCCACCCCCACTTGAAACATTTTTTTTTTACATATTTCTTTGTTGTTTTAGTCAATTCTTACACATATATGTTGCCCCCTCCCCCCACTCCCCAACCCACTCCCGCCTCTAATCCACGCTCCCTCCCCCACCCCACCCCCCACCCCCACTTGAAACTATTTTTTTACATATTTCTGTGTTGTTTTAGTCAATTCTTACACATATATGTTGCCCCCTCCCCCCACTCCCCAACCCACTCCTGCCTCCCCCCCCACCCCCACCCCCCCACCCCCACTTGAAACTATTTTTTTTTTTACATATTTTTGTGTTGCTTTTGTAAATTCTTACACATATATGTTGCTGCCCCCTTACCCCCTGCCCCCAAACCCACTCCCGCCTCTCCATTCCGCTCCCACAACCCCATTTTTTTTTTTTTTTTTTTGCATATTTCTGTGTAGTTTTGGTCAATTCTTACACATAGTTATGTTGTGCTCCCAACCCCACCCCACATTGTTGTAGCCCTGTTTTCTGATGGTATATACTAGCTATAAATTTATTATTCTCTGAAAAATCGAATAGTCGAGCTGCGCTGTTCTCCGACAGCTCTTGTTATATATGCTTATCAGATTGGTTATACATTGACAGCTGGGAAGATACTATTTTTAGCTCGACTGATCAGAGATCAGCAGAGCTTATGCCGCGGTGCGGCGTCCGTCGTCCGTCCGTCTGTCCATAAACTTTTATTTGTAGCGACAATTCCTCTGAAACTACTGGATGGATATTCATGAAACTTTCCAAGATGGCCGCCAAAGCTAAAAATAGAGTTTTAAAATACAAGTTTGAAGAGACTACTTCTTGAAAACTATAAGTGATATTGATATGGGACTTTTTCTAAAATGATCAGCATGACATGATGTTGATCCTTGTCAAAAACCGTTTTGCCCGAAGGGGCACCTGGGGTCTTCCTCCACCAATGGAAGCTGGAAAGTCGCCATATGACCTTAGCTGTTGGTGCGACTATAAAATCCAAATCAATCAATCATCTTTCGTCGATTTTTGTGCAAAATATAACCTATTTATCTGTCGAAATGCCATGAAACACCGTTCGTTCGTTCGTTCGTTCGTTCGTTCGTTCGTTCGTTCGTTCGTTCGTTCGTTCGAACGTTATTTCATCCATCCATCCATCCATCCATTCAATCCATCCATCCATTCATCCATCCATCCATTCAATCCATCCATCCATCCATCCATTCATTCATTCAGGAACCATTTCTCCCGAGGGGTCAGAATGGCAACCAGGGACGAGATTCTGCCGATTTCCTCGTTACTGTTCTGATCTCGAGGGTGAGATTTCCCTATCTCACGTGGATAACTCTATCGAATGAAATAAGATAATATGCACGTATATTAGGGTATGTGGACATTGGGACATATAATGTATGTAAAGGTGGTACGGGGGCATCCTATGTAAAGATATAAAAGGTACGGGGACATACAAATGATACGGGAGAATAGTGTGTATTAAAAGATATATAGAGTATGTAGATATACTATGTACATATATAAAGGGTACGATGACATCATGTGAAGGATATAGAGAGTACGTAGGCACATTACGAGATCATTTAGAGAGTACGGGGACATATTATGTAAGGATATAAGGGGTATTCATGGGGTTATAATATATAAGTATATAGAGAGTACGGGGACATATTATGTAAGGATATAGAGGGTATGGGACATATTATTCAAGGACATATAGCGTATGGGGATATAGATATTATGTAAGTGTAATATCCACATACCCTATATATCACCCACATAACTCAGTAGAGTCAATTCGAGTTCTGACTGTTGTCTCCACGCAGTTGCCTAACACAAGAGAGACGTTGGTCTTATTCTGGTCTTCAACTTTAAGTTTTCAAACTATATAATATGACTTAAGCTACTTGCGAAATATTTTAGTCACATTTATTATTTTGGGAACTAAAAATGTTTATGATAATTATGATATAATCTCGTTAAAGTGACAAGTGTTTGTGGATATTTAACCTGTGTCATTATGTTGATGGTAATACAATCTCTTAAATTGCACCCAGATCTTTTCACAATGGGGCTTTCAAAATGCACTAAAAGATATGCATTATTAACGTTGCTCTGCTGATTTAAAGCCAGACATATCAGTTATGAATTGAATAGTTTTACATTTTCAAAAGATAGTCGGTAAATAGATAAGATAGATCTTTATTTCCAATTTCCAATAGGCTTAAAAGCCCATGAGGATACAAAATACAATTAAAAAGCATGGCAACAGTATAGTTATTGTCCAAATATGCAGTTTATCTTAACTGAGCTGATACAATGCATGAGAAGGCGTTTATACATTTCCTTGCATAAATAAATTACAATTCATCACAATTTCCTTAACACATATATTACATGCATTATATTTAGAAATTGCTAATTTCTGTATAGTATTTCGTTTCGTAACTTAAATGCTTTTAAAACAAAGGTACACAGTTTGCGAATATATATCTTATTTTGTGAGTTTAGTAATTCCAGAAACTTGATCATATTTGGTCTCTTATAAAAATATTTAGGAATATATTGCTTCCTTAACATTATGTATGTTTGTCATTCCAACACAAAATGGAATTCATCTTCAAGTTTATTACAAAATACACATATTCTATCGTAATGGCAATGTAACGTTATAGACTACAGAGGGTATAGGACCATGTGTTAGTGTTTGTTCGTGATTGATTAGTTTTCTTTTCATTAGTGAATACAACTCCCAGTTCTCTGTTATTAAATGTTATAATTGTTACAACAATTAATTTGAAACATAATTCGTGTCTCTATTTGTATGTTACGTTACCATTACTATTTAATTAAATTAATACTATTTGTATTTAATTAAATTTATAATAATAAGAGCATGTTTGTTTTTTATATCCATTTGATTTAACTTTAAACAATAAAACATTTTCTAATATATAATATTGCAATGTTGTCATCACACACATGTTCCCATATGCATTCTACATTTCGACCAACAGTGTAGCATAAACTAGCAAACTTTTATAAGACACTTACAGTGAGAATAATCGCTTTTACCATATTTTAAAATGTCTAACTGCCAGATACAACTTTTTTATGAACATCTTCCTTTCCGAATATTTAATAACATAAGGTCGTAAGTGCAATTGGTCGGATTATAAAGTCAAAATTAAATACTTTGTTTTCTGAGAAAGCAAACTACAGCTTATGTCATATATGAGATTGTTCAGAAAATTCACACTTGTTACTGTCAGTCCGTTTTTTTCTTATGGGATGGTGTGTTGTCCGTTGTCCGTCGTCCGTCGTCCGTCCGTCCGTCGTCCGTTAACTTTTGCTTGTGTACACTCTAGAGGCCACATTTCTGATGCAATCATCATGAAACTTTGTCAGAATGTTTGTCTCAATGAAATCTCGGTCAAGTTCGAAAATGGGTCATGTGGTCCCTAGGTCAAATATTGGAAAAACCTTGTGTACACTCTAGAGGCCATATTTTTGACCCGAGCTTGATGCAACTTTGTCAGAATGTTTGTCTTAATTATATCTTGGTCAAGTTTGAAAATGGGTCACATAGTATTAAAAACTAGGTCACTAGGTCAAATACTTGAAAAACCTTGTGTACACTCTAGAAGCCGTATTTCTGACCTAATCTTGATGAAACTTTGTCAAAATGTTTGTCTTAATTATATCTTGGTCAAGTTCAAAAATGGGTCACATGGTATTAAAAACTAGGTCACTAGGTCAAACTTTGGGAAAACCGTGTGTACACTCTAGAGGTCATATTTGTTACCCAATCTTGATGAAACTTTGTCAAATTGTTTATCTTAATTATATCTTGATCAAGTTCGGAAATGGGTCACATGAAGTTAAAAACTAGGTCACTAGGTCAAATATTGGAAAAACCTTGTGTACACTCTAGAGGCCATATTTTTGACCCAAGCTTGATGCAACTTTGTCAGAATGTTTGTCTTAATTATATCTTGGTCAAGTTTGAAAATGGGTCACATGGGGTTAAAAACTAGGTCACTAGGTCAAATACTTGAAAAACCTTGTGTACACTCTAGAAGCCGTATTTCTGACCCAATCTTGATGAAACTTTGTCAAAATGTTTGTCTTAATTATATCTTGGTCAAGTTCAAAAATGGGTCGGATGGTGTTAAAAACTAGGTCACTAGGTCAAACTTTGGAAAAACTGTGTGTACACTCTAGAGGCCATATTTTTGACCCGATCTTGATGCAATTTTGTCAGAATATTTGTCTCAATTATAGCTTGCTAAAATTCGAAAATGGGTCACACAGGGTCGAAAACTAGGTCACTAGGTCACTAGGTCAAATACTTGAAAAACCTTGTGTACACTCTAGAGGCCATATTTCTGACCCGATCTTGATGAAACTTGGTCAAAATGTTGTCTTATTTATATTTTGGTCAAGTTCGAAAATGGGTCCCATGGGGTCAAAAACTAGGTCACTAGGTCAAATACTTGAAAAACCTTGTGTACACTCTAGACGCCATATTTATTTTCATTCGATCTTTATCAAACTTTACCAGATTGTTAATGTCAATAACAGCTCGGTAAAGTTTGTTTTTAGCTCTACTGGCCAAGGGCCAGCAGAGCTTATGGGATGATGTGTTGTCCGTCTTCCGTCGTCCGTCGTCCGTTAACTTTTGCTTGTGTACACTCTAGAGGCCACATTTCTGATGCAATCATCATGAAACTTTGTCAGAATGTTTGTCTCAATGAAATCTCGGTCAAGTTCGAAAATGGGTCATGTGGGGTCAAAAACTAGGTCACTAGGTCAAATATTGGAAAAACCTTGTGTACACTCTAAAGGCCATATTTTTTACCCGAGCTTGATGCAACTTTGTCAGAATGTTTGTCTTAATTATATCTTGGTCAAGTTTGAAAATGGGTCACATGGGGTTAAAAACTAGGTCACTAGGTCAAATACTTGAAAAACCTTGTGTACACTCTAGAAGCCGTATTTCTGACCCAATCTTCATGAAACTTTGTCAAAATGTTTGTCTTAATTATATCTTGGTCAAGTTAAAAAATGGGTCACATGGTGTTAAAAACTAGGTCACTAGGTCAAACTTTGGAAAAACCGTGTGTACACTCTAGAGGCCATATTTTTGACCTGATCTTGATGAAACTTTGTAAGAATGTTTGTCTTAATGAAATCTCGGTCAAGTTCAAAAATGGGTCATGTGGGGTCAAAAACTAGGTCACTGGGTCAAATACTTGAAAAAACTTGTGTACACTCTAGAGGTCATATTTGTTACCCAATCTTGATGAAACTTTGTCAAATTGTTTATCTTAATTATATCTTGATCAAGTTCGAAAATGGGTCACATGAAGTTAAAAACTAGGTCACTAGGTCAAATACTGGAAAAACCTTGTGTACACTCTAGAGGCCATACTTTTGACCCGAGCTTGATGCAACTTTGTCAGATTGTTTATCTTAATTGTTTGTCTCAATGAAATCTCGGTCAAGTTCGAAAATGGGTCATGTGGGGTCAAAAACTAGGTCACTAGGTCAAATATTGGAAAAACCTTGTGTACACTCAAGAGGCCATATTTTTGACCCGAGCTTGATGCAACTTTGTCAGAATGTTTGTCTTAATTATATCTTGGTCAAGTTTGAAAATGGGTTACATGGGGTTAAAAACTAGGTCACTAGGTCAAATACTTGAAAAACCTTGTGTACACTCTAGAAGCCATATTTCTGACCCAATCTTGATGAAACTTTGTCAAAATGTTTGTCTTAATTATATCTTGGTCAAGTTCAAAAATGGGTCACATGGTGTTAAAAACTAGGTCACTAGGTCAAACTTTGGAAAAACCGTGTGTACACTCTAGAGGCCATATTTTTGACCCGGTCTTGATGAAACTTTGTCAGAATGTTTGTCTCAATGAAGTCTCGGTCAAGTTCAAAAATGGGTCATGTGGGGTCAAAAACTAGGTCACTAGGTCAAATACTTGAAAAAACTTGTGTACACTCCAGAGGTCATATTTGTTACCCAATCTTGATGAAATTTTGTCAAATTGTTTATCTTAATTATATCTTGATCAAGTTCGGAAATGGGTCACATGAAGTTAAAAACTAGGTCACTAGGTCAAATATTGGAAAAACCTTGTGTACACTCTAGAGGCCATATTTTTGACCCGAGCTTGATGCAACTTTGTCAGAATGTTTGTCTTAATTATATCTTGGTCAGGTTTGAAAATGGGTCACATGGGGTTAAAAACTAGGTCACTAGGTCAAATATTGGAAAAACCTTGTGTACACTCTTTGTCAAAATGTTTGTCTTAATTATATCTTGGTCAAGTTCAAAAATGGGTCACATGGTGTTAAGAACTAGGTCACTAGGTCAAACTTTGGAAAAACCGTGTGTACACTCTAGAGGCCATATTTTTGACCCGATCTTGATGCAATTTTGTCAGAATATTTGTCTCAATTATAGCTTGCTGAAGTTCGAAAATGGGTCACACAGGGTCACACAGGGTCAAAAACTAGGTCACTAGTACACTCTAGAGGCCATATTTCTGACCCGATCTTGATGAAACTTTGTCGAAAAGTTGTCTTAATTATATTTTGGTCAAGTTCGAAAATGGGTCCCATGGGGTCAAAAACTAGGTCACTAGATCAAATACTTGAAAAACCTTGTGTAACTCTAGACACCATGTAGTATGACTCGATTCATCAATGGTATAACAGCCAGTAGAGCGTTCACAGGCCCTCTTGGGCCTCTTGTTCATTTTCCCGAAAACTATGATTTTTCACTTACAACGTTTTAATTCTAGACCATCGTTTATAGAGATTATTTAAATGCTGGGATGGATTATAGGGAAATCCTTTAAGAGTGGCATAGACGTGTGGTTCTTTTCACGAACGAGCGTATGAGAGTGAGTGAAAAAACAAAACACGTCTACCATTGAGTGAAGGATTACCCAATAACCGATTCGGGCAGTTAACTAATCTATTTATTACATTTATTTGTCAGTTTATTGACGCCATCACTCAACGTCGCAACGTTAGTTATTACGTCGCAGTGTTAGTTATTATTGTGTTCTGAGTTAGTTATTAATTTATTCTTGTTATTAACATATTCTTGCATCCATCCACCGTGTAATACGCGGATCCCCGTGAGGTTGCCGGGGTAGAATACAACCACTGCAAACACACCATCACATGCAGAGGTAGGACCCCCCCACACACCCCCATTCATATTATTTTTTTCATTTTTTACCATGCTCATTCAAGATCATGACACCGCGTACGCAAATGTGGCTCCATCGTAAATGGCAGCAACTCTGCAGTTTTGCAGGTAAGAAGAAGGTTCTAGACCCATTCTACATATTTTATCTTGATGTACATGGAGGATGAGCCTGGCATTTTCATTCCTGTTAGGCGTCATATAACCTTTCATGTGTTGGTGCGCCTTAAAACCCAGTTCAATTCAAAGTAAAACGCGGAAAGCCTTATCCCGAATGCAAGAAAATACTTTCTATCCGGAATGTAAAACGCGGATATCCTAATCGGTATGTAAGAACACCCACGGTTGTCGGCTTAAAATAAACACACATATTTAAGTATTTGTATGCTCTTTTGTCGAACGCATTTAACAAACTAAATCACAGTATGTTAGTGATTTTAACTATACGTACGCATGATTCGAAATAATTGTTTTAGCTTTACCTGCTGACGTATGCATCATATTTTCTGGATTAAATAGCTATTTTACTTTAGAATTTCTTATACTAATATATTGCTGATATGTTGACTATTTGAATGAAGCAAACAAAAATCAAAGTGTATACTCGCAAATATGATGAACGAAAATATTCCTACTTTGTCCCAATTCCTACTTTGCGCACAGACTATTCCGGAATTGAACCGCGCATTTTGAGAATTCCGATAATGCCGCACATTTTAAGAATTCGTACTTTGCGCAGAGCAATTCCGGAATTGTCCATATTCTTATTTTGCACATAACATATACATACAAAATTATGGGTAACTGGTATATAATAAAAAAAAAAATCTTTAGATAGAAATTATCAAAATTGTATTTATTTATTTTTAACAAGAAAATTAATCAAACAGATTGAACGAGTGATGCTCGAGTAACTCCATTAATCGTAACAGCACTAGTTACATACATAAGTATTATGTTACAATTTAATGCAGGCAAATCCCTTTCTAGCAGGGTCTGAGGACATGCCCTACCGAAAAATGTTGATTTCTACATGCAATTTCCTGTGTTTTAGTGCATTCCTGGGCCAGATTTACAGATTTAAGTTAAACAGTTATATTCAAGTTTATTTTAGGGCCTTTATTTGATATTCCGTTTGAATGCCTACTTCATTGTGAGGTACCATCCCAAAATTCTACAGAAGCAACTACCTATGTCTGCCTCTGCCTAGCTACGGGCCTGAGTTTGTTATATAAATGTATAAGATTTCATGTTACAATTTGCTACATGCATAATTATTGTGTTACAGTTTGTTACAGACATAATTATCATGTAACAGACATACCTATTACTTTATTATGTGTAACATATTTAATTATTGTGTTACAAATTGTTACAAATAAAAGTTTTGTGTTACAATTTTGTTGCAGACATAACTATTGTGTTGTTATTGTTACAGACATATGTTGGAGACATTCTGATCGCCATTAACCCGTTCAGAGACCTGGGAATCTACGACAATGAGGTAATAATTATACCCACATTTTTGAAAGGAAACAGGGTATATTAAAATCGCCTCTGTTTGTCCGTCTGTCCGTCCGTTACCATATCTCCAGTGGGAAGGGGCATCAAATACACTAATAATTCAATTACAGTGTCATTTTTCTATGATTTTGCACATTAATTTGTAAAATAGTCGTCTATGAAAGAGATACACAGCATGTCAAATGATTTATTATTTAAAACTCTGATGTCTTCCCTGGAGTTGGAGAGGATGGGGGGAGGGTAACAGGCAGAGGGTCAATTACTTTGTAATTATGTCTCAAACGAACAGTCTGATGAGAAGTAAATTGGGTCAAATATTTATTTTTCTTCCTCAATAAAATGTAATGATTTTGGGAATATCAGTATAATTTGCTCCAGGGTCACCATGGGACTCTGGGATAGGGGTCAAAAGCTCAAATCCACAAAATACCCTAAACATATTTTATTCATTTACAGTGTATACAGAAAAGCATAAATATAGTACTATTTCTGATCTGTCAGTATCAAAGAACAATCAAAACAATTACTTGTAAAATGGATACAGGGTTATGTTTATATTTGAATGATTCGTTTTTTAGCTCGATTGAGCAGAGATTATGCCGTGGTGCGGCGTCCGTCGTCCATCTGTCCGTCTGTCTGTCCGTCCGTAAACTTTTATTTGTAGCGACTACTCCTCTGAAACTACTGGATGGATATTCATGAAACTTAAAAGAAATGTTGCCCATGAAGTCTAGTTGATCCTAGCAAAAATTCATGTTGATGTGAAATCCAAGATGGCCGACAAAGCTAAAAATAGATTTTTAAAATACAAGTTTGTAGCGACTACTTCTTGAAAACTGTAAGTGATATTGATATGGGACTTTTCTAAAATGATCAGCATGACATGATGTTGGTCCTTGTCAAAAATCGTTTTGATTCGACGATAAACATGGCTGCCAGTGGCCATCTTTGTTTACATAGAGTTATATAGTAAAAACTTGTAGCGACTACTCCTCTGAAACTACTTGGCGGATTTTCATGAAACTTTACAGGAATGTTGCTCTTGATGTCTTATTGATCCTAGCAAAATTTGAGGTTGGCCAGAAATTCAAGATGGCCACCACAGCTAAAAATAGATTTTTAAAAAATAAGTTTGTAGCGACTACTTCTTGAAAACTATAAGTGATATTGATATGGGACTTTTTCTAAAATGATCAGCATGACATGATGTTGGTCCTTGTCAAAATTATTTTGATTCGACGTTAAACATGGCTGCCAGTGGCCATCTTCGTTTACATAGAGTTATATAGTAAAAACTTGTAGCGACTACTTCTCTGAAACTACTTGACGGATGTTCATGAAACTTCACAGAAATGTTGCTCTTGATGTCTAGTTGATCCCAGCAAAATTTCAGGCTGGCCGGAAATTCAAGATGGCTACCACGGCTAAAAATAGATTTTCAAAAAACAAGTTAATGGCGACTACTTCTTGAAAACTATAAGTGAAATTGATATGGGACTTTTTCTAAAATGATCAGAATGACATGATGTTGGTCCTTGTCGAAAATCATTTTGATTCGATGTTAAACATGGCTGTCAGCGGCCATCTTTGTTTACATAGAGTTATCTAGTAAAAATTTGTAACGACAACTCCTCTGTAACAACTAGACGGATTTTCATGAAACTTTACAGGAATGTTGCTCTTGATGTCTAATTGATCCTAGCAAAATTTCAGGTCGGCCGGAAATTCAAGATGGCCACCATGGCTAAAAATAGATTTTCAAAATTCAAGTTTGTAGCGACTACTTCTTGAAAACTATAAGTGATATTGATATGGGACTTTTTCGAAAATGATCAGTATGACATGATGTTGATCCCTGTCAAAAATTATTTCGATTTGATATTAAACATGTCCGCCAGCGGCCATCTTTGTTTACATAGAGTTATATAATGAAAACTTGTAGCGACGACTCCTATGAAACTACTTGATGGATTTTCATGAAACTTCACAGGAATGTTGACCTAGCTATCAAAAATCTATCAGTAGAGCTTCAAGGTCATTGACCTCTTGTTTACTGATATGACAATGAGGTAATAATTATACCAAAAGTTTTGAGAAAAAAAAACAGGGAATATTTAAATCGCCTCCATTTGTCCGTCTGTCCGTCCATTACCATATCTCCTCCTAAACCGCTGGACAGAATTCAACAAAACTTAGGGTATGACTTCACCAAATGATGGTGGCGTGCAAGAGCAACATTATTTTTGGCTCCGAGTCAAGGGGCCTTCAGTGGAGTCAAAAGGTCATATACACTAAAAATTCAAATACACTGTCATTTTTCCATATTTTTGTGCAAAACTTGGTATATGTAAGCATCTGTGAAATATCAGTATAATTTGCTCCAGGGTCACCATGGGACTCTGGACTCTGGTATAGGGGTCGAAAGTTCAAATACACAAATACCCTAAACATTTTGTATTCATTTACAGTGTCATACATGTATACAGAAAAGCATAAATAATACTATTTCTGATCTGAGTATCAAAGAACAATCAAAACAGTCACATGTAAAATGGATACAGGGTTAAAGGGAATTGACCTGTGTGAAGAAAACTTGGGTATTTTTCTAAACGAGATTTTCGGGAACAATGAGGGTGTGGGCATTTACTAGGGTAGTAGAGTTTGGGGAACAAGGACAGTGGGGGCATTTAGTAGGGTGGCCCAGGGCATGGTGAGTGGGTGGGTGGTTCGGGTTTAAACGGGGATATACAGTTCATGTGTAATTGAGCTGAATTTATAAGACACGGGCCATGTGTTCTATTGGATATTAGGTTCGTTTGTAGGACAAACATGCTATGTCTACTGGTGCAAATACCTGATGCGTTTTTAGTTATTCACTGACATGGTCCAATGATACATGTTTGATTGACAGGTAGAATCTAATCATTGTGTGCATTTTGTTTTTAAAGAGAATCGTAGGCATACAGTCAAACAAACTTCATTATGGAGAGTGGAGAGTCCTGAAAAACAGTGAAAGAGTTATCAAAATCAATGATAAAGAATATATAACTATTTGAAGGTTGTTCTAAATTGGATATGGAAGCCACAATTTTGAGTACCTAATGCCATCGAAGTTCTAAATTACCATATATGGCATGTTGATAAATATCATTTAAACCAAAATAAAAAGACTGCCAATGATCATTACCGTATTTTACCTTGTATAGTACGCACCCGTGTATAGTACGCACCCCCTTCTCAGAGGTCAAAACTGGGGTAAAAAAGTTGTTTCCGTGTATAATACGCATCAAAATATTAGTTTTCCTAGATGAACCATTCAACGAAAATAAAAGGTTAAAAAAACAACAAAAAAACACACGATCGAGAACATTAGCGTACAAAAGTAAATATAATTACTTCAATCATTAATTGCCAATCTTCAGGGGAGTACCTGTCTTGTATCATCTCATCAAAGAGCCAATTATAATGCCGCAGATAATTGTCCGTAATCCGATAATTACATCTACTAAAACACAACAAAGTCGTTGGTTACCGTAATCCATTACGCCGATTATACTAACATTGTGTATTCACGGGAACCAGTGCTTATCATAAGTGTAGCACAAGTGTAACGCGTGATCAGTTACCTGTACCCTGTGGCTAAATCTGGTAAAGGTCACACGGCGTGTCAAAGTGCATCCTCAGAATACCCCGTGTTTAAAATGTGTCTATACTGCAGCCGAGGTGCAATTTTGTTTGACCCAATTATCAGTCATCAAATGTGTACCGGTAAGCATGTTTTCACAAGCATTATTGAATAATAGCCATTTCAAAGTAGGGTGATTCTGCCTTTCTACGCCGTCTAAAATATATGTCTTTCAAAATAAAGCAAAAATTCATTAATTTTTTATAAAATATTAAATAAAATCCTATAAATATTAGAATAGAATAGAACTGTAACAATACTCCATGTACCAGTCTAAAGTCTTAACAGCTGGAAGTCACGTGATATTACGTGACGCGATATAAACAACAAAATTGAGGGACGATTTTTCACACAATTGAAGTTTTACAACAAACATGCAAACATTTATACAAAAACAAGCATCATAATACACTTTATTCATTTATAATTCGAATTAAGTCAATATATTACTTATATGAAGCGAGTAAATTACGAAAAAATTGTGTATTATCGGTATTCACAATTTTCTGTCTCAATGTCTGTACGTCGTCAAGGTTTTTCTTCCCAGGGCCAGACATCGATTTTCTGCAAGAAAAAAAAGGTCTTTTTATTGTTTCCTTATATTGTACGCACCCCACTTTCGGAAACCGTAAAAGTGGTCAAAAAACTGCGTACTATACAAGGTAAAATACGGTTACTAAATATACATTATAAGTTAACACTTATGTTCGTACATTTGTTGTGATTTTCTTTCCTATAAATCAGTAAATTATCATATTAATTTTATAAATATATTAAGATCAAGAAATATTTAAAAAAAAAAAAAACACATTTTAAAGGATATATATAGAAGATATTTGTTGTTTTGGAGTGAATAACAGATTTTATTTCATCGAAAAGTGTGAAAACTTTATATTTTCACGAATGCGAAGCATGAGTGAAATATTGAAGTTCACTTCTTGATGAAATAAAATTGTTATTCACGACAAAACAAATTTTCTTTTTATTACATGCTTTATAATCGAAGTGTACTGCAGTATGCAGAAGAAAAAAAATTGACAACCTTACACCATTGGCTTTGTATGATAAAATTGCTGTTTTTAATTCCCCATAACTCTAAACTACTTAACCGATTTCAATAATCTATGACTCATAGTAAAGTTATTTCCAATCCAATGATATAACTTATATAGCAACTTTAGTTTTGAAAAAAAATGACCAACTGACATTTTTCGCTGAAAATGAAAACAATTCTGAAATACTTGACCATTTTCAAAAATTATAGCTCATTTTCTTAGTTTGACCATTAACAGTCGAATGATATATATTAAACAGTTATTTTCTAAACAAATAAAAAAACAAATTGTTTTTGATATTGAAAAAAAGAGTTCTGGCAGTGAAAAAATAAAACTACATTTCACACGTTTGAAATACCACTTTTATTTCATTGCTAAAATCCACTATTTCAATGCTAAGCATAAATTAAATATATATATTAAAAGCCATATTTGTATTGGACTTAGCGAGTTTTGTTTGCTCACCTGAGCCTTTGGCTCAGAGGTAAGCTGTTCAGATCAGTCTTCATCCGTTGTCCATCATTGTCGTCCGTCGTCATTAACTTTTGCTTTAAAAGACATCTTGGAAACAGTTCAAGTGGGCAATTTTGACCAAACTTCAAGTGGATGATCCTTAGGTCAGTGGTTTTCAAATTTGTTAAAATTAGGTCAGTGCAACATCCAAGATGGCAGCCATTACCATAAAAGGTCAAAACCTTCAAAAAATCTTCTCTAGAACCTCTGAATCTATTTCAACAGTTTTTCTTTATTAATGATCGCCAGCCCCTAGACTACCGAGTTTGTTCAAATGATGTCCCCTGGGTCAATAATGACCTACCCAGGGTCCAAAGTTTGTATATGTCCAGATTTTGGATGTTTTACATAGAAAAAAACCTAAAAAATATTATTTTCTGATACCAAATGGCACAGAGCTCTCGTATATTGCATGTAACACCAGCTTATGGTTCTGTAGTAAGTTTGTTCAAATGGTGACCCTGGGGTCAAATCTGGCTTGTTCAAATGGTGACCCTGGGGTCAAATCTGGCTCTACTACAGGAGTCACAGTTTTACATAGAAATTTACATATTTACATACAGGACAATCTTTAAAGAAATCCTCTTCTCTTAAACTACAAGAGGTAGAGGTCTAATATTTTACCATCTATCAGACACCGCCCCGTGGGCACAGATTTACATATATAGTTAATATGAAAATCTTTAAAATATCTCTAAGAGCTGGAGGTTTAATATTTTGCATGTAGCTTAAGTGTATCATATTCTACCAAGTGTATTCAAATGGTAACCCTCAGGGATAAAATTTGGCATTTGGGACAACCTTAAAAAGTATTCTTCTCTGAAACCACAAGGCATTGATTGGCTCTGAGAAATATTCATAGGTCTACCATCAGTAGGTCACCATGCATGACCTTGACCTACTTAACTCAAACCTCTTTTTTTTAAACTTAGCTTTTAGGTAATCAGTATAATAAGATTGTATAACCACTCAATATAATAAGATGTGTATTTACCATTTTACTATTAATTTATGCAAGAATAGAAGGATCTTTCTTAGGTATCTGGTGAAGATTGGGAATTCCAAAACAACTTTTCTATCTGCCGATATTCCTATTAAAATAGAAAAACGAATGTCGGATTTAACCATGATTGATTCTTTGAAATTTCTTTCTCTTGCATACTAACTGACATTTTGTGCCTTGACGTCACCACTTATCAACATTTTTGTATATTTATTTACATCCTAACACTGTGACATCATGCAACGGTTGATTTTATGAATATAATTATAGGTGCATGTGAATTTCATCTGCCCCCATGTATAAGACCAGATTTTCCAGTACTCAGGAAAAACCTGGATATCCTTATCCAATATGCAAGAATATGACATTGTGTGCTTAGCCTGTTTACAGACTAAATTGTTAACCACTATGTATATAACAATATTTCCAACAACCCTGTATAAAATGATATCCTAATTACAGAAATCTGACCTATACAACTTGGCGCATAAGAGTTTACATCCGCCCCATATATTTGCTATTGCGGACTCCGCCTACCAATGCATGATTGGCTATGGGGGTAGAACATCAGCCAATCAGTGCATATTAATCAGGTAAGTGTATCATTCCTCTGATTATGTTTGCTGTTTTTGACTCTGCCTAACCGGTGCATGATTGCTATGATGCTGTAAATCATCAGCCAATCAGTGCTTATTAAATTGGTAAGTGTATTCCTCCACTTAATATATATATGCTGATTTTGACTCCGCCTACCAGTGCATGATTAGCTAGGGTGGTTGACAACAGTCAATCAGTGCATATTAATCCCTCTTCTGAATTTGTGGCAGACTGTATATACCACAAGGTGGCGCCCTGATGTAATTGTTTATCAAAACAGGCCGATCTAAATTTGGGTTAATTATTGAACCGTTAAAAAGTATTTCCCATCTTTAACCAGTGCTTTGGATTAACGTTAGAACATGTCTCCGCATGGATTCAATCATTGCACTACAAGCCATGCACCGAAAATAGTCCACACTTCCTGCAGTTGATATGCTGGAAGGATTATAAAACTTCGAATTAATGAAATTGTCAGTTCATTATTAAAGTGCTACTGGCAATCTGAAAGTTTAAAAACTCGCTGCCAGGGATTTTTCTGCATTTTTTGGAAGTGGGGCCAGGGGCCTTTTGAATTGGTAAAAATGCGTGTGATTTAAGCTACCGGCAAATTGGGAAAAAAAATAAAATTAATCTTACTATATTACATAGTAAGGCACTAAAAAAGTTTGTAATAGTTTCAAAATCAAGCTCTTATACAAGTCTGCAAATACATTGTCAAATAGGGCTACATTTAAAAAAGGGGGTAGGGGGAAATATGATTTTTAGCTCTACTGGCCGAAGGCCAGCAGAGCTTATGGGATGGTGTGTTGTCCTTCGTCCGTCGTCCGTCCGTCCGTCGTCCGTTAACTTTTGCCTTGTGAACACTCTAGGGCCTTCATTATTAATCAAATCTTTTCGAAACTTTGCCAGTGTCTTTATATCAATGAAAGCTCGGACGAGTTCGAAAACCAGCCAGATCGGAATAATTTCACAGGAGTTATGGCCCTTGTTTTGCTGAAAAATGCCATATAAAGCCTTGTGAACACTCTAGCACCTTTATTTATTATTTGATCTTTACCAAGCTTGCACAGATTGTTAATATCAATGAAAGCGTGGACAAGTTCGAAAACCAGCCAAATCAGATCAGTAACACTGGAGTTATGGCCCTTGGTTTTTCTGAAAATTGCTATTTTCTGCCTTGTGAACGCTCTAGCACCTTCATTTATAATTTGATCGTTACCAAACTTGCACATATTGTTAATACCAACTATAGCTTGGACAAGTTCGAAAATCAACTGAATTGGATCAGTAACACCAGAGTTATGGCCCTTGTTTTTTCTGAAAAATGCCATTTTCTGCCTTGTGAACACTCTAGCACCTTCATTTATTATTTGATCTTTACCAAACTTGCACAGATCGTTAATATCAATGAAAGCTCGAACGAGTTCAAAAACCAGCTAAATTGGATCAGTAACACCGGAGTTATGGCCCTTGTTTTTTCTGAAAAATGCTATTTTCTGCCTTGTGAACACTCTAGGGCCTTCAATATTAATCGGATCTTTACTTAACTTTGCCAGTGTCTTTATATTAATGAAAGCTCAAACAAGTTCGAAAATTGGCAAGATTGAAATAATTTCACAGGTGTTATGGCCCTTGTTTTGCTGAAAAATGCCATATTAAGCCTTGTGAACACTGTAGCACCTTCATTTATTATTTGATCTTTACCAAACTTACAAAGATTGTTAACATCAATAAAAGCTTGGACAAGTTCGAAAACCAGCTAGATCGGACCATTAACAGCGGAGTTATTGCCCTTGATTTAGTTAAAAATGCTATATTTTGCCTAGTTAAGACGATATGGCCTTCATTGTTCATCCGATCTTTACCAAACTTTATCAGATTGTTAATATCAATGAAAGCTCTAACAAGTTTGAAAACCATTCATATCGGACCAGTAACAGCGGAGTTATGGCCCTTGACTTAGTTCAAAATGCTATATTTTGCTTCTTTAAGACTATTTTTTATCCGATCTTTACCAAACTTTATCAGATTGTTAATGTCAATAAAAGCTTGGTCAAGTTCGAAGACCAGTAACAGCGGAGTTATGGCCCTTGATTTTGTTAAAAATGCTATAATTTGCCTCGTCTTACGAAAGGGCCTACATTTTGCATCTGATCTTTGCCAAACTTTACCAGATTTTATGACTTTCTTCTTTTTATATTATTATTTGAATTTTTTGTTTTGTTTTGTTTTTTTGTTTTTTTGTTGTTTTTTTTACATTTTTTTTTTTATTTTTTTTATTTACGTTTTTAAAAAACAAATATTTAAAAAAAAAATTGATTTTTTTTTTTACATTTTTTTTTAGCTCTATGTTGGACCAGTCGGACCAGTAACAGAGGAGTGATGGCTCTTGATTTAGTTAAAAATGCTATATTTTGCCTCATTAATATGGTAGGGCCTTCATTTTTCATCTGATCTTTACCAAACTTTACAAGAGTCTTTAGTTATGGCCCTTGATTAAGTTGAAAAGCTGTATTTGCCCAAAACTTTCCAAAAAACGTAAATGGCAGTCTCTTGCTTCATTGATGTTATAAGAGCCATGTTAGCCAGTAGAGCGTCCACAGGCCCTCTTGGGCCTCTTTTTTTTTTGTATTTTGGGAAAATATTTTGTTTATTTTTGGGAAAATATGAGGATATTTTGAATTGGGCTTTAGAAAAATCCCTGGCAGCATGCTGTTAGTTTTCCAACATTTTTATTATTTGACATATTCAAAGCAAATTGTTTTTGCATATTTACTAATAATTGTTGATTATATTTTACCAGTAATATATTAATGTTAATGCCAAGAAATATTGAAAACTTCAAATTGTGTTTAATTATATACAAAGCAAATTTAAAGTCCAAATGTTACTGGATTAATAAAATCATTGTCATACTTTCATGGATGCTATAATTTTATGATTGCCATGTGTCCCTTTAAGCTCACTGTTAAATGTGTGTTTGTTACAGTGGTGAAAGTGGGGCAGGTAAGACAGAGAGTACGAAACTGATCATCAAGCAGCTGGTGGAACTATGTCGCGGCAATACGCAGCTCGAGCAACAGATTCTCCAGGTAACCATAGCAACCAACATCAACAATGGCTGCCAGATTAATAACACCGCAATTTACATCCCTCAGTCGTTAATGTTAAATTATTTTAAAAGGCAAAATGCTGAGATGAATAGATAATTGTGAAACTTTTCTGTCATGCTACATCTATTAAAATACCTCGAGGCCAGTTTCTTTACATATTATATTAATTTTATGATTTTATGATTTTGTTAGAACTTGCTGTATTTGGATAGTTTTCTGCATAACTAAGTTGTGCAGGGTACTTGCATGTTTGCATATCATTTCTAATACATGTATACATATTCCATCCGGAGGTGTACAGTACTGGTTCTACCCAGGAAAAGTGGATGGTCTGTGCCTCCATCACAAAAAATAGACCGTCATATATATAACGGTTACCTTACATGTGTTGAATAATGATGTAAAAACACCATACAAACAAACGAATATGCATATTTATTGTATACTTTCATATTGTCCCGTTTGAGCTAAGTGTGCAATATTCTACGATATTGCACACATTGATATTGCACCGGAACTTTTTCTCGCGCTTGCTAAGAGCCGCAAAATAGAAATAAGGAACTACTTTCAAATAAAAGAACGGAATCCTGCCTATAGTGTCAACAATAAAATAAACGACGTATTTTTGTTCAACCTATTGTGGCAGAAATTGATAAAATAATTGAAATGGTCACTCACCCACTATTTTTAACGTTATCAAATGGTAAACAAACGTTAGAAAATCGCTTGACGTCGTTTTTCGCGCAAAATAATCAACCACACAAAATGGAACTAAATGACATTATAGGAATTCCATCGAAAGCTATAAAAATAACACAAATATAATGAAAAGTAATAGTCATACAATTAGCAATGATCGAAAACAATATGAAAGTATACAATAAAAAGGTTATTGAATTTGTATGGCTAAATATTACTTGGACCTCGTTGCTTTAACGCAGGACGACTCGCAAGCTCGTCGTCCTTTGCCAAAACAACTCGTTCCAAGTAATATTTAGCCATACAAATTCAATAACCTATAGAATAATTTCTGCAATAAATCCTCCATAAAGGGAAGTAGTAATAATTCAAACTTCAAAATGTTCCCTCAGATTGAACATTAAAGAGTAACAATGTGAATAGTCTAAAGCAAATTGTTTTATCTGCATGAAGTGTCAAAAATACATTCAAACATGCGGTAGAATAACGAAGAAATATTGAACACTCCAAATATTGTTGCCGTTTATTCAGTTAATTATATGAAAGCAAGTTTTTCAAAGGTCAAAATGATACTGAATAATTTGAGGTGCCAGTTTTTATGCTTGATAAATACCTCAAGATCACCATGTGTTGCTTTCAAGTATCAAACTTGTTAAGGCCTTAATAATTATTGTAAGTAATTCTGGATTCCACACTACAGATCTAGATATACAAATTGTATGAAGAAATTGCAGGCAGCATTGTTATTTTTTTTCTGTTGTAGGTGAATCCGTTATTGGAAGCATTTGGCAATGCCCAGACGAACATGAATGACAACTCAAGTAGATTCGGCAAATACATACAACTCATGTTCAATAATGGGCACGGTGAGTGATTCATTACTGCATTTGAATGTGCATGGGGGTCTAGAGGTCCAACTTTAAATTGACAAATAAGAATAAAATGTTCTTATCTGAAGGGCCTGAATATAATGAATGAGCCTAAACATAGCTCCTTTAATTTACAAGGAAATTAATTTTGCTATCCAAGGTTATGTTCCAGGGTAAATTTGAGCAATTTACACCCAATTCTATTTAAAATACATGGTGAATTCAAACTAGGTCTGAATGACACAGTGCTAACACTATATTTTGATTGATTTGACAGTTTTATCATGAATTTTAACATTTTTAAATGTTGGATTCTTCAAGAAAAAGCCAGATGCACTCCCTTTAATCTTTAATCATATAGCAGGAAAACTGCTGTTGGACAGGAACTTTTACTGGGCTGTAATGGAGTTATACCTTTGGGAATATAACAGAGAGAGAGATATTGGGGGAATATAGGAATGATAGTTCCAAAATCCTTTTCTAGCTACGCCCTCGGTTGTTCCTGGGTAAAGTTCCCACAAACATTGGCCATTATGCTCTATTGTAATTCAGAGGCGTTTGTGGGACTACACATGCTTTTGGTACAGGTGTAAATACCTATTGTACATTTAATATCTCAAATCTCTGTTGGGTATAAGCTTGATTGACATACTGGAACTCGTGTCTTACACTGCCCATCATACCACTGCATTATAACTCTCTGTCTCTGGGAGAGGCTCTAAATAACTGAATAATGTGTTATTGGTAAATAACAATTCAAAACAACAGTTACAGTTCAATCTTAGCTATGATCTGGTTGGTTTTGTGTTATCAAGTGTTTGTCATCGTTATTGTATTGCCTTACAGTTATGGGTGCCAAGATATCGGAATACCTGCTGGAGAAGTCGCGCCTTGTGCACCAGAGTTCTGGAGAGGAGAGCTTCCACATCTTCTACTACATGTTTGCTGGTCTAACCAAGGAATATCAGCAACACTTCAATCTTCATGCTGCAGACAAATTCAGGTATATTTAGCTGAGAAACCGTGGCGGTGGCGTAGTGGTAGAGCATCTGATCGCACACAGGTGGTTACGAGATCAATCAGCAGCCAAGTCGGACAAAAAACTTCTTAAAAATGGTACTAGTAGCTCCCTTGCTTGATGTTCAGCATATAAAAGGGTAGTTTCAGGACTGGTCGGCCCAGTGTTGGTGTAGTATTGTGACTGGGTGGGTACCATGCTGTCTACAGCGTGGTGTTCCAATGTGGCAGCACTTTAATATTGAGCATTAAGCGCACTGTTACAAGTAGAAACTGCTGTCATGTGATTGAAAGATAGTTAAAAGCTATGTTTAACCCCGTACACATATATGCTCGCCTAACAAGCTAAGCTTCTGTGATATATTACACCATATGGTCTCTGCTAACCAGAAGTAGCCAAGTGTTTCCATACCCCAATGAAAGATCAAAATGTAGAATTTAATCCTTATATTTACATATTACGTTACTGGTGGCCGAAATAAATTAAAGCTAGCCATTTTGAACGACAATTGCTATAACTAAATGAATGGATGTTTTTATAAAACTTTACAAGATGCGCATGAACGTTAGAGGGCATTGATGACATTAATAACAAATATCCCAAACCAGGTCTAGATCTACGGTCTATTTTGTGGGAGCCACCACTATTAAGTAGAATTTTTTTATGGCGAGAAATAAAGTGCAAAAAGGCATATTAAATTCGTTTTGGACAAATGCAGTGGAATTGTAAGTATTAAAGTATGCAGTCCTTGACCTATATAAAAAATTGGATGTACAAACAAACATTTACTGATCTTAACCTTTAATATAAACATGTAATAGGGACGTCGATTTCTAAAAATAATTTTTTTACACAATTTAAAATGTTTTGATGATTGTGAAAATCTGCCTATTTCAGGTACTTGGCCAGTGGCAGTAAGGGAACATCCAAAGACAAGGCTGTGCTGAAAAAAAGATACGAAGAGTTGCTGAATGCTCTGGATCTGGTTGGATTTACTGACGAGGTCAGTTCTAAATCCTTATATGCTCTTTGTTAAGTGAATTAACGGAACCTGCTGTTTCTGGTATTCATCTCTGTTTAAAGTCCCGACATAATTCACTAATTGTATGCAGTTAACATTTGATTATCTGACACACTTTCCGACACACTTAGCCAGACATACCTTATCTGTATAAAATATTTTTTGACCATCAAACATATTTTTTACCATTCCATATGACATACGTTCCCAGGAATTATCCCTAAAAAATTTAGATGTTGAAAAAAACTAGACCGGTGTGCCCAATTTTAGTTGATGAAAGTGTTTTAATAATCATCCTATAAAGCTGAATCCTTGATTTGTTATACTAAATTGAGTTACATGATTGTGTATCTCTCTTTGTTTTATCAGTTTACAATATTTAAATAATTCACTACGATAGGTTTTCTTTTTAAAAATATTGTTGAATTATCTCCCTTACAACTTGCAGGAGCAACACAACATGTTCACGATAGTGGCTTGCGTACTCCATCTTGGTAATGTGACATTCGAGGAAGATGAGCACGATGCGGCCTACATACAGGACATGGCACCCATGGATGTGGTAGCCGTAAGTATGGGAACGGCACAATTTAGTTTCTGGGGCAGCATGCTTTTAAAATAAATGAACATTCCATCCTACTGATCACTGTTGTTTTATGTAGATGAGGTGTCGTACATCCATGAAAGCTTCCGCTGTCTGAGTTTTGATGCCCCGTCACGAAAGTGTATAGTGATCATAGTGTTGCCATTGTCAATCCGTCTTTATGGCCATATGTACAGTCATACATGTACGTGCATACAAAACAAGTTTACTTACTATTTCTTAGACACCAGAAGGCATAGTCACATATGTTTACATTATGACAGCAGTATGTTTCTACCAGAAGTAGACCAATATGGAAGATTGGTTATAAGTTAGCAGCAGTATGTTTCTACCAGAAGTAGACCAATATGGAAGATTGGTTATAAGTAAGCAGCAGTATGTTTCTACCAGAAGTAGACCAATATGGAAGATTGGTTATAATTAAGCAGCAGTATGTTTCTACCAGAAGTAGACCAATATGGAAGATTGGTTATAATTAAGCAGCAGTATGTTTCTACCAGAAGTAGACCAATATGGAAGATTGGTTATAAGTTAGCAGCAGTATGTTTCTACCAGAAGTAGACCAATATGGAAGATTGGTTATAAGTAAGCAGCAGTATGTTTCTACCAGAAGTAGACCAATATGGAAGATTGGTTATAAGTAAGCAGCAGTATGTTTCTACCAGAAGTAGACCAATATGGAAGATTGGTTATAAGTTAGCAGCAGTATGTTTCTACCAGAAGTAGACCAATATGGAAGATTGGTTATAAGTAAGCAGCAGTATGTTTCTACCAGAAGTAGACCAATATGGAAGATTGGTTATAAGTAAGCAGCAGTATGTTTCTACCAGAAGTAGACCAATATGGAAGATTGGTTATAAGTTAGCAGCAGTATGTTTCTACCAGAAGTAGACCAATATGGAAATTGGTTATAAGTTAGCAGCAGTATGTTTCTACCAGAAGTAGACCAATATGGAAGATTGGTTATAAGTTAGCAGCAGTATGTTTCTACCAGAAGTAGACCAATATGGAAGATTGGTTATAAGTAAGCAGCAGTATGTTTCTACCAGAAGTAGACCAATATGGAAGATTGGTTATAAGTTAGCAGCAGTATGTTTCTACCAGAAGTAGACCAATATGGAAGATTGGTTATAAGTTAGCAGCAGTATGTTTCTACCAGAAGTAGACCAATATTGAAGATTGGTTATAAGTTAGCAGCAGTATGTTTCTACCAGAAGTAGACCAATATGGAAGATTGGTTATAAGTTAGCAGCAGTATGTTTCTACCAGAAGTAGACCAATATGGAAGATTGGTTATAAGTAAGCAGCAGTATGTTTCTACCAGAAGTAGACCAATATGGAAGATTGGTTATAAGTAAGCAGCAGTATGTTTCTACCAGAGGTAGACCAATATGGAAGATTGGTTATAAGTTAGCAGCAGTATGTTTCTACCAGAAGTAGACCAATATGGAAGATTGGTTATAAGTTAGCAGCAGTATGTTTCTACCAGAAGTAGACCAATATGGAAGATTGGTTATAAGTTAGCAGCAGTATGTTTCTACCAGAAGTAAACCAATATGGAAGATTGGTTATAAGTTAGCAGCAGTGTGTTTCTACCAGAAGTAGACCAATATGGAAGATTGGTTATAAGTAAGCAGCAGTGTGTTTCTACCAGAGGTAGACCAATATGGAAGATTGGTTATAAGTTAGCAGCAGTATGTTTCTACCAGAAGTAGACCAATATGGAAGATTGGTTATAAGTTAGCAGCAGTATGTTTCTACCAGAAGTAGACCAATATGGAAGATTGGTTATAAGTTAGCAGCAGTATGTTTCTACCAGAAGTAGACCAATATGGAAGATTGGTTATAAGTTAGCAGACACTATGCTAAACATTATGAAAAATGTCAGACTGACTTGTAAAAGAATTCTATAAATACACCCAAGATGTTGGATTTGATTTCGCTTGACTTGTCTTTTAATATGTTGTTTTGATGATAATATACTTGACGCAATTAAAAGTGCAAGTTTTTTTATTTTGTGTTTATTTTTAATTAAAATGTCTCCCAAAATCAATAGAATAATTGTGATTTTACTTCTTTCAATACATGAATTTGATCGGTCACCAGATTTATAGGGAATGTGGATAATTTCTAACATGTACGTGTATAACACTACAATCGATCTTAGAAATAAACACAAAATAAAAAAATTGCACTTTTTATGTTGTAATATACAGAAATTGTTGGACATAGATGGTCAGGACCTGGCTGGGTGTCTGACATCCATTGTTACCATAACTAGAGGAGAACACGTGAAGAGGAATTATTCAAAAGCACAGTCTGAAGGTAAAACTTAAAGTCACTCACCCGCCAACAGCACGCTAATTTTACAACATATGCACACCGCTTCAAATTCGACGAACGATAAGGTATATATAAAACTAACATATAATTGCAAATCCTAACTCTAGAAATACAATATAAACATGAAAAACGGCCAGCCAAAACATCGCCTTTTTGTTATTGCTTGAAGCTTCGAATAAAAAGTTAACCAACTCTAAATTCATTTCACACATATCCATGTGCGGGTATTTTATGAACCGGTGGATACATATACAGTTTTAATTAGCATATATGCATCATTTTGTGACCTTAACACATGGGTAGAGTTTGGAAGAACGGTTTTATAGCGAAATTTGGTGCTTGTGTTACTTTAAAACTTGACACAGTCTAAACTGAAGTTGAAACTTAAACTTAGGCACATTCTGAAGGTAAAACTTAAACCTTGGCACAGTATGAAGGTGAAACTTTAATAAACCTTGGCACAATCTGAAGGTAAAATCTAAAACTTGACATGGTCTAAGATAAAACTTAAACTTAGGCACTGTCTGAAAGTAAAAAACTTAAACCTTGGCACAGTCCGAGGTAAAATTTAAACCTCGACACAGTCTGAAGGTTACACTTAAACCTTGGCATAGTCTGAAGGTAAAATTTAAACCTTGACACAGTCTGAAAGTAAAACTTAAACCTTGCCCTCAGTTGATATGTAGATAAAACGTAAACCATGGCACAGTCTAAAGGTGAAATTTAAACCCTTGACAAAGTCTGAAGGTAAACCTAAAAACTAGGCACAATCTAATGGTTACCGTTTATTAAAATGTGGCATAGTCTGAAGGTAAACCTTAAAACATGGCAGTCTGAAAGTAAAACTTAAACCTTGTGCAGTCTGAGGTTAAAATTAAAACCTCAGCCTGCATGTAAAATTAACCTTGGAACAGTTTGAAGGGTAAACTTAACCGTGGAACATTCTGAAGATAAAACTTAAACATTGCAGTTATGTTAGTGTTTACGCCATTTCCTTAGGAGATCAGCGGTTACTATTCTGGAGAAAATCATTAAAACAAAAAATAAAAAATTCTTTGACTATGACAAAAGTTTTGTGAAAAAAAGATTATTTTTTATAGTTATTCTAGAGATCAGAGTATGCATGGGAAATAGAATTCCAAATCACTTCATTGTTTTTTACTTCAGATGCCAGAGACGCCGTTGCAAAGATTTTGTATGGCCGCTTGTTTGGGTGGATCGTGAACAAAGTGAATCAGCTTCTCGCACCAACAGAAGTTGTCCCCACAGAGCAGCAAAGGGAAATTGGCATCCTTGATATCTTCGGTTTCGAGCATTTTGAGAATAACAGCTTTGAGCAGGCTTGTATCAACCTTGCCAATGAGCAGCTTCAGTTCTTCTTCAATCATGTAAGTGACGAGCACAAACATCACTTGATTCTTTCTATTGACTGATTAGCATTTAATTTTATATCAATGCTTGAAATTTACGTTACGTTTAGATCGCATTTAATTTTGAATAAACTTTATTTTTGAAGTAGGCCTAGCTATTGCGCACGCACGTATACAATATTTCTCAATTTAAAATGCTTATTCCACTGTCTGAAAATACACTGAAGGTAGTTGTCTGTCTTGCATTTTTAGCTCTACTGATCAGAGATCAGCAGAGCTTATGCCGTGGTGCGGCGTCCGTCGTCCGTCTGTCCGTCTGTCCGTAAACTTTTATTTGTAGCGACTTCACAGCTGAAACTACTGGATGGATATTCATGAAACTTTACAGAAATGTTGCCCATAAAGTCTAGTTGATCCTAGCAAAAATTCATGTTGATGTGAAATCCAAGATGGCCGCCAAAGCTAAAAATAGAGTTTTAAAATACAAGTTTGTAGCGACTTCTTCTTGAAAACTATAAGTGATATTGATATGGGACTTTTTCTAAAATGATCAGCATGACATGATGTTGATCCTAGTCAAAAATCGTTTTGATTCAACGTTAAACATGGCTGCCAGCGGCCATCTTTGTTTACATAGAGTTATATAGTAAAAACTTGTAGCGACTACTTCTCTGAAACTACTTGGCGGATTGTCATGAAACTTTACAGGAATGTTGCTCTTGATGTCTAATTGATCCTAGAAAAATTTCAGGTCGGCCGGAAATTCAAGATGGCCGTCACAGCTAAAAATAGATTTTTAAAAAATAAGTTTTTAGCGACTACTTCTTGAAAACTATAAGTGATATTGATATGGAACTTTTTCTAAAATGATCAGCATGACATGATGTAGATCCTTGTGGAAAATTATTTTGATTCGACGTTAAACATGGCTGCCAGTGGCCATCTTTGGTTACATAGAGTTATATAGTAAAAACTTGTAGCAACTACTCCTCTGAAACTACTTGACGGATGTTCATGAAACTTCACAGGAATGTTGCTCTTGATGTCTAGTTGATCCTAGAAAAATTTCAGGTCGGCCGGAAATTCAAGATGGCCGCCACAGCTAAAAATAGATTTAAAATAAATAAGTTTGTAGCGACTACTTCTTCAAAACAATAAGAGATATTGATATGGGACTTTTTCTAAAATGATCAGTATGACATGATGTTGGTCCTTGTCGAAAATCGTTTTGATTTGACCTTAAACATGGCTGCTTTGTTAACATAGAGTTATATAATGAAAACTTGTAGCGACTACTTCTTTGAAACTACCTGACGGATTTTCATGAAACTTCACAGGAATGTTGCTCTTAATGTCTTATTGATCTTAGCAAAATTTCAGGTCGGCCGGAAATTCAAGATGGCCGCCACGGTTAAAAATAGATTTTCAAAAAACAAGTCTGTAGCGTCTACTTCCTGAAATCAAAATCAATCAGTAGAGCTTCAAGGTCATTGACCTCTTGTTTTTTTAATTCTCATTCTCCCTCGGTACATTGTACTATAGCGATGTAAATATAAGAATTGATTCCCATTGTGATGAAAGCTCTTTATTGAATGTGACATTTACTTACCTCGTTCTTACGCAGATAAATATTGCGCTGCTAAGCTGAGCAATATTAATGCCAGAAAGAACGTGTGCATATATGCCAATACAAATCTAATATAAGTATCGCCCTCATCAGATGTTGATAATTAGTGTGTTACATTTGCTTCCATTGCAGCATGTATTCAAACAAGAGTAATTAGTGTGTTACATTTGCTTCCATTGCAGCATGTGTTCAAACAAGAGTAATTAGTGTGTTACATTTGCTTCCATTGCAGCATGTGTTCAAACAAGAGTGGTCAGTGTATTACATTTGCTTCCATTGCAGCATGTGTTCAAACAATAGTGATCAGTGTGTTACATTTGCTTCCATTGCAGCATGTGTTCAAACAATAGTGATCAGTGTGTTACATTTGCTTCCATTGCAGCATGTGTTCAAACAATAGTGATCAGTGTATTACATTTGCTTCCATTGCAGCATGTGTTCAAACAAGAGTAATCAGTGTATTACATTTGCTTCCATTGCAGCATGTGTTCAAACAAGAGTAATCAGTGTGTTACATTTGCTTCCATTGCAGCATGTGTTCAAACTAGAGTAATTAGTGTGTTACATTTGCTTCCATTGCAGCATGTGTTCAAACAAGAGTAATCAGTGTGTTACATTTGCTTCCATTGCAGCATGTGTTCAAACTAGAGTAATCAGTGGGTTACATTTGCTTCCATTGCAGCATGTGTTCAAACAAGAGTAATCAGTGTGTTATATTTGCTTCCATTGCAGCATGTGTTCAAACAAGAGTAATCAGTGTGTGACATTTGCTTCCATTGCAGCATGTGTTAAGACAAGAGTAATCAGTGTGTTACATTTGCTTCCATTGCAGCATGTGTTCAAACAAGAGTAATCAGTGTGTTACATTTGCTTCCATTGCAGCATGTGTTAAGACAAGAGTAATCAGTGTGTTACATTTGCTTCCATTGCAGCATGTGTTCAAACAAGAGTAATCAGTGTGTTACGTTTGCTTCCATTGCAGCATGTGTTCAAACAACAGTAATTAGACTGTTACATTTGCTTCCATTGCAGCATGTGTTCAGACAAGAGTAATCAGTATATTACATTTGCTTCCATTGCAGCATGTGTTCAAACAAGAGTAATCAGTGTGTTACATTTGCTTCCATTGCAGCATGTATTCAAACAAGAGTGATCAGTGTATTACAGTTGCTTCCATTGCAGCATGTGTTCGAACAAGAGTGATCAGTGTATTACAGTTGCTTCCATTGCAGCATGTGTTCAAACAAGAGTGATCAGTGTATTACAGTTGCTTCCATTGCAGCATGTGTTCAAACAAGAGTAATCAGTGTGTTACATTTGCTTCCATTGCAGCATGTGTTCAAACAAGAGTAATCAGTGTGTTACATTTGCTTCCATTGCAGCATGTATTCAAACAAGAGTGATCAGTGTATTACAGTTGCTTCCATTGCAGTATGTGTTCAAACAAGAGTGATCAGTGTATTACAGTTGCTTCCATTGCAGCGTGTGTTCAAACAAGAGTAATCAGTGTGTTACATTTGCTTCCATTGCAGCATGTATTCAAACAAGAGTGATCAGTGTATTACAGTTGCTTCCATTGCAGCATGTGTTCGAACAAGAGTGATCAGTGTATTACAGTTGCTTCCATTGCAGCATGTGTTCAAACAAGAGTGATCAGTGTATTACAGTTGCTTCCATTGCAGCATGTGTTCAAACAAGAGTAATCAGTGTGTTACATTTGCTTCCATTGCAGCATGTGTTCAAACAAGAGTAATCAGTGTGTTACATTTGCTTCCATTGCAGCATGTATTCAAACAAGAGTGATCAGTGTATTACAGTTGCTTCCATTGCAGTATGTGTTCAAACAAGAGTGATCAGTGTATTACAGTTGCTTCCATTGCAGCGTGTGTTCAAACAAGAGTAATCAGTGTGATACATTTGCTTCCATTGCAGCATGTGTTCAAACAAGAGTAATCAGTGTGATACATTTGCTTCCATTGCAGCATGTGTTCAAACTAGAGTAATCAGTGGGTTACATTTGCTTCCATTGCAGCATGTGTTCAAACAAGAGTAATCAGTGTGTTACATTTGCTTCCATTGTGGCATGTGTTCAAACAAGAGTGAGCATTGTTACCTTTGCTTCCATTGCAGCATGTGTTCAAACAAAAGTAATCAGTTGGTTACATTTGCTTCCATTGCAGCATGTGCTCAAACTAGAGTAATCAGTGGGTTACATTTGCTTCCATTGCAGCATGTGCTCAAACTAGAGTAATCAGTGTGTTACATTTGCTTCCATTGCAGCATGTGCTCAAACTAGAGTAATCAATGTGTTACATTTGCTTCCATTGCAGCATGTGTTCAAACAAGAGTAATTAGGCTGTTACATTTGCTTCCATTGCAGCATGTGCTCAAACTAGAGTAATCAATGTGTTACATTTGCTTCCATTGCAGCATGTGCTCAAACAAGAGTAATCAGTGTGATACATTTGCTTCCATTGCAGCATGTGTTCAAACAAGAGCAGGAGGAGTACACCAAAGAGGGAATAGACTGGAAGGAAATCAAGTTTGTAGACAATCAGCCATTACTCGTAAGTTCATGATTAACTTAGATACTGCTCCTGTAAACAGTTATGCCCTGCCTTAAAAGTGTAAAGGGTATATTGTTACCTTTGTCCATCTGCCCATTCGTACATATGTATGAAAACATGTTTTACATTGAAGTTTTTTGGTATGTCCATTTTGATAACGTGATTGACAGCACTAAAGCACTAAAGGTGTCCCAGGTACATATTTTCTAGTTACGCTTTGTTTACGTGCACAACACCTGTGCTATAAGTAACCATGTGGACCCGCGGTGACAGTTGTATGCTAAACACAGTGCTCATGTAATAAAGGTATAGTACATCTGTTTACATACAAGGTAATGAAATTATTTATGTGACATAGTTTGGAAAGTTTAATTCTATTCAGTTGTTATATGGCTGCTGAGTACTTTATCACTGTTTCATTTTATGTTTTAATCAGCATATTCTACCTCTAACAAAACATACCGTTACTGTTTTATTATCATCTGCTTCTTCTGGAGTGTACCCACGCAGTAGTATGTCTCTTTATTCAATATAGACTGTAAAACTGGTATTACAAGGATTTTAACCAAATTTTGTGTGGTTAACGATTTAGAAAAACGTCACCGTCTATCTTGTATAATAAAGTATTCTATTTGGTTGATTTAAGTTTGTAGTTCCATTTGTTGTATATGCCATCAGAGTGCAAAGTAACTTTTTTCTTTGGCATGTTTAATGGCTGTCTTGAGCCTGGAAATATCTAGGAATCTATGTCATCGTAAACATTAACATTTTTGAGAAGTTCATGAAATTATTCGAAATGATATTGATTACAATTTCAGGACTTGTTTTCAGCCGAACCCATTGGTATATTATATGCTGATTGCATTTTCAGGACTTGTTTTCAGCCAAACCCATTGGTATATTACATGCTGATTACAATTTCAGGACCTGTTTTTAGCCAAACCCATTGGTATATTATATGCTGATTGCATTTTCAGGACTTGTTTTCAGCCAAACCCATTGGTATATTATATGCTGATTGCATTTTCAGGACTTGTTTTCAGCCAAACCCATTGGTATATTACATGCTGATTACAATTTCAGGACCTGTTTTTAGCCAAACCCATTGGTATATTATCTGTCCTGGATGAAGAAAGTACATTCCCTAGGGTGAGTTAAGATGCAATTTATTTCGTTAAACTATAACATAATTGGTAATTATTGACTAACAAGTGATTTTGTGCATTTATGTATTTACTTTTCAAGGCTTTCATGTCAAACAGTGAAGGTATCTGATCTCTCGTTACATATTAAATACTATTAAATTATAATTCCTGACAAATAACAACTTATTACAAATTCTAGAACTCTGACAGTCTTTATGCTATTTGATATAATAATGTGAATGCGATTTTAACAAAAATTTCCTTGTCACACATTAAATTTAATAAATAAATACAAAATAATATTTGTTGTTACACCTGCAGGCCACAGAGGCATCGTTAGTTGCCAAATTCAACAAGAACTTCAGCAAGCTGCCATATTATACCGCCTCTCAGAGCAGCACAGACAACACGTTCACCATCAGCCATTACGCTGGAAAGGTATGATCATGTATTTTTGTCTGTTCATCATTCAGTCTATAAATAATCACGTTATTGCTGTCAGTCCTCAGCTAGCCATCTATATTTTCTTTACTACTGGGTTTCTTATGTTTGTTTTTGGACAAGACACTACCCTTAGCCTCGCCGGTCAGATGGAGACATTAACAGGGTCATCCAGTGTATCGGAGTTAATCCTCCAAGCACTTTCAAAAAACACAGGAATCTTTTCGATAGTAAGAGTAGAGCAAGGTTCCCATATTACTATGTTATAATTATTTTTCTCCCCATGGGGTGGCTCGGAATAATAAGCATTTAAACAAAGTTCAGTTTAATTCTTCATAAAAGTAAAGTACTAAATATTATATAGTTATACCTTAGCTATTGTTGAATATAGCAGAAGGATGCCATTCAAGTAAAAACTGTAATCTGGTCTGAATCTTATTTTATTCAGTTTTACTTTCAACCTTTCTGTCCGTTTGTATCAAACAAACATAGAGTAGATATTTGCAATCATCAGTATTGATCGGTCAATTTGAAAAAGCAACATCATTGAACACATAAATCTGCTTTTGATCAGTCCTTTTTGGAAACTCGTTGCTCTATTGATAGTGTAGTATGTATTGTCATATGGTATGTATTGTCATATGGTATGTATTGTCATATGGTATGTATTGTCATATAGTATGTATTGTCATATGGTATGTATTGTCATATAGTATGTATTGTCATATGGTATGTATTGTCATATAGTATGTATTGTCATATGGTATGTATTGTCATATGGTATGTATTGTCATATGGTATTATTAGAAGTTGTCTTAATAGTTCTGTATTTAAGGTTTACATTGCCTCATTCTGAAACACTAATAAGACATTAAGGTGTGTTTTGATGATGCATGCATTTCAAGTCTAATTTTCATTTTCATTGATTCTGTCTTTGTTTACAGGTGACATATAATGCGCAGGCTTGGCTGGGAAAGAACCGAGACACCCTGCCCCTTGGTGTCATGGAGATGCTGCAGGCCAGCAAGAATGATCTCATCCGCTCAATATTTAAAGGTAATAAAGGTTTAATGGATGTTTTTAACACCTATTTCCAGCCTACTGTATTTTAGGGGGAGAGAATTTGAATAGATAAATGTAGTTTACTCTTAGTGGTACAAATGCACGAGAAAATGGTGTTATTCAACTTTGGGTCAGACAATGAGGCCTGTCTAGTAATTTTAAAAGTGTATGTAGTAAACATAGTAATTCAAAGAAGCTGGTTTTTTCATTATTTGTGTTTGGTTTTATTTTTTTTCTAAAAAAGCAATATAGAGTTGAATTTTATTTAGTTTAGCTAATATTACAAACTGACGTGTGCAATGTTTTGTAAATTTGCAGCACAGGTCACCAGGACAGGCAGTTTGGCATTCCAAGCCAGAAAGTCGACAAGAAAAACAAGAAAGGTAAAACCCGGATATTGTATGACTGTGTGTTTATATATGATACGTGTAATACTAAGGATGAAAGAGTTGAGAATGATGTGTGTTTGAGATTTTAATGCATTCCATCATATCCCAGACTCGTCTGATTGTCTTGGCACTATAGCGTTCTCGGGAGCTCAATGAATAAGGTCTTGGATTAAGAGCTACAGACCTCTGCCCTGCGTGAATTCACTCCCTGGCGGAAGCATGTCTGATGGGAAAATGTCATCCTTCATCTGATCTCCTTCTGAGGTTGCTGTCCCAATATAGCTTAATATGATGTATTAACAGGACGTAAAACTCATTTCGTTTCTTGTCATGGCATGGATTGAGCTCAAGAACCCTATTGAATATAAATATCTAAACATGAATGTATATCCAAATCTTCATAAATATATATTTAATGTGTTTCACATAAAAATATGTACTTGTACTAAAATGAGCCTACTGTTCCATCAGGTTTATTTGTTATTGTTAATGAAAGCATTGGTCTGAAGAACTAGACTACTATGTGAGTTGTTGTTATTTAAATCATAAGTATTAGTTAAAACATATTTAATACATCGATTGCAAAACAAGTTCTTGCAACTTAGATTTATCACTCTCGATGGCTTCCTGGGTAGAACCAGTACTAAACAATGTGGATTAATTATCTTGCTCAGTGATAAATAATGTGGCCGTGGCGAGGATCAAACCCACAACCTCTCGATCTGGAGTTTGGCGCTCTACCACTAGACCTCACATTCCACTTATAAGTATTAATTTATATGCCGGTGCACTCCACTTATAAGTATTAATTTATATGCCGGCGCACTCCACTCATAAGTATTAATACATATGCTGGGGCTTTTTATTATAAGGTGAATAACAGTACTTCTTTTGTGTTAGGGCTATTCCTTTAAAACATATATGGGAACCCCGGAAGGCACTTTTGATATTGAATACCCACCCATAGATGCAAAATTGAGTAAAGAACCAAATTTCGGAAAATAGGGTTCACCCATAGATGTTTATTAAACCGCCTTTCTGTGGTTTAATGGAATAGCCCTCGGAGTGAAATACACTCTTATTGAATAACTTTACAGAATGATGTTTTTGTTAAATAGTCAAGGGGCATAATGAAATCAATTCTAAATGTACTGAAAAAGAGTATAAAATTGTGTTAATTTTAAATATAACCTATTTCCAGGGTCACAGGCCAAGTCTAGATGCAGCCAGAAAGAGGAAACTAACAGTTGGTGGCCAGTTTAAGGTATGTAGCACCTGCTTCCTTATTTAATAGGCAAAGTAATAGACTTTACCCCGTCATCCCTACTTTTGTAAATGGGCTCTACTTTTATTTAAGTTGTATTGCAGTCTATGCAGATCCGAAACCTTTCTGTTTGCTGTCCTTCTTCAGTGTCAAACATCTTAGGTTCTTTAGAATGAGAGAAAAACAAAACATAAGTGCTGTTTATTATATAGTATATAGCACCTGACTTGTCTCTACCATCTGAACCAGGGCCAATAGCACCTGACTTGTCTCTACCATCTGAACCAGGGCCGATAGCACCTGACTTGTAACTACCATCTGAACCAGGGCTGATAGCACCTGACTTGTCTCTACCATCTGAACCAGGGCCGATAGCACCTGACTTGTCTCTACCATCTGAACCAGGGCCAATAGCACCTGACTTGTATCTACCATCTGAACCAGGGCCGATAGCACCTGACTTGTCTCTACCATCTGAACCAGGGCCGATAGCACCTGACTTGTATCTACCATCTGAACCAGGGCCGATAGCACCTGACTTGTCTCTACCATCTGAACCAGGGCTGATAGCACCTGACTTGTATCTACCATCTGAACCAGGGCCGATAGCACCTGACTTGTATCTACCATCTGAACCAGGGCCGATAGCACCTGACTTGTCTCTACCATCTGAACCAGGGCTGATAGCACCTGACTTGTATCTACCATCTGAACCAGGGCCGATAGCACCTGACTTGTCTCTACCATCTGAACCAGGGCCGATAGCACCTGACTTGTCTCTACCATCTGAACCAGGGCCGATAGCACCTGACTTGTCTCTACCATCTGAACCAGGGCCGATAGCACCTGACTTGTCTCTACCATCTGAACCAGGGCCGATAGCACCTGACTTGTCTCTACCATCTGAACCAGGGCCGATAGCACCTGACTTGTCTCTACCATCTGAACCAGGGCCGATAGCACCTGACTTGTCTCTACCATCTGAACCAGGGCTGATAGCACCTGACTTGTCTCTACCATCTGAACCAGGGCCGATAGCACCTGACTTGTCTCTACCATCTGAACCAGGGCCAATAGCACCTGACTTGTCTCTACCATCTGAACCCGATAGCACCTGACTTGTCTCTACCATCTGAACCAGGGCCAATAGCACCTGACTTGTCTCTACCATCTGAACCAGGGCCGATAGCACCTGACTTGTCTCTACCATCTGAACCAGGGCCGATAGCACCTGACTTGTATCTACCATCTGAACCAGGGCCGATAGCACCTGACTTGTCTCTACCATCTGAACCAGGGCCGATAGCACCTGGCTTGTCTCTACCATCTGAACCAGGGCCGATAGCACCTGACTTGTCTCTACCATCTGAACCAGGGCTGATAGCACCTGACTTGTCTCTACCATCTGAACCAGGGCCGATAGCACCTGACTTGTCTCTACCATCTGAACCAGGGCTGATAGCACCTGACTTGTATCTACCATCTGAACCAGGGCTGATAGCACCTGACTTGTATCTACCATCTGAACCAGGGCTGATAGCACCTGACTTGTCTCTACCATCTGAACCAGGGCCGATAGCACCTGACTTGTCTCTACCATCTGAACCAGGGCCGATAGCACCTGACTTGTATCTACCATCTGAACCAGGGCTGATAGCACCTGACTTGTCTCTACCATCTGAACCAGGGCCAATAGCACCTGACTTGTATCTACCATCTGAACCAGGGCTGATAGCACCTGACTTGTATCTACCATCTGAACCAGGGCTGATAGCACCTGACTTGTCTCTACCATCTGAACCAGGGCCAATAGCACCTGACTTGTATCTACCATCTGAACCAGGGCCGATAGCACCTGACTTGTATCTACCATCTGAACCAGGGTTGATAGCACCTGACTTGTCTCTACCATCTGAACCAGGGCCGATAGCACCTGACTTGTATCTACCATCTGAACCAGGGCTGATAGCACCTGACTTGTCTCTACCATCTGAACCAGGGCCGATAGCACCTGACTTGTCTCTACCATCTGAACCAGGGCCGATAGCACCTGACTTGTATCTACCATCTGAACCAGGGCCGATAGCACCTGACTTGTCTCTACCATCTGAACCAGGGCTGATAGCACCTGACTTGTCTCTACCATCTGAACCAGGGCTGATAGCACCTGACTTGTATCTAACATCTGAACCAGGGCCGATAGCACCTGACTTGTCTCTACCATCTGAACCAGGGCTGATAGCACCTGACTTGTATCTACCATCTGAACCAGGGCTGATAGCACCTGACTTGTATCTACCATCTGAACCAGGGCTGATAGCACCTGGCTTGTCTCTACCATCTGAACCAGGGCCAATAGCACCTGGCTTGTCTCTACCATCTGAACCAGGGTTGATAGCACCTGACTTGTCTCTACCATCTGAACCAGGGCCGATAGCACCTGACTTGTATCTACCATCTGAACCAGGGCCGATAGCACCTGACTTGTCTCTACCATCTGAACCAGGGCCGATAGCACCTGACTTGTCTCTACCATCTGAACCAGGGCCGATAGCACCTGACTTGTATCTACCATCTGAACCAGGGCCGATAGCACCTGACTTGTCTCTACCATCTGAACCAGGGCCGATAGCACCTGACTTGTATCTACCATCTGAACCAGGGCTGATAGCACCTGACTTGTCTCTACCATCTGAACCAGGGCCGATAGCACCTGACTTGTCTCTACCATCTGAACCAGGGCCGATAGCACCTGACTTGTCTCTACCATCTGAACCAGGGCCGATAGCACCTGACTTGTCTCTACCATCTGAACCAGGGCTGATAGCACCTGACTTGTATCTACCATCTGAACCAGGGCCGATAGCACCTGACTTGTCTCTACCATCTGAACCAGGGCCGATAGCACCTGACTTGTCTCTACCATCTGAACCAGGGCCGATAGCACCTGACTTGTCTCTACCATCTGAACCAGGGCTGATAGCACCTGACTTGTATCTACCATCTGAACCAGGGCTGATAGCACCTGACTTGTCTCTACCATCTGAACCAGGGCTGATAGCACCTGACTTGTATCTACCATCTGAACCAGGGCTGATAGCACCTGACTTGTCTCTACCATCTGAACCAGGGCTGATAGCACCTGACTTGTATCTACCATCTGAACCAGGGCTGATAGCACCTGACTTGTCTCTACCATCTGAACCAGGGCCAATAGCACCTGACTTGTATCTACCATCTGAACCAGGGCCGATAGCACCTGACTTGTCTCTACCATCTGAACCAGGGCTGATAGCACCTGACTTGTCTCTACCATCTGAACCAGGGCTGATAGCACCTGACTTGTATCTACCATCTGAACCAGGGCTGATAGCACCTGACTTGTCTCTACCATCTGAACCAGGGCTGATAGCACCTGACTTGTATCTACCATCTGAACCAGGGCTGATAGCACCTGACTTGTATCTACCATCTGAACCAGGGCCGATAGCACCTGACTTGTATCTACCATCTGAACCAGGGCCGATAGCACCTGACTTGTCTCTACCATCTGAACCAGGGCCGATAGCACCTGACTTGTATCTACCATCTGAACCAGGGCCGATAGCACCTGACTTGTATCTACCATCTGAACCAGGGCCGATAGCACCTGACTTGTCTCTACCATCTGAACCAGGGCCGATAGCACCTGACTTGTCTCTACCATCTGAACCAGGGCCGATAGCACCTGACTTGTATCTACCATCTGAACCAGGGCCGATAGCACCTGACTTGTATCTACCATCTGAACCAGGGCCGATAGCACCTGACTTGTATCTACCATCTGAACCAGGGCCGATAGCACCTGACTTGTCTCTACCATCTGAACCAGGGCCGATAGCACCTGACTTGTCTCTACCATCTGAACCAGGGCTGATAGCACCTGACTTGTCTCTACCATCTGAACCAGGGCTGATAGCACCTGACTTGTCTCTACCATCTGAACCAGGGCCGATAGCACTTGACTTGTCTCTACCATCTGAACCAGGGCCGATAGCACCTGACTTGTCTCTACCATCTGAACCAGGGCCGATAGCACCTGACTTGTCTCTACCATCTGAACCAGGGTCGATAGCACCTGGCTTGTCTCTACCATCTGAACCAGGGCCGATAGCACCTGGCTTGTCTCTACCATCTGAACCAGGGCTGATAGCACCTGACTTGTCTCTACCATCTGAACCAGGGCTGATAGCACCTGACTTGTCTCTACCATCTGAACCAGGGCTGATAGCACCTGACTTGTCTCTACCATCTGAACCAGGGCCGATAGCACCTGACTTGTCTCTCTATCTGAACCAGGGCCGATAGCACCTGACTTGTCTCTACCATCTGAACCAGGGCTGATAGCACCTGACTTGTCTCTACCATCTGAACCAGGGCCGATAGCACCTGACTTGTCTCTACCATCTGAACCAGGGCTGATAGCACCTGACTTGTCTCTACCATCTGAACCAGGGCTGATAGCACCTGACTTGTATCTACCATCTGAACCAGGGCTGATAGCACCTGACTTGTATCTACCATCTGAACCAGGGCCGATACCACCCGACTTGTCTCTACCATCTGAACCAGGGCCGATAGCACCTGACTTGTATCTACCATCTGAACCAGGGCCGATAGCACCTGACTTGTCTCTACCATCTGAACCAGGGCTGATAGCACCTGACTTGTATCTACCATCTGAACCAGGGCCGATAGCACCTGACTTGTCTCTACCATCTGAACCAGGGCCGATAGCACCTGGCTTGTCTCTACCATCTGAACCAGGGCCGATAGCACCTGACTTGTATCTACCATCTGAACCAGGGCCGATAGCACCTGACTTGTATCTACCATCTGAACCAGGGCCGATAGCACCTGACTTGTATCTACCATCTGAACCAGGGCCGATAGCACCTGACTTGTCTCTACCATCTGAACCAGGGCTGATAGCACCTGACTTGTATCTACCATCTGAACCAGGGCCAATAGCACCTGACTTGTCTCTACCATCTGAACCAGGGCTGATAGCACCTGACTTGTCTCTACCATCTGAACCAGGGCCGATAGCACCTGGCTTGTCTCTACCATCTGAACCAGGGCCAATAGCACCTGGCTTGTCTCTACCATCTGAACCAGGGCCGATAGCACCTGACTTGTCTCTACCATCTGAACCAGGGCTGATAGCACCTGGCTTGTCTCTACCATCTGAACCAGGGCTGATAGCACCTGACTTGTATCTACCATCTGAACCAGGGCTGATAGCACCTGACTTGTCTCTACCATCTGAACCAGGGCCAATAGCACCTGACTTGTCTCTACCATCTGAACCAGGGCTGATAGCACCTGGCTTGTCTCTACCATCTGAACCAGGGCTGATAGCACCTGGCTTGTCTCTACCATTTGAACCAGGGCTGATAGCACCTGACTTGTCTCTACCATCTGAACCAGGGCCGATAGCACCTGACTTGTATCTACCATCTGAACCAGGGCCGATAGCACCTGACTTGTCTCTACCATCTGAACCAGGGCTGATAGCACCTGACTTGTATCTACCATCTGAACCAGGGCCGATAGCACCTGACTTGTCTCTACCATCTGAACCAGGGCCGATAGCACCTGACTTGTCTCTACCATCTGAACCAGGGCCGATAGCACCTGGCTTGTCTCTACCATCTGAACCAGGGCCGATAGCACCTGACTTGTATCTACCATCTGAACCAGGGCCGATAGCACCTGACTTGTATCTACCATCTGAACCAGGGCCGATAGCACCTGACTTGTATCTACCATCTGAACCAGGGCCGATAGCACCTGACTTGTCTCTACCATCTGAACCAGGGCTGATAGCACCTGACTTGTATCTACCATCTGAACCAGGGCCAATAGCACCTGACTTGTCTCTACCATCTGAACCAGGGCTGATAGCACCTGACTTGTCTCTACCATCTGAACCAGGGCCGATAGCACCTGGCTTGTCTCTACCATCTGAACCAGGGCCAATAGCACCTGGCTTGTCTCTACCATCTGAACCAGGGCCGATAGCACCTGACTTGTCTCTACCATCTGAACCAGGGCTGATAGCACCTGGCTTGTCTCTACCATCTGAACCAGGGCTGATAGCACCTGACTTGTATCTACCATCTGAACCAGGGCTGATAGCACCTGACTTGTCTCTACCATCTGAACCAGGGCCGATAGCACCTGACTTGTCTCTACCATCTGAACCAGGGCTGATAGCACCTGGCTTGTCTCTACCATCTGAACCAGGGCTGATAGCACCTGGCTTGTCTCTACCATCTGAACCAGGGCTGATAGCACCTGACTTGTCTCTACCATCTGAACCAGGGCTGATAGCACCTGGCTTGTCTCTACCATCTGAACCAGGGCCAATAGCACCTGGCTTGTCTCTACCATCTGAACCAGGGCCGATAGCACCTGACTTGTCTCTACCATCTGAACCAGGGCTGATAGCACCTGACTTGTATCTACCATCTGAACCAGGGCCAATAGCACCTGACTTGTCTCTACCATCTGAACCAGGGCCGATAGCACCTGACTTGTCTCTACCATCTGAACCAGGGCTGATAGCACCTGACTTGTATCTACCATCTGAACCAGGGCCAATAGCACCTGACTTGTCTCTACCATCTGAACCAGGGCCGATAGCACCTGACTTGTATCTACCATCTGAACCAGGGCCGGCCGATAGCACCTGACTTGTATCTACCATCTGAACCAGGGCCGATAGCACCTGACTTGTCTCTACCATCTGCACCAGGGCCGAGGCGCTGGTGTGACTCAGTGGATTGGATGGTGTGGTATATGATCAGAAGTTTGAGCCTCAGTGAGACCATTGGGTTTCATTGGTTTGTCCATGAGCAAGATATCTAACTGTCTAGCCTGGTCAGTCCATCGGATGAGGATTTAAACCATCTGGTCCTTTGCATCTAAGTCTATCATTTCAGCATGTTAAAGACCATAGGAATCTATTTGATAGAAAGAGTAGGTCACTATTCCCAGATTCCTACTGGTGAGGCAAAAAAAAAAAAAATTGGTTTGTTTCCGCTAACGGCTTAAAAAAAATAGGGTAGGTAGGTAGGCAAAACTTTTATTTTTTTAATTTGTTTTATTATTAATGATCTTATTTTTGCTAATGAAAAATACTTTTAATATGATAAAAAGTACTGGGAAAGGTATTAATACCTAGATAATACATGGTTATGGCCCTTTTTCAATATTTGGTAATGTACACGGGAAACCCCAGAGGATGTGATTTCAAATCTCACTGGAGGAATATTTTATTTATTTTTATCTCCATAAGAAACCTTGGTTCATGGGTTCAACTTTCTAGTATTATTTATTCATTTTTAAAAAAACAACAACATTTTTTGCAATAAAAAAAGTTAGGGTCGGCGGCTAAATAATAGGGTCGGTCGGGTTAGCGGAAACAAACACTTTTTTCTTTTATGCCTTGGGGGCCAGTTTCCGTCTTTCTCATTTAGAAACTGTTTTCACACTGCAAATTACTTACGCGATGTTACTTATTGACAGAAGTTTAGCACTGAAGATTTGAAACAGAAGAAACAACCAAAGTAAATAAGCAGTACAAAAACAAAAGGGATTTCTCCAAAATGTGTATTTACTTCCTTATATGGCATTGGGGATGCACGCGCATACTGGCACATAAAAAAATATTTAAAAATATAACACCGTTATGACGTCCTGTTTTTATCACACTTCAGCGGACGTAGTTAAAATATACCGTGATAATATATTTTGACCAAAGAGAAGCAACTCGTACAACCTGTATCTGTTTGATTTACACAGAGTTACCCATCGTTATAGTGTAAATTGTCATTCTGGTTCATATTACATTGGCGTTACCAGGCACATTATTATAGAGATCGAGGTGAATGATGGAACAATGCAAACATACAATTTTACAAATGAAATTGTTGAATACACTTGCAAACATGTTTTTAGTTCATAAAATGTTACTGTATCATGACCTAGTTGTATCTATCACTCGATAAAAAACATGATGGAAACTGGGCTTGTAAACAAAATGATTTCTCAGTTTTAGTCTATTTATAAAAAGGTCACGCAACACTTCGATAATTTATATAAAGCAAAAGTCTTTGGTGTCAAATTTCCAGGAAGAGGTAACCTAATAGAAACTAGAGTCAACATTGTCAGGATACATAGATTTGTCTGACAAATACGTTTATGTTTGCAAAAGTGACGGAAAGTGGCCCCCTACCAGTATCCATATACTTCGCCTCTGTTTGCGGGGTGGCTCTAAATAATAATAATAAGGTTTATGAGACGCTGAAAAAAACCTATTCAGTTCAACCAATTGAAGTAAACATTATTAGGGCATCGAAAGTTGGCTATTTATTAAATCAAACTTTTTTGATGAATAAACAACATGATATCTGGAATAACAACATGATACCTTGAATAACAACATGATATCTGGAATAACAACATGATATCTGGAATAACAACATTATATCTGGAATAACAACATGATATCTGGAATAACAACATGATATCTGGAATCAACATGATATCTGGAATAACAACATGATATCTGGAATTGATCTGAATAGGTTTTCCATGTAGGAACAAACATGGTAGATCAAGTTTTCCATTGAAAGCAGATGTTGTGGAACTCTAGCTTTTATCGTTCAAGTTGCTGTGCCTTGCATTGTAACAGGTTAGGTTGTTGTACCTACATCATGTGACTAGTACAACCCCTGAGTTGTAAGTCTATTAGAGCGTAGTATCAAATTTGACCATGGCCGATGATTATTTTTCAGAATTCCCTCCAAATCCTGATGGAGCGGATGATGGCGTCCAGCCCTATATTTGTCAGGTGTCTCAAACCTAACCACTTGAAGGCTCCGGGAACATTCAATGAGAGTTACATAAAGCAGCAGGTAATAAACAGAAATGGGATATTAGCAAATTATGATTTTTGTTTTATTTAAATGTTGATACACATATAATTTTTCCGGATCACTCCAGCCATTTTAATAAAAGGAAACTTTCATATAATTTCTTGTTAAAGCGTCTCCGTGGCCGAATGGTTAACAACGTTGCGTTGTAAACTTTCGCCTCTCACCGCTGCAGGTTCGAATCCCACTGGGAGCTCAGCTTGTATTAAAGTGAGAAAGTGTCGATTCTTACGGATGGCGAGAGGTGTACAGTACTGGTTCTACCTAGGAAAAGCGGGTGGTCTGTCTTCACCACAAAAAAATCGACCGTCATATATAACTTTACATGTGTTGAAAATGACGTAAAACAACAACATACAAAGTTGTTATTAAAGGGATACAAGGCAATCGTGAAGTATTTATCAACCATTAAAATTACACCTCAGTGTGTAAAACCAGTATCATTCTGACATTTTTACCTGAGACGGGCTTGCATTTATTTCTATAAAAGGTAATAATATATGGGAGTTTCTGTGTTTTCTTCATTTTTATAACATCGGTATAAATTTATATTTTTTTGGTTGTAATCAACAATTAGTAATATGCATATGCTTTGAACTTGTCAGATAATTATAAATAAGGATTTGCAAATGTGTTATTTGTCTAGAAAAACTCATTGGTGCCACGAGTTTTAAACAAATCAAGATTGGCATGTGTGCCTTTAAGGTATTAGTAAATTGATATCCCTCTGTTACATTATAAGGTTTGGTTCTGTTTCAGTTACTTTACACAGGCATGTTGGAGACAACAAAGATCAGACGTGAAGGGTTCGCTGTGCGGCCATTGTTTGAAGAGTTTGTTAACAAGTAGGCTTATTTTCTAAATTATTTTGGGTGGGGAAGGAGCAGGTGTTAAAAATGAAAAAAAATGTTTTTACTTTCCTGTTATTTTAATTTCTTTAGTATGCACACAGTTATAAACTGACTTTTTGTAACTGTAACAAAATGTCATTGAAACCCCACATCTAGGTATAATGGTAAAGATTATGTGTATTAAAACCACATCTCTGTGATACAACATTTTCAGTGCATCTTTCTTTGACAGATATAAAGTGATCTTGTGTAAACCCAACCTCCCTGGCACCAAGAACAACTGTGTAAAGATCCTCCAGGCCACAAAGTTGAAAGGTTGGCAAGTTGGCCACACTAAAGTCTTCCTCAAATACTATCATCTAGACCAGATTGCAGATGTTCTAGAAGAAATGGGGAAGTCGGCTATTGTCTTACAGGTAGACTTTTAACAAGTTGACCATTGCTTTAATCGTTGTTGTGTTCTTGGGCAAGACACTTTCCCTAAGACTTGTCCATCAGATGAGGACAGGGCAGGAAAATTTGAAAGGTCAAATTGATAAATTGTTAAAAAAAACTCTGAATTTCTACTCGTCCTGCATCAATAAGCACTCGTCATGGTGAGCGGACAGTGGAATTTTCGTGCACTGGTGACGTAAAGTGGGCAGTCTTGTGTATCGGAGTCTATCTTCTGAACATAGGAACCTGTCTGTTTCCAGATTTCTATGTATCCTTCCTCTCTCACTGGTATGGCTCTAAATTAACCCTATATGGTTTTAATAAGCCGATAAAAACATTATTTTTGCTTGTCAAACCTAGATGACTGAAGTAGAAGGGTGTATCGTGCTTAAAAAAATTAAAAAAAAATCTAAATACAAGTTCCGAAAAATATTTTTTTGAAAGTAAAAATATGGGTTTATTGATTGATTTTTGTCAGTTAATCAAGCAGTATTCTTATTACAATTACAACAATTACAGCCCAAAATTTAACAGAGGCAAATTCTGATTCTAGGTGTGTTTCCTATTCTGGATATTTGTTACGTTTTAGTGCTTAGTTATATGCAATTTTCTGCATTTGATTTCATTTCCTGCACTTAATTTTCGGTTTTAAATATGACATTTTAGTCACTGGTTGATTTTGTATTGATATTGAAATTGTTTTGTGTTAGGTATATATCTTCCCAAAATTGTAGCGAGGCAGTCGCCACGTTGTGCCTCAGCAAAGCTACAGGCCTGTATTAAGTGTGCTGAAATAGGATAAATTCAAAATTATGTTGCTGAAGACATCGTTATATATCCCTTCTAATATTGATGGTCTGTTCTAATATTTTTTATTTAGAGGATAGCGAGAGGGTTTCTGGGACGCAGAATGGCAGCACGTAGGTTAGAGATTGCTAGGCAACAGGCTGAACAGATTGCTGGGCTGCTGACACAAATTCAGGGACTCTCCATGCAGATGGCTGCCAAGCAACAAACAATCAAACAGAAAGATAAAGACATTCCACAAAGTAGGCAAACGATACATTCAGACAGACCTTAATATTTAAACTAAAAATTGCTGGAGTTCAAACTAAAATTAAATGCAAAATGGAATCAAAAATTGAAGTCCTTGAGAGATTTGTATGTCCGCGAGGTAGGCCTATAGTAATCGTATAGTCCATCCATCGACAGTCAGTACTCCGCGAGGGAGGCCTACAGTAATCATATAGTCCATCCATCGACAGTCAGTACTCCTCGAGGGAGGCCTATAGTAATCGTATAGTCCATCCATCTACAGTCAGTACTCTGCGAGGGAGGCCTATAGTAATCGTATAGTCCATCCATCTACAGTCAGTACTCTGCGAGGGAGGCCTATAGTAATCGTATAGTCCATCCATTCGTTCAACAGTCAGTACTCCTTCTGACTGAAACAATCATGTCTCAGCCATAACTTTGAAAAAACTTAAGGGTTCAAATATTAACCATAATGAGAATGTGTAGTGTGCAAAAACCTGTACCTCAAAGGATAAGGTCAGACTTAGAGGTCAGAGGTCAAATGAGTCGATAAATTAGGGGGCATTTGTCACTTACTGGTGACTTTTCTTGTTTGTTTAGTGTTTGCAGTAACATTTTTATTTCACAGTTCCCGGGGGCCCCCTTTGGTCATGGGGCAAAGAATAGGGCCACAGTCCTGCAGATCCCTTTGGAGGGGTAGGCAGAGGGGTAGAATCCCCCCAAATTCATGTTCATTTTATCATTTTTTGTTCATGTTCATTAAAGGTCTTCATCATGATCCCTGCAATGTTTCAGGTGCTATCTCGCTCGCATCAAAAGAGCAGTGGCAGAAAAACAATAATGTGGCTCCAGCGTAAATGGAGTTTCTACGATAGAATTTGCAGCAACTCTGCAGTTCAGGGTGAGAAGGTTCTAGGCCCATTTTCCAATTTTATCTCTATGTACATGGAAGATAAGCCTGGCATGTTCATGCCTGTTAGGCGCCATATAACCTTTTCATGTGTTGGTGCGCCTTAAAGGGAGTACATCAGGCTTTTCATGGGTCTAAGTGTCCGACTTAAAATTGACAAATATTAACATTTTCTATTCTACATGGCCAAAACATAATGAATGAGCCTAAAAATGATCCCTGTTTTGCAAAGAAATTGATTCAGCACAGTAATATGTGCTATCCTAGGTGACGCACCATGGTTAATTTCAGCATTTTACGTCTGATTCCGTCCTAGCTATATGGTGTATTCAAAGTTTAGACATTAACAACATGGTTCTAACAGCATATTTTGATTGATATAAGTGTTTTATCATGAAATGTGTTTTATCATGAAATGGAACATTTTTATAATTTAAGATGTTTCTAGAATAATCCTGATGTACCCCCTTTAAAACCCCAATTCAATTCAATTATATATATTTTTTTGAGAAAACAACACTGAAGGCCTATTTAAAATAAAGGTCTGAAGTATTTCAGCATTCTAATTTTGTGTAATCTTAAGGATACTGATAATAATGCCAGTGATGGTAAAGGCAGTACAGTGAAACACGTAATTAATTTGCCTGAATTGTTTTTTACCTTTTTTTTTTTTGCCTTTAGGTTTCTTTGGTCGCCCAGACAGTGCTGCAGCCCCGCCCCCCGTACCAGACTTCCCATACCAGAGTAAAGCCTTGTCAGAAAGCGCCAGGTCAGAAGATAAACGAGATTACTTGATGCCTAAGGGTGTAAAATTTGTGGACTCCGGAACTCAGGTTTGTCGATAATCCAATTAATATCTAGATATCGAAAGTTGAAACTATTGTAAGTGGATATAAATGAAAAACGAGGTACAATAGCTTGTGGTTGACCCCTCAGTATTTAATTCAATAATAAGTATGAAATGTAGCAAAACATGTTCCCATGTCCCAGCCTTTTTGTGTCACCTGCACAGCATAGCAGACACTTAGGGTTCACTTTGTCCATTGTCTGTTGTCCATCATCCATCATCTTTAACCTAAAACCTAACCTTAGCCATAATTTAAAAATTATATTAACTGTATTCATAAAAGCTTCACACACAATGTTGGTACATATGACTTTCATTTTGGCAAAGTAATGCCCCTTTGCAATGCAACCTAACCAATCTCTTAATTATAACTAGCCATATCTTAAAATAAGCACATGGCAAACGACACCGTGGAACACCCTTATACCGTATAATTCCTAATAAACATCCCCGGGGGCATAACATTTTTGAAAAGGGGGTGGGCATTTATTTGAGACCAAAAATTCATAATTTAATTTTAAATCGGACATTATTTAATGATTTTCTTTATCAAGAAAACCAAAGTCGGCATCAATCAATCAATTAATGCATTGGATTTTAAATTCTCTAGTGATTTTGTGTGTTCTATTGTGAATGAAATAGATTAACTTGCATCTTTTGGTAACTTTTAAATATACGGTAGTTTGATTTGCTCTTTTGAGTGAAGTATTCAGGCTTATAATTATGTAAAGCAAGTTTTCAGGCATGGTCCTTCTATTGGAATTACATCAATATGAGATGAATTATTAACCCACCCTTAAAGGGTCAATCTTTTTATTGTCTTCACCACCAACGTTGATTGTATTGTGTTCCCCATCAACGTCGGTTGTCGATGTTTTCATCATTCATTAAATGTCTCGATTTATGAATCCGGTATAGTTTTGACTTTAAACCTGCTTGCATATAATTAAATAACATTTCAGTTTTCAAATTTTCTTTGTTATTCTATCTTCATGATCTTAGTTTCAAAGATATTTTTGGTGCAATATAATCAACAGTCAGAAATATGTACGCAGTTTTCTTTATAATATTCTTATCTTATGAATGTTACAGTTAATATTGATTGAACAAATAGAATTTAAGTAGAAAAACTCAAGATTGCCAAGTGTCCCTTTAAATATGTGCATATTTGAAAAAAGAAATCTTGACTGATGAACATCCTTAGTAGTTGATTGGTTACGGCCCTTGCGCTTTAAAGCTGTAGACCGCTGTCTGGTGGGGAGTGGGTGGGTGTGGGAGGTGGGGTGGGGTGGGTGTGGGGGGTGGGGTGGGTTCAATCCTGATGGGAATTGTTATCCTTTATCTCATCTCCCTCTGAGACCGATGTACATATATTACCTTACATGTACATGTGTTACCTTACATGTACATATATTACCTTACATGTACATATATTACCTTACATGTACATATATTACCTTACATGTACATATATTACCTTACATGTACATGTGTTAGAAAGGACATAAAACCGCATGACTTATATTACCTAGCTTCTGATGGTCAACCAAATGCTTATCGGGGCTTCATTGACCCATTGAACTGTTTCATATCTTTATTCTCGTCAGGATATTTAAATGCAACACTGTTGTTAAAATATGTGACTGTATAGCTGAGTAACAACAGTGTTGCATTAAACCCTCAAATGTTATTTTACTTTAATTTCTAGGCAGACGACAGTGAGGAGAGCGAGTTCTCGGATGACGAGTTTGTGCCGGTATCATCGTCAATACACCCGGGTCACAAGATGGCCTCCGTACGTTGGTTCCAGGAAACACAAGCCACGCAGATCTATGATCCCAGTCAACAAAACTTTATTGCAGAGTGGTTCCATGGCGTAATTTCTAGAAGGTAACTTGACGTATTTAAAATAATTCATCTTGAGATTGGGATAGGACATGGTGTGGGGAGTAAATGAGAAATTAGGGGTAGAGCAATCCAGGCGATAGAGGGGTTAGGAAGAGCATAAGGAGAGCAATTTGGATGAAGGCAGTTTATTGGATAGTTTAGTATTGAGAAAGATGGCTGTTTGCACTGAGAAAGGGGTCAATGAGTAAAGACAACTGGAGAAATAAAGGTGTTTAAAATACTACTACAGGATGTCTGCAGTGGAAACTGGATGGAACTAAGATTGCTGTATCTATCTTTGTTCTAATAACCTCAAACCCCTACTGGGGATCTGACATAAATGTGTAGAATTAAAATAATGAGAATTATTTGGTTAGAAAGGTTAAAACTAAAAACATATATATCTTAGACCACTTACGGAAGGCATGTTCAGATTTGCAATACACTGTGTGTATTAACAGTTCTATTTGGGGTAGGGTGGGGATATCTGTGGGTAGGGCATACCAGTAAACTATTTCTCCATACATGTGCCCCTCAAAACATCTGTCCGTATGTCCACCTGCATGGTTATATCCAGGCCATAACTCGGTAATCTTTTCAGATTTGAGGATGAAAATGGTAAGGCGATATATATGTATCACTGTTTGTGTCCCTAACAAAATGTTTTATCCCACCATCGATATGTAATTAGGTTATAAAGCTGATATTTTCGAATTGTCTCACAGTATTTTGAATATCAGAGCAGCCAATTTCTTAAAATTTCTGACGTTAGCTACACACAGGAAACCTTTACTTAATTGTTGGGGGGCCCTGTCTCAACATTGAACTCCTGCACCTATATAAATAGTTAATTTTATTACTTTTCTCTTTGACAATTGTTACGTGAGTTACCATAGTGTCATCCTTCCACCTTTATTATAATATTTATAATTTTATTATTCCAGACAATCGGATGCTCTTCTGAAGGACAAGGCAGCTGGTACATACCTGGTCAGGGTCAGCGAGAGCCGATTTGGATATACCTTGTCATTCAAGTATGTACAGTTCATATTTCAAATGTGAAACTTTTTTATCTAAAATGTAACGCAATGAAATTCTAGTAAAAACATGTCTCAGCTTTTATAATGAGTTAAAATTGCTATAAACTGTCAATTACTTTGGTTTATGCATACAATTATTAACACGCTTTATAAGTTCCTACATGGGTGTGTTAGTTGGTATTGGGTGGCATGTCTGGCGGTATACCCTAATATGAGGTTTTAACAGGACACAGAAATTAATTGACCCCATTGCTATAAATACTTGTCAGTAATTGAATAGGTTGGTTTTAGTAGAAATATATTTATTTAGAGCATAATCAAGAGTTCAAAAAAATGTTAAACAATTTATAAAATATATATATAATTTTTTCAATTAAAAAACATTTAAAGCTTATTAGTTCATTCATGTTAGGTCTTAAAACTTGGTCCTCAAATTGGATTTCCAAAAGGGATGAAGTTGATGTCTTCACAAGTGTATGACAGTATCAGATGTTTTTCTTTCATTCAGTGTCCCACAAGATGACGGAGAGCATGTTTTGCAGGTATACCTGTACTTGTTGGACTATAAACATGATAAACTTTAATATTCCTATCTTATATTTTCCTTTCAGGGCCACAGACAGAGTTCGGCACTACATGATTGATCAACTCAGAAACAAAAAGTTTATTATCGTCGGCGAGGGGAAAGTACACAAAACACTCATAGATCTCATAGACTTCCATAAAAACGTAAGTCCCTGTTGTTCATCATTCAATCTACGAAATGTCAAAGATTATAGAATGGTATGAGCTACATGTATGGTGCTGTGCCAGGACTGGTCAGCCCGGTGTCTGTATAACGTGCCTGGTGGGGTATCATGCCATATGTCGACCTGTGATATTACAGTTGTGTGGCAGCACTTTAAATAAAGCAATCACTTTTTTTTAGAGCAGCAGCGTTTGATATGTTAATGGTATATTCAACATGTTTAGGTTATTAAGCTAAATAATGAGATTAACAGTGAGAGGGTTAATATATATATATAATAACATTATATAGTTTATTCTCTTTTCGTTGTAGAACAAAATCTCGAACTGGGATGGCTATTTTACAGAGCCCTGTGGTCAGGTAGGTTGGCTTATGGCATTTTCGAACTTTGTTTTTTCTTACTTTACATTTTAAATGACATAAAGGCACTGCAAACAATCCACTGTTAATTAAAATTAACATCATATTGGTAATCTGCCTTAGTGCAGTTTTGTTGAGCTTATTACCATTGAAAGGTATATTGTATTTGATTTCTTACTATTTCTGAGTCACGACCAAGTTTGTGACTCGTGACTTATTCTGAGTCACGACCAAGTTTGTGACTCGTGACTTATTCTGAGTTTGTGACTTATTCTGAGTCACGACCTAGTTTGTGACTCGTGACTTATTCTGAGTCACCACCAAGTTTGTGACTCGTGACTTATTCTGAGTTTGTGACTAATTCTGAGTCACAACCTAGTTTGTGACTCGTGTCTTATTCTGAGTCACCACCAAGTTTGTGACTCGTGACTTATTCTGAGTCACCACCTAGTTTGTGACTCGTGACTTATTCTGAGTTTGTGACTAATTCTGAGTCACGACCTAGTTTGTGACTCGTGTCTTATTCTGAGTCACCACCAAGTTTGTGACTTGTGACTTATTCTGAGTCACCACCAAGTTTGTGACTCGTGACTTATTCTGAGTTCGTGACTTATTCTGAGTCACGACCTAGTTTGTGACTCGTGTCTTATTCTGAGTCACCACCAAGTTTGTGACTCGTGACTTATTCTGAGTCACCACCTAGTTTGTGACTCGTGACTTATTCTGAGTCACCACCAAGTTTGCGACTCGTGACTTATTCTGAGTTTGTGACTAATTCTGAGTCACGACCTAGTTTGTGACTCGTGTCTTATTCTGAGTCACCACCAAGTTTGTGACTCGTGACTTATTCTGAGTCACCACCTAGTTTGTGACTCGTGACTTATTCTGAGTCACCACCAAGTTTGTGACTCGTGACTTATTCTGAGTTTGTGACTAATTCTGAGTCACAACCTAGTTTGTGACTCGTGTCTTATTCTGAGTCACCACCAAGTTTGTGACTCGTGACTTATTCTGAGTCACCACCTAGTTTGTGACTCGTGACTTATTCTGAGTTTGTGACTTATTCTGAGTCACGACCTAGTTTGTGACTCGTGACTTATTCTGAGTCACGACCAAGTTTGTGACTCGTGACTTATTCTGAGTTTGTGACTAATTCTGAGTCACGACCTAGTTTGTGACTCGTGACTTATTCTGAGTCACCACCAAGTTTGTGACTCGTGACTTATTCTGAGTTTGTGACTAATTCTGAGTCTCGACCTAGTTTGTGACTCGTGACTTATTCTGAGTCACCACCAAGTTTGTGACTCGTGACTTATTCTGAGTCACGACCTAGTTTGTGACTCGTGACTTATTCTGAGTCACCACCAAGTTTGTGACTCGTGACTTATTCTGAGTCACGACCAAGTTTGTGACTCGTGACTTATTCTGAGTTTGTGACTAATTCTGAGTCACGACCTAGTTTGTGACTCGTGACTTATTCTGAGTCACGACCAAGTTTGTGACTCGTGACTTATTCTGAGTTTGTGACTAATTCTGAGTCACGACCTAGTTTGTGACTCGTGACTTATTCTGAGTCACGACCTAGTTTGTGACTCGTGACTTATTCTGAGTTTGTGACTAATTCTGAGTCACGACCTAGTTTGTGACTCGTGTCTTATTCTGGGTCACCACCAAGTTTGTGACTCGTGACTTATTCTGAGTCACGACCTAGTTTGTGACTCGTGACTTATTCTGAGTCACGACCAAGTTTGTGACTCGTGACTTATTCTGAGTTTGTGACTAATTCTGAGTCACGACCTAGTTTGTGACTCGTGACTTATTCTGAGTCACGACCAAGTTTGTGACTCGTGACTTATTCTGAGTTTGTGACTAATTCTGAGTCACGACCTAGTTTGTGACTCGTGTCTTATTCTGAGTCACCACCTAGTTTGTGACTCGTGACTTATTCTGAGTCACGACCAAGTTTGTGACTCGTGACTTATTCTGAGTTTGTGACTAATTCTGAGTCACGACCTAGTTTGTGACTCGTGACTTATTCTGAGTCACGACCAAGTTTGTGACTCGTGACTTATTCTGAGTTTGTGACTAATTCTGAGTCACGACCTAGTTTGTGACTCGTGACTAATTCTGAGTCACGACCTAGTTTGTGACTCGTGACTTATTCTGAGTCACGACCTAGTTTGTGACTCGTGACTTATTCTGAGTTTGTGACTTATTCTGAGTCACGACCTAGTTTGTGACTCGTGACTTATTCTGAGTTTGTGACTAATTCTAAGTCACCACCAAGTTTGTGACACGTGACTTATTTCCAATATTTGCAGAGACTTGAAGCCCAGCCTGTAAGTTCTCGCTAACCTATTTTGTTACATTCTAGAATGAATATGACTTATATTACCTATTTATTGTTCAGGAATCGGGTGAATGTGATTATGGGGAACTTGTGAACGAAAGATTCTATTTTACACTGGAGGAACAAATGAAACGTCTGGTAAGTTCGAAAGTTATATATACTTACTTGTATCTTACATAATGTATATCAATGTATAATGGAATATAAAACACAATTATAAATATATATCTGTATATATGTATATATATATCTAATATATGAAGTGATTTTGTTACCAACGCGTCGTGCGTCTAGGATGTATAATATTTGCTAGGGTCTCGCAAATAAAAGAAATGTGCATTCGCGGCTTTCGTTTTTTAATGTACACCTGTTTTCTGATTCTTTGATTGTACTTGAATTAAACCCCGACTCAGATCGGATGCCCTTATAGTAAATGTTCATGCTTGATTAATTCCCGAGATTGCACACATATCACAGAACTATACTGAATAAGGGTGGGTGGGGGTGTGTCGGCGGGCTGGTGGGGAAGGATTTGGGGAAATAAAACTGTTTATGTTTATAGGTTTTCTCATTTCCTTGTTTAATTTTAGACCTAATACAGACCTAACAAAACAAAACTTGTTAAAAAAAGATATAACATACACTTTAAAGATATATTTTCACCATGAATTTTTCGACATGATTCGTGATTAGTATCGATTATGGCGGAGTCGCGTGTTTAACCAATGTCCGGTATTTCCGAATCGTCACATTCGACCAGGGTAACTGACTCAGTCAAATGAATATTCTTCTGTTAACTTCCGCAACTCTCAACAGTTAAACTGACCCCACTGGTATACAAATAAGCCTAGTATGCACTGTCAAAAACAAGCGATAATGACTATGATCCAATTCCCATGGTTTATGTCGGTTTTGTGTGTTAAAGCGACAGGCAAAGTGCAATAAAAGTCGAGATGTGAGTTATGATAAATAGAATCTAACAAACGTTCTCATTCATAATTGAATTTATTCAACTCGTTAGCAAAAATTATATAAGAGCCTCGCATTATATCATTTTGCGAACTCGTTTAATAAATTCAATAATGAATGAGTACTCATGTAAGATCCTCTATATACTGAGGGAAAAAAGTTTAGCAAGTTTTTGTTGCACCCTGGCAATAATACATTTTTGGTTGTAAAATCAAGAAACTACTGCAATAGACACACTATTTTATTAAACACACATCAATAACAGTCGAACATCTTAATGATGTAACGCATAAATGAACGTAGGGGTCAAGCCCGTAAAGTCCCAAAATGTCAGTATATCTTGTATACAGTATTATTTCATCTAAAAAACTTTCTAAACTTTTTTCCCTCAGGATATATAGCTAACGACTTACCTTCACTCTGTAAATTTACTAACATGAATTATTTGTTTCTGGTACTTGTCAAAATTTCAAACGAGAACTTAGCATGTTAGTTTCCCAAGTAAGGGTCTACATGTTGTATATGACTCTCACAGAGAACAGAAATCTGAAGTTTAATTAAGTCTAGCTTCTGTAAATATTTGTTGTATTATATTTAAATATATATTTGACGCATATTTTATCATATAACTGTACGGTTTGCTGAGGGGTGGCCCACCCCGACCCTCACAAGCCTATGACGGGGTGAATAAATGGATCACCATTAATTTGGTGATAGAAATTAAAAAAAAAAAAAGTTTCATTAAAGGGACAGGTGGCAGTCTTGAAGTTTGTATCAAGCATCAAGCATTTATTAGTAATTCAATAATTTTGACTTTAAAACCTGCTTGTATAATTGAATAATTTTTTAGTAAAAATGTAGTTTTTCTACCGAGTGTTTAAATATGTTATTGGTGCAATAAAATCAACAGTTAGTAACAGAGCTTTTCTAATAATTATCTTCAATGATTGCTAAAATGACAAATTAAAATTGCTGCATGTCCCTTTCATAGAAAAACAAAAACAAATACCTTGGCATAACAGCATTAAATTTTGTTTTTGACATATTGTAATCTTCAGGTAATTCTCCAGAATGAATCCTTTATCTTGTTATGAAATTTATCAAATAAATATTAAGATCTTGTTAGAAGTTTTGACAAGTATCACAGACCTTTGATTGGATATTCTATGTTTTACTAACATTTTCAGCCGGAAGCTCCTAAACGGAATAGTAGAGTAGCCGTGCACGTGAAAGTAAGATGATTGTCATGCATTGTATGTCATTAACCTACATGTATATAGTGTTTCCATTTTCTTTGCTTTTCTTACTATCATACTGTTATGCCAGAACAGAAAATGTTGTTTCCTGTAACGTGCCCGGCAGGACGGTCGGGTTACAGGAAACGAAAAACTTTTCTGTTTAGGACTTATTACCAGTTTAGTACCTGTTGCAGTGAACAGCTTTGTTCAGGATAAGACCCATGTATCACCCCCATTTTGCTACAAAAGCTACAAAATATTGACTTAACGGTCAGAGCTGTCTCTGTGTGTGTCCTTCCTTGATTATGTGCATGCATCAGTGCATGTGTCCTAACTTATTTTATTAAACAATCTCGCTTTTTGTATGCAGGATGCAGTTTTGTGTTCAGTTTATGGACCTGACAGTGAGTGCCAATTTTGCATCACTGTTGCCAATTCGATCTGCTTCTTTTATCAACCTGTCAAGGTGTGCCAACAGTTTTTTCAAATATTACCTACTTTCTCCAAAATATAGGTCATATCTGGTTTTTGGTACAACTCCTTTATAAAAAGTGTCACCCTCTAGGCCTGGGATTTGGGTCATTCTTAATCAGTGTGTTCCTCTCATCGACCTAAAATTGGTGTACCTTAACTTTTCAGCAAATTTTAGGCGATATATGATGATGATTTTTAGCAAATTTTAGGCGATATATGATGATGATTTTTAGTGATGGAGGAACACCACCTGCCTGTTCCTGGTTAGAACCAGTACTGTATATACCGACATCAGTAAGACTTAGCACTTCCTACCTTACAAGCTGAGCTCCCAGTGGGATTTGAACCTGCAGCTGTGAGAGGCAAGAAGGTTTCAAATGCAGCATCTTTACCCTTTCGACTTCGGAAGTACTGCTGTGACATACTAATTATAAATCTCGCCTTCAAAGCACAGAATATGGACAAATTGTATCGGTGTGCTAATATGACATAGTGTGCCATAGTGTGGCAATCTTAACTATGCTTTTAATATAATTTTTGTCAGAACTAATATAAGGTCACATCTGATTTCTGGTACAGCTCCTGGCCTGACATGCATGCCATCTAGTAAATGTAATTTATGTTTACATACATTGTTCTGTTACATTTGCATTAATGCCTCTGCCAAAACCGCAAGTGTAAATAACCTTGATAATTACCCTGGCTTACTAATGTTTTTATTAGATACTACGTGCCTCACTAAGTCAAGAAATAAATTATCCCATGCAAAAACAAGTTTTTTTGTGGTACTTATATTCAGTTGTTTACTTCCCTATTTGCATGCACTTACAATGAAATATTGATCCTTGTTGCATTTCAATTCTCGATGAACTGCAAATTTGAAAGAGGGCGTGTCTAATTGATGCGATAGCATGTTTTATCCAATAGTATCATGTCTGTTATGCTGTCTGCTGGTCAGCTATTCAGTAGACAGTTTGTATTTCCAATGAGATCTTTAATTAAAATGGATCAATAAAACAAAAAAATTGTCTTTTGTTATTATACCCCCGATTTCACAAAGTGAAGTGGGGGCTATACAGGATTCACATTGTCCATAACGTCCAGTTGTGTGTCCCGTCGCGTCCCGTAACACATTTTTGTCCCATCCCATCGTGTCCCATTGGTAATTTTGTTGCGTCGCATCCCTTAACACATTTTCATTACTTGCATTCCCAAACTTCATATAAACATACCAACTGATGACCTTATGTCCCTCTACATCACCCATTTTTGATTGACTGATTTATTACAGAATTGTGGCCCTTTGTTTGACTTAAAATTAAGCGGGGGCATTCATCACTTTCAGTGATAGTTTTAGTTATTATAGATTATGCTTAACAAAATGTATGTTTTTATTGTTTCTGGAGCGTAACATAAATTAATACCAATTGAGAACTTGCAGAATGTATCAACCAAGAGATATCCATCCAGTACAGTTTGTACCTGTTTTACCTGACCTTAATCCATTGCGAATGTATCTAAAACATTTTAAAGGGACACAAGGCAATCTTGAAGTGTTTATCAAACCGTAATTAGTGTCTCGATTTAATTATCCAGTATCACTTTGACTTTAAACCTGCTTGCATGTAATTAAATATAACTTTTGAGCTTTTCATTTTCCTTCAATTTTTAGCTCGACTATTCGAAGAATAAGAGCTTATGTAATCACCCCGGGGTCGGCGTCTGCGTTGGCGTCGGCGTCCCACATCAAGGTTTGCGTGTAAGCTGTGTTGACAAGTCTATATCTCTTAGATTTCTTATCCTAGCACAACCAAATTTGGCCATGGGCTTCCTTATAGCATTATCTTAAGGGCCGCATAAGCAATTTTGGTTCCTGTAATCCATGGGCTCCCATGGAACCCAAATTATGATAGCCCATAAAATGTGTCGCATTTCACATCAACGTTTGCATGTAAGCTGTGTTTACAAGTCTATATCTCTTACAATTCTTACCCTAGCACAACCAAATTTGGCCATTAGCTTCCTTATAGCATTATCTTAAGGGCTGTTTAAGTAATTTTGGTTCCTGTAACCCCTGGGCTCCCATGGAACCCAAATTCTGATAGCCCTTAAAATGTGTCTGTCTCGCATCAAATTTTGCGTGTAAGCTGTGTTTACAGGTCTATATCTCTTACATTTCTTGTCCTAGCTGAACTAAATTTTGGAATTTGTTTCCTTATAGTATGTTGTAAAGGGTTGGATAAGTAATTTTGTCTTCTGCAAATTCTGGGCTCCCCTGGAACCCAAATTATGATGGCCCATAAAATGTGCAATAAAGGCAGATCTAGGTTTGCATGTAAGCATGAATATATCTATAATTTTGGTTTGGGATTTCTTATAGCATCTTATTCATACTTCACAGCTATTGGGGCATGGGCTCCCTCCTGCACCCCACCCCCCCCCCCCCCCCCCCCCCCCCCCCCCCCCCCCCCCCCCCCCCCCCCCCCCCCCCCCACTCAACATTTTTTTTAAATTTTTTTTTTTTTTACATATTTCTGTGTTGTTCAATTCTTACACATATATGTAGATGTGATTTTTTTAAACTTTTGACTAAATTCTAGTACATTTCCCGTACGAAAACGGTAAGATTCGTCGTAAAAAATAGGCACCACCAGAGGGCGCTATTTAGGAATCCGATGTTTATTTTAAACAATTTAAAATTAGTACTGATGGAAAGCAGAAACAATAACCTACATACAGGTAAAACATTGTCACAATATACGCGATTTTGATTATTCCCGAGTAACCCCGCCAGCTACCTTAAGTTATATATCCAAGGTTTCATTAAAACATTTCTTTAATTCTTGAAGTTGCACACTACGTGTTCCCGCCTTAATTCCATTAAGCGATGGAAAAGCTTATATATGCAGGATTTTATAATGGATATTTCGCCAATAAAACATGTTTAAAAACATTTGTTACTGAAAACAATAAAATTACCAATTAAATGATTTATTACAATCTGCAAACATTTTAAGAGGAAATAAAGGCTTATTTCATACCCCAGCCAACCCTGTTTTCGCTTCTTGGAGAAGGGGTTGGATGGGGTATGAAAGTCAATACTCGGACCACATAATGGTAATAATTTATTGGGACTACACTTCCTAGTCAGCAGATGAGTTCCCCTCCGCTTCCTTCAGCTAGTATTTGTGCAATAAAGGAGAATAGTTTTGGATCTGTTGAGATGCCTTAATATAGATTTCTTTCCTGAAAGCTGTTCTGTTTGTAATTGTGTGATACTAGGTTATAGTAGTAGTTATTTTAACTTTAAGCTATAGGTTAAATGTATAACAATATAAATAGCAGCTTATAAATTGATCAGTAATTTTTAAATAAAGTTTTGTTTGTTTTATGAAACATGTGATATAAATTAACTTCTTTATCTTGCCATTCCTCGGGTTTTATTGAAATTTTTCTTGCTTTAAAAAATATTTAACCTACTTTTCGATCGAATCAGATTGACTAAATTTTAATATTTTGTATAAACTTATTTCATTCAAACTCAGATTATGTCTCTATTTTATCAAGTGCGATCACTATTTTATTAAGTGTTCAAGACACATTGTGCATGTGTCATAATACCATGGTACACTGCACTCGCGGGAATGTTCATTTACGTATCAATGCAATCGTTCATTGCATTGTGGAAAATTAGGTTAACCTCTAAGTAAGTTAGTATTTATTAAACAGAATTTATAAAAAATAAAAAGGCAACATTCCAGATGGTCTGAGTTTCTATTTTTTTTTAATTTCACTTAATATACACTAATTAATACAAGCATACTAGTACCTAACTCAAGGGACTTGTAGCTATACGAGGGTGCTTCAAAAAGTTCTGTCACTAGGCATATATCCTTTGAACTGGATATTACACTGAGATTAAGTAGTGTATTTATAGTACTACTGGGTTCGCTCTCTTAAATTCCACAACAAAAATGAAAAGATTCTGGTTATTTATACCCCTGAATTACCTCCCCCTACCACACCTTTTGGATACTGGCATCTCTGAAAATGTCCTTGTTACAAAACGTTGTAAAAATTATTTGAATAATTCTATGCTTTTAAATTTTCTTGTACGCCATCTGTTGTTATTCGCCCATAATCCATGAAAATGATTGTCGAGAATTCGGAAAGGTCTTGCTGCAAACAAGAAATGAGTGAATGCATATCCCTTAATTTTAGCAGAAATAACACTGATTTTCTTCATTTTGTTTACGGAAATGTTATAATATCTTTTAAATGTCGTAATTATTCTCATAGTATTAATATGTTTCCATAATCCATGAAAATGATTGTCAAGAATTCGGAAAGGTCTTGCTGCAAACAAGAAATGAGTGAATGCATATCCCTTAATTTTAGCAGAAATAACACTGATTTTCTTCATTTTGTTTACGGAAATGTTATAATATCTTTTAAATGTCGTAATTATTCTCATAGTATTAATATGTTTTCATATTTCTTTACAAATCCTAGTCCTTCAGTGTTTAAATTTCATATTCAACACATTATTGTAGACTTTTGTACAATGTTTAGTTAAAATATTGATCATCCAAAAACGCTATTTCAGAAGGCTGCCATTCAATTCCATTCAATGTCCATTTATCATTAAATTAAGTTTACACGTTAGCTTAAAATGTTAATTTCTAAGACAATGCCTTTTCATCTACCATGCTTAAATTCTGAATCTTGTAATGCACAGATATAACTGGTAATGTATGAGAAATTTCAAAGGTCTTCGACAAGTACTTAAAGGGAAACTGGCATTTAAAAAAGTAATAATTAACATACCTGAAAAACTCAGGACGAAAATGCCTCAGTATGTATAAGTGATGTGTATTAAATGTTCCACAACTTTCGTCACACAAAAGATACAGCATTCATTTTACCATCAATGGAATGGTATTGAAACTTTCTTTCATTTGGTACCAAACATCAACACTCACAACGAGCACATAATTGTTAAAACGCGTTAGTGACAGAACTTATTGAATGACCCTCGTATTATTTGTTTTGTGCAGTACAAAGCTTGTATTTATTTTATCATATTTACTATTTACTGTACGGTATTACAGAGAACGGGAGGAGGATTCTCTGACCCCCATACACATATAAAGTAAGGGCAGTAAGGTCACCTATAGTTGTGTTGTGGGGTCAACTGTGACGGCCGGTCAGACAGTTACGCAAAATAACAGTTAATTTTTAGCTCTACTGATCAGAGAGTCTGTCCGTAAACTTTTATTTGTAGCGACAACTCCTCTGAAACTACTGGATGGATATTCATGAAACTTTACAGAAATGTTGCCCATAAAGTCTAGTTGATCCTAGCAAAAATTCATGTTGATGTGAAATCCAAGATGGCCGCCAAAGCTAAAAATAGAGTTTAAAAATACAAGTTTGTAGCGACTACTTCTTGAAAACTATAAGTGATATTGATATGGGACTTTTTCTAAAATGATCAGCATGACATGATGTTGATCCTTGTCAAAAATCGTTTTGATTCAACGTTAAACATGGCTGCCAGTGGCCATCTTTGTTTACATAGAGTTATATAGTAAAAACTTGTAGCGACTACTCCTCTGAAACTACTTGGCGGATTGTCATGAAACTTTACAGGAATGTTGCTCTTGATGTCTAATTGATCTTAGCAAAATTTCAGATCTGCCAGAAATTCAAGATGGCCGTCACAGCTAAAAATAGATTTTTAAAAAAAAGTTTGTAGCGACTACTTCTTGAAAACTATAAGTGATATTGATATAGGACTTTTTCTAAAATGATCAGCATGACATGGTGTTGATCCTTGTGGAAAATTATTTTGATTCGACGTTAAACATGGCTGCCAGTGGCCATCTTTGGTTACATAGAGTTATATAGTAAAAACTTGTAGCGACTACTCCTGAAACTTAAGAGATATTGACATGGGACTTTTTCTAAAATGATCAATGAAACTTCACAGGAATGTTGCTCTTGATGTCTAGTTGATCCTAGAAAAATTTCAGGTCGGCCGGAAATTCAAGATGGCCGCCACAGCTAAAAATAGATTTAAAATAAATAAGTTTGTAGCGACTACTTCTTCAAAACTATAAGAGATATTGACATGGGACTTTTTCTAAAATGATCAATGAAACTTCACAGGAATGTTGCTCTTAATGTCTAATTGATCCTAGCAAAATTTCAGGTCGGCCGGAAATTCAAGATGGCCGCCACGGCTAAAAATAGATTTTCAAAAAACAAGTCTGTAGCGACTACTTCCTGAAATCAAAATCAATCTCCTAATTTTAACAACTAATAAATAGTATTAATTTTAAAAATAGTCAAATTCAGTATGACATGATAACTGAAAGTCATGAATTTTATGCTCAAGGTGCATGCTGAAACTCATAAACTCGTTTTATGCTGAGCTGATTTTATGTTTAAAGGGAATATAGCCACACAGCCAAACATTCTTTATTATTGAAAGTTCTCAAAAACTTGGAAAAGGGTGAAAGAATAATCAAAATCAGATTATAAACAAACAAGATATGACCATGTAAGGTTCTTTTGAAACGGATATGGAAGCCGTCATTTTCAGAGCTACGACATCATAGTTCTAAATGACCATATACATCATAGTTCTAAATGACCATATATGGAATATTAATGAATATGATGACTGATTTATAGCAAAAAAATAATAGAAACTGTGTGAAAACTATGTATAATTATGGGTAATAATGGATTATATGTATTAATCCGAGTCTTCTCTGACCTTACCAGCCCTTTTTACGATTTTTGGTATTTCATCTGGCTGTGTACTATAAAGCCACAAAAAAATAATAATTAGAAAAAGGCTTTTAGGGTCAAAGAAGGCTCGGATTATATATGTATATGACCAGGAACAGATTTTGCATTAATTTGCAGTGATATTCTTCGCTTTAAATGAGATTTATCAGTGCTTTTTAAAGTAAATTTGTACTCTTGAGGTCAGATTACAGTATGGATTTATCTATAAACCTTTGTGTTATTCAGAAAATTGTAGGATAGTAGAAAACCATTCAAGAAAAACATGACTGACTGTTGTGGAATTATATAATTATGGAATGCTTATCGAAGGCTGAATGTGAAGTAAAGAATAAGAGACAACATTTAGCACTATATCTCTTATTCTTGAGAATTATATCAAAAATAGAGAATGCCAGTATTCTTTTTTTTAAAGAGTACGTTTTTTAAAGAACGATTTTCATACTTTTCAGAAGGCAAGTCAGTTTCAGAGAACTGAGAGTAACCGTCCACTCCCCCCACCCCCATCAAGTTGGGATGGGCCCCCAATACCAGACCGTAACTACAGGTAAATAGTTGAAAATTTTTTATATCGTACATCTCTCTTGTTTATTTGTTATCATGAATTTGCATCAAAGCAAAATATAAATAATCATAGTACTAGGATTTTACAAAATTCTTTTTCTTTTTCTTTGCTTTCATCGTTGATATCAGCTGATTTCATTTGTATTGACTAATGGTTTTTTTAAATGACTGTTGGTCTAATTCATTTACTTTGCCAAGATTATTTACCTGTGATGTTTATATGCCTACCGTACTAACTTTTGTTGTTTAATTGTGATTGTTTAAAAGTTTATTTACTGTGTTATTTGACAGTTTTGCCACGGGTTTTCAAGCCAATGCGTCCGTGATGTCCAACAGACCTCTGCCAAAACGTCCTGATGAAGCATACCAGCGCCTTCTTCATAACCAGGTCAGTAGGTATATCTCACATGCCACTCTCATGCATGCACCCCATGCCACTCACATGCACACACCCCATGCCTCTCTCATGCACGCACCCCATGTCACTCACATGCACCCCATGTCACATGCACACACCCCATGCCTCTCTCATGCACGCATCTCATGCCACTCACATGCACACACCCCATGCCTCTCTCATGCATGCACCCCATGCCACTCACGTGCACACACCCAATGCCTCTCATGCACGCACCCCATGCCACTCACGTGCACACACCCCATGTCTCTTGTCATGCATGTTCATTATCATTACGCAATGTTTTTTGACAAGAACCATAAATATGTCGTGTATTTTTCCTGAATTATCCCCCTATTTACTTAGATTCTTCATTTAAAATGTTGATTTCACAATCCAGCATTTGCCCCACTGTTGGTGCTTAAATCATTTAAATGTACAATGTTCCTTCTAGATTTAAATTTATGTATCGTTCTTCTTTTTCTTTTGGCAGGAGGCCCAACATCACTGAGATGCACAAGAGACAAAATGATGGAGGTGGCATATACGCAAATTCCAGGAGTTTTCTTTTTGTCAGGAGGTGTAGTACTGGATATTGCTTGTCATGTGATAGATATACTTTATGTGTTCTGTTCAATTTTAAAGAACACTGACTTTTAAAATGCAAGATTTCCTTCTTCTTGGATATTGACTAAATATCGCTAACATACAGAATGAGTGATATAATGCAGTTATTCTTAAAATGTTTATTTTTTAATTGGTGCAAAAAAAATAATCAAAATCTGCGGAAGAGTGTAAATTTAGTAAAATAAGTAATCCCTATCACTGTGTATGCAATATTTGTAAAAGTTAAGCTGTGTCCATTGTTTTCTGATTTTTATTTCAGATTGGTTGTGAGATTATTTTTTTGTTCCATTTCTATTGACTGGTTGTAAAATTATTTCTTATTTTACTGATCGATTGTCATTTTTTTTCAGTATGTTTTGCCAGACTTAATAAGTTTGCCCTGTGAATGTGTATGCTGCACTTTTTGTTAAAGCATCTCTGTTGTTTGTGATTCTGTTTCTAATCATTACTGACTAGTTATGAGATTTTATTAGTTTTTTGTCAGACTGGTTGTGAGATATTTCCCATTTCTGTTAACCGATGACTGGTTGTGACATTTTTCCATTTTTGTGGTGTGTGCCAGCAGTATTCATTTATAGGGTATACATCAGAAGTAACTATTTCTAGAGTATTTCTCAGCAGTTAACAGTTACAGGGTATATTTCAGCGGTATCGATTTATAGGGTATATGTCAGAAGTATACATTTATAGTCAAGTATACATTTATGGGGCATATCTGAGCAGCATATGCATTTACAGGCTTTTGTCTTCAGTATACGTTTACAGCTAAATATTAGCAGTATAAACATTGATCTTTACTACTTACTCTTTATATATGATAAAATTATTTACCCAAAGGTCTACAGATTAATGAAATTATATTTTTGAATGCAGTGGTATTTTCAAAATATTTCTGTTTTCTTAATAATGTCAAAAAACATCATTTAAAAAGTCCACAGACCTAATAATTAGTCTGTGAAAATTCTGACAATGGCATATTTATGCTACTTCCTTGTGTTGTTGTTTTGCTAAAAATTGTAACTGTATAGATGTTGTAATATTTCATAAGAGGAGCCTTTAACTGGTCTCAAATTATGGAGAATAATATCCTGTGCGCATGCAGGGATATTATTGTGTTCTTTCATATATAACAAGAGAACATGAAGAATGAGATTTTGCAGTTTTGTGCCGTCCAAGAGTATGTGAGATTTTACTAAGTGCACAATCTCTGCTTCTTAGAGCTGTGATTATGTGCAGTACATTTACTTATCGGTATATTCAAATGCAGTAGGCAACGGTATATTTTAGCTTTGTCACTGTGCACAGTGACACTGCGTATGATGTCCGTAGGCAATGAGGGCAGAAGTTGTGTTAATCTTTCTTGTTTGGTTTAATAATATATATACTCGGAACAGATTTGAATAAATAAATGCATAATACAATTACTGAATTGCATTTTCATTTTTATGAAAAATGCAATTTACATTATATCTTGTTTACATGATACATATTTTCATATTTCTATATTTTATAAAATGCTACTTTTGCCAAAATAATATACATTTTGAAAAAAGTGCTGATAAATCCATCCAATAATACTACATTTGTTAACAATTTGTTGTTCATGTTATTGTCAATTATTGTTTTTTAACTGCTTCATTTACCAGAAATTGTTAATCTCACATCCATCAGAAGGGGACATAAATCATGCAGACCCGTGTATCAGAGTTTATCTTCTAAATGCAAAGAACCATATATGAATCTAATAATTGATAAGAGTAGGTCACTGTTCCAGGATTTATATGTATCATTCCCATGGGGCAGCTCTAAATAATATATGACAAGGTTTCTTTTCACAGATAAGCTAGAACCCTGAATTGAGAGCTTGTCAAGACTTCATCCTCCGAGTCCCTGTGTGGTTCCCGGGGTAGAATATAACCACTGCAAACACACCGTCACATGCAGAGGGGTAGGACGCCCCCATTCATATTCATTTTGCCTCGTGTGGTTCCCGGGTGCCCCCGTTTGGTCACGGGGCAAAGAATAGGGCCACTGCAGATCCCTTTGGAGGGGTAGGCAGAGGGGTAGAATCCCCCCAAATTCATGTTCTTTTTATCATTTTTTGTTCATGTTCATTAAAGGTCTTCATCATGATCCCTGCATTGTTTCAGGTGCTATCTCGCTCGCATCAAAAGAGCAGTGGCAGAAAAACAATAACGTGGCTCCAGCGTAAATGGAGTTTCTACGATAGAATTTGCAGCAACTCTGCAGTTCAGGGTGAGAAGGTTCTAGGCCCATTTTCCATATTTTATCTCGATGTACATGGAAGATGAGCCTGGCATGTTCATGCCTTTTAGGTGCCATATAACCTTTTCATGTGTTGGTGCGCCTTAAAACCCAATTCATTTCAATTCATATTCATTTTGTCATTTTTTGTTCATGCTCATTAAAGGTCTTCATCATGACCCCTGCATTGTTTCAGGTGCCATCTCGCTCACATCAGTAAGAGCAGTGGCAGAAAAACAAAAAACGTGGCTCCAGCGTAAATGGAGTGTCTAGAATAGAATTTGCAGCAACTCTGCAGTTAAGGGTGAGAAGGTCCTAGGCCCGGTCTCCGTATTTTATCTCGATGTACATGGAGGATGAGCCTGGCATGCATGTTCATGCCTGTTAGGCGCCATATAACCTTTAATGTGTTGGTGCACCTTAAAATCTAATTCAGTTCAATTCATCCTCCGAGTATATTAATCATTATAAAATATGATTATGCTTGAAGTAAAAGAAGAGCATAGTACCCAGATTCCTCTGTATCTGGGGTGCCAAGATACCCAGATTCCTCTGTATCTGGGGTGCCAAGATACCCAGATTCCTCTGTATCTGGGGTGCCAAGATACCCAGATTCCTCTGTATCTAGGGTGCCTCGAAATAACCTTATCTAATTCAACAATTTAAAGAAACAAATTTTAAGCTGTAATTTCACAAGATTTGTACTTGGGTTTCCTTATTTGTGTAGTACACAGACATTGAAATTTCAGATAAATTCTGTAAGATAAAACCCTATTACGTTGTGTATCCATCTTGTGTATGTTATACATTGTGTATCCATCTTGTGTATGTTATACATTGTGTATCCATCTTGTGTATGTTAAATTTGCGGTTGTGGAGACAATCCTTGTATTATATATTTTTGTATATATTTATAAAATTATATATTTTAATTGTTCATATTGCATAATTGTTATCCATATACAGTAAACTCTCGCTTATTCAAACTCTCGCTAATCCGGATCTCCCGCTAATCCGAATGCTTTGTGTCTGCCGTTTTTTTCCCTTCTTTATGTATATACAGGAAACCCCCAGTTGCTTTTCCAAATTCCGAATGCTTTTTCGGGTACCAAACAATCATTTTCTACCTAAATCAAGACAATAATCCGGTCATTGTTTGCGTGACGACCCAACGCCGCGGTAATTGTTTGATCAACGGAGGTGTGAAAATATCGCCACCGATAATTGCTTGAATGTTTGAACTAAGTGAGGACAGGGCTCTATATGACATTTTCGTCCCAGGTGAGAAAGAGTGTTTTGTGCGAAAATGTGTATTGTATTAAGTTATGTATTTGGCTGCATTTAATAAAAGATATAACTGAATATGCTGAACATGTATAGTAAAAGAAAAACACTAGATAAGTTTTTTCAGAGACTTGAAGTGTGTTTTACTGAGGAGTAATTCTTACGTTGGACCATCAGTCATGTCAATGGCTGTTGACAATTAACAACTTTGTTTTAAATAAATGCTTATATCATATTTAATGTAATACAACTAGTTTATTATCATACATTAGTACATCAAACCAATTTCTTTAATGTGTTCATAATGGTAAGAAATGCAACCAAATAAATATGATGAAAACATACTGCTAATGTACGCTATGACTGACAGTTTGCATGTAAAACAGTAATCCGGATACCTGCAAATCCGGACAAAAATGTCAGTCCCATGACCGTCCGGATTAGAGAGAGTTTACTGTATGTGTTATACTTAAAAACAATTATATATTTTATTCCCGAATACAATCTTTCAAAACGCCATTTCATATTCTGTATTAAACATCGGATGATGGCGATGATATCATGTCAGGATTTTAGGCCACAATATACTCTGCATACTAAGTTTGTTAAAATTTGAATTTTGCTTGCTGCTCTGTATTTAGCAGAAACCTCGAAGAAATTATGTCGCTTGATGAAAAGAATCTTGCATTTGTATTCGTTTCAAACAAAAAATATGAAAACTTGTTGAATAATCTTGTTGTATTCGCTCTTGTAAAATTGATTAACAGAAACACATAAACACATAAACGGATATCCACTTTAGCAATTCAATTCAATTTATAATAATTCATAGTCTCCATAGTAACAAAATGTGTTTAATTTTAAATGTTTCTAGTTTTCTAAACCAAAATCATAAAGATGTTTGTTGTTTACAATTTGTTATATATTTTTTGCTTCACTGTTTTTAGCTCTACTGATCAGAGATCAGCAGAGCTTATGCCGTGGTGCGGCGTCCGTCGTCCGTCCGTCCGTCTGTCCGTCCGTTAACTTTTATTTGTAGCGACTACTCCTCTGAAACTACTGGATGGATATTTATAAAACTTTACAAAAATGTTGCCCATGAAGTCTAGTTGATCCTAGCAAAAATTCATGTTGATGTGAAATCCAAGATGGCCGCCAAAGCTAAAAATAGATTTTTTAAATACAAGTTTGTAGCGACTACTTCTTGAAAACTATAAGTGATATTGATATGGGAATTTTTCTAAAATGATCAGCATGACATGATGTTGGTCCTTGTCGAAAATCGTTTCGATTTGACGATAAACATGGCTGCCAGCGGCCATCTTTGTTTACATAGAGTTATATAATGAAAACTTGTAGCGACTACTCCTCTGAAACTACTTGACGGATTTTCATGAAACTTCACAGGAATGTTGCTCTTGGTGTCTAATTGATCCTAGCATAATTTCAGGTCGGCCGGAAATTCAAGATGGCCACCACGGCTAAAAATAAATTTTCAAATACAAGTTTGTAGCGACTACTTCTTGAAAACTATAAGTGATATTGATATGGGACTTTTTCTAAAATGATCAGCATGACATGATGTTGGTCCTTATCAAAAATTGTTTTGATTCAACGTAAAACGTGGCTGCCAGCGGCCATCTTTGTTTACATAGAGTCAAATAGTAAAAACTTGTAGCGACTACTCCTCTAAAACTACTTGGCGGATTTTCATGAAACTTTACAGGAATGTTGCTCTGAATGTCTAATTGATCCTAGCAAAATTTCAGATCGGCCAGAAATTCAAGATGGCTGCCACAGTTAAAAATAGATTTTTAAAAAATAAGTTTGTAGCGACTACTTCTTGAAAACTATAAGTGATATTGATATGGGACTTTTTCTAGAATGATCAGCATGACATGGTGGTTATCCGAGTCGAACATTATTTTGATTCGCCATTAAACATGGCTGCCAGTGGCCATCTTTGTTTACATAGAGTTATATAATGAAAACTTGTAGCGACTACTACTCTGAAACTACTTGACGGATTTTCATGAAACTTCATAAAAATGTTGCTCTTGATGTCTAATTGATCCTAGCAAAATTTCAGGTCGGCCGGAAATTCAAGATGGCCGCCATGGCTAAAAATAGATTTTCAAAATACAAGTTTGTAGCGACTACTTCTTGAAAACTATAAGTGATATTGATATGGGACTTTTTCTAAAATGATCAGAATGACATGATGTTGGTCCTTATCAAAAATCGTTTTGATTCGACGTTAAACGTGGCTGCCAGCGGCCATCTTTGTTTACATGGAGTTATATAATGAAAACTTGTAGCGACTACTCCTCTGAAACTACTTGACGGATTTTCATGAAACTTCACAAAAATGTTGCTCTTGATGTCTAATTGATCCTAGCAAAATTTCAGGTCGGCCGGAAATTCAAGATGGCCGCCATGGCTAAAAATAGATTTTCAAAATACAAGTTTGTAGCGACTACTTCTTGAAAACTATAAGTGATATTGATATGGGACTTTTTCTAAAATGATCAGCATGACATGGTGGTTATCCGAGTCGAACATTATTTTGATTCGACATTAAACATGGCTGCCAGTGGCCATCTTTGTTTACATAGAGTTATATAGTAAAAACTTGTAGCGACTACTCCTCTGAAACTACTTGGCGGATTGTCATGAAACGTTACAGGAATGTTGCTCTTGATGTGTAATTGATCCTAGAAAAATTTCAGGTCGGCCGGAAATTCAAGATGGCCGTCACAGCTAAAATTAGATTTTTAAAAAATAAGTTTGTAGCGACTACTTCTTGAAAACCATAAGTGATATTGATATGGGACTTTTTCTAAAATGATCAGCATGACATGATGTAGATCCTTGTGGAAAATTATTTTGATTCGACGTTAAACATGGCTGCCAGTGGCCATCTTTGGTTACATAGAGTTATATAGTAAAAACTTGTAGCGACTACTTCTCTGAAACTACTTGACGGATGTTCATGAAACTTCACAGAAATGTTGCTCTTGATGTCTAGTTGATCCCAGCAAAATTTCAGGCTGGCCGGAAATTCAAGATGGCCACCACGGCTAAAAATAGATTTTCAAAAAACAAGTTAATGGCGACTACTTCTTGAAAACTATAAGTGATATTGATATGGGACTTTTTCGAAAATGATCAGTATGACATGATGTTGATCCCTGTCAAAAATTATTTCGATTTGATATTAAACATGTCCGCCAGCGGCCATCTTTGTTTACATAGAGTTATATAATGAAAACTTGTAGCGAAGACTCCTATGAAACTACTTGATGGATTTTCATGAAACTTCACAGGAATGTTGACCTAGATATCAAAAATCTATCAGTAGAGCTTCAAGGTCATTGACCTCTTGTTTACTGATATGACAATGAGGTAATAATTATACCAAAAGTTTTGAGAAAAAAAACAGGGAATATTTAAATCGCCTCCATTTGTCCGTCTGTCCGTCCATTACCATATCTCCTCCTAAACCGCTGGACAGAATTCAACAAAACTTAGGGTATGACTTCACCAAAAGATTGTATAGTACGCACCCGTGTATAGTACGCACCCCCTTCTCAAAAGTCAAAACTGGGGTAAAAAAGTTGTTTCCGTGTATAATACGCATCAAAATATTAGTTTTCCTAGATGAACCATTCAACGAAAATAAAACTTGTAGCGACTACTACTCTGAAACTACTTGACGGATTTTCATGACTACTTCTTCAAAAATATAAGTGATATTGATATGGGACTTTTTCTAAAATGATCAGCATGACATGATGTTGGTCCTTGTCAAAAATCATTTTGATTCGATATTCAACATGGCTGTCAGCGGCCATCTTTGTTTACATAGAGTTATCTAGTAAAAACTCTGTAACTACTTGACGGATGTTCATGAAACTTCACAGGAATGTTGCTCTTGATGTCTAGTTGATCCTAGAAAAATTTCAGGTCGGCCGGAAATTCAAGATGGCCGCCACAGTTAAAAATAGATTTTTAAAAAATACGTTTGTAGTGACTACTTCTTGAAAACTATAAGAGATATTGATATGGGACTTTTTCTAAAATGATCAGCATGACATGATGGTTATCCGAGTCGAATATTATTTTGATTCAATGTTAAACATGGCTGTCAGTGGCCATCTTTGTTTACATAGAGTTATATAATGAAAACTTGTAGCGACTACTCCTCTGAAACTACTTGACGGATTTTCATGAAACTTCACAGGAATGTTGCTCTTGATGTCTAATTGATCCTAGCAAAATTTCAGGTCGGCCGGAAATTCAAGATGGCCACCACAGCTAAAAATAGATTTTCAAAAAAACAGTTTGTAGCGACTACTTCCTGAAATCAAAATCGATCAGTAGAGCTTCAAGGTCATTGACCTCTTGTTCTCTTTCTGATCTTTTATGTCTTGTTCATTGTTTCTTTTTATTAGTTCCCCGTGTGGTTGCCGGGGTAGAATATATCCACTGCAAATCCCCTTCATGTTCATTTTGTCTTTTTTTTATCGTACTCATTCAAGGTTTTCTTCATGACACCGCATATGCAAATGTGGAAACGTGGCTCCATCATCAATGGAGTGTCTACAGTAGATTTTGCAGTCTGCAGGTTAGAAGGTTCTAGGCCCATTCTCCATATTTTAAGTAGATGTAAATGGAGGATGAGCCTGTCATGTTCATCCCTGTTTTGCGACATATAACCTTTCTTGTGTTGGTGGTCGTAAAACCTCAATTCAGTTCTTTTTATTATCCAGTTACCATTTATAGCCATATTGTCTGATTTAGAACATTTAAGCTACTACTTGTAAATTTGTTGTCGGGTCCCAGTTTGCAGGAGCTAAAGAAATAGTCAACTGCAACTGTATTCCCCCAATGGGATCAGGAAACTAAATATCATGGTTTTAAACAGCATGGGGATCAAAAACGTGGTATTCCTTTCCAGTAATCCTCTTCCTGGCCATTATTATCATTGTTTCCTATTCCAACTCGATAAGACTAGGGTGACTGCTTATATCCAGACAGAGGGGTAAAATCTTTCTGCAGATGACAAGGTTTTAGGCCCATTCTGCTCGTTTTTATTTCGATGTAAATGGAGGGTGGTCATGGAATGTTTATTCCTAGTGGTGTCATATATATACTTCTGGGATTGGTGTGCCATAAAACCAACATCAAAAATATAAAACAAATTAATGATTATTTAATGTATGGATGACAACAATTATATCAGCAATACTCTTGACATAACCTGGCTGGTGTTTTTCCATGGAAAGAACAGGAGCAACCATTGCATGTGATGAAAGGAACAGGACCGACCATTGCACGTGCGGCCATTCTGAAGTGCTTTAAGACCTGCACTCTGCATATTTAACTTAATGTAAATGGAAGGTGGGCAGAAATGGAATGTTCCAATCCACACATCCCAAACATAAATACATTATATAACTAAACAGACAATTTGTGTAATACTCAAAAGTGTACTCCATCCTATTGTTTCCTTTTATTTTCTATGTTAACACTTATCTGCATTTTATTAATCGTTATTAAGAGGCAGAATCCATATCTGCAATATTTGTATGTACAAGTCAACAGTATTTACAAGATAATGAGTTTCAAAATGCATGTATACTGTCGGAGTAAAAAACGAAAGTGTGCACTCAAATTTGCGCAACCAACCTCATTATGAATATTACATTGCTGTAGACTTTCACGGGCTGAAATGCATTCAGGCATCATAACGTTATGTTTGATTTAACATTCGATCAGGATAAATTCTAGTGCATAAAATACACGTCTACGAATGGCGAGACGATGTTTGATATGGCCCGTCCTCCGACCGCTAAAATTGTAATCAAAAAAACATTTTGATATGAAATACATTAGTTTAAAACATAGGTTTCTTACGCAGTCACCGACATCATACAAGAAACGTTTACACACAGTATGAAATTGTCCACACGGTTTTTGGTCAAACACAATGAGACGTCAAATAAATGAGACTAAATAAATTCCAGAAAACCAGCAGTTACCTAGACGATTGTTATCTTGTGTTTTCCCATTCAGCTATATTCAGGATATACAATAGTTTTGCACTGAGCCCTCATTTGTTATGCTAAACTTATTACAATTTGATGAATATGCCCAAATATAGATGTGCACATTTTCTTTTTTACTCAGAGAATTGTAATATTATTTAAAAACTACAGACCAATAATGATCAATAAATAGTTTATATTTGTTAATTGTAATTAATCAAAATGTTTTATGGTATGGTTTTAAGCATAAAATGTGAGTTCTTATACTTTACTTTTCTATAGTCCTTGCAGGTCAGATACTCTAACCAATTTGTATAATATCTGTAATGTTTTATATGGTGAATGTAATTTCAGTTGTCATGCATGTTTGATGCATGTAAAACAGGGTGCCTATATACAAGAATGTCTATATTATAGAGAAAAACTGTATTCAAAGAAAAATCTGTGATGTGATAAGTTTCCATAACGTCCCATTGTTAACCATTTCACCCCACCCTAGAAGTGCCCACTCTGCATCTAGAAGTGCCCCATCCTACATCTAGAAGTGGACTCTTATTTGCTTTTAGTTGGGTCATACCAAAGCAGTATATAGTAGTGAAGGAGTTCAAAATCAAAATCATACACCATATCTTTCTTGGATGTATTTTAAGTTTGTATATAAATGACATGTATTCAGAATATATACCTGTATAAAGGTAGCATTATGATTTACAGAAGAAAAAACATTTGGCACTTTTGGGACTGTTAACAGTCCAATGTTCTAACCACTGAACTATAGCGACTTCTCGAAAACGTGATCTATTAAGTATCACGATTGTATTATGATGCAAAATAACCTGCCGAATAACGGCAAAATTGCACTAAAAAAACATGCATCAAAAATCTATCCAGGTGTTCAGGTCATATAATAATATGTGTGCCAATTAAAGGTAAAGGTTTATTAACAAGTTCTAAAAATACCCGTGAATCAGTATGCGTAAAATGAATTAAGAGTTGGTAACGTCCGTTTGTCCACGTGTCCGTCACCCTTTCTTATCCTGAGCATATCTTCAAAACTGATGGGACTGCAACAATTGCACACAATGATGAGAGCGATGAGAGGAAGTGCAAGAATCGTAACTGTCATCGTTCAAGAGTTATTGAACTTTGTACTTTTCCGTGTGTCTGTCACACTTTCTTGTCCAGAGCATATCTTCAAAACTACTGATGGGACTGCAATGAAACTTCACACAATGATATAGGGCAATGGGAGGTAGTGCAGAGTGTAAGAACCTTAACTCTATCATTGTTCAAATTAAGAGTTATTGCCCCTTGTAATTTTATACTTAGAATTTTTGTCCGGAGTATATATATTCAAAACTACTAATAGGGCTTCACACAGTAATAGAGGACAATGAGAGAAGGTACAGAATGCAAGAACCGTAACTCTTGTCATCATTCAAATTAGAGTTATTGCCCTTTGTAATTTTATACTTAGATTTTTTATCTGGAGCATAAACTACTAATGGAATCGCAAATTGAAAACTGCTTGGTGATACAAGGCCATATGATAAGTTGATACATTTCGGGGAGCATCTTTTTCTTGTTTATTTAGCAGGTAGTTTGTGTGCAATGACTATTTAGTGTTAGAAATGCTACAACATGCCAACAAAAGTCACGAAGGCTTATATACCATCGTCGAATTGAAATACCTCACTTGTGACTTCTTCATGTTCATGAGTATCAGTTTAAGTATAGCATCTGTAGCTTTAAGAGGTGGGGTAGACAAGTACTACAGTATTTGTCAGCTATTAATTGTCTACCGTTTTGTGCACGTCAACTTTATCATGCACTGTTCTTCGTTAAAGACATATTTTTATAAAGAAAATTATATTGCAATGAATATGTATTCTATATTATAGTATTAAAGTAAATAAAATGATGTGGTTAGTGTTTTTTAAAACAGATTTTCCAACATAAAAATTGAATTATTTTAAGAGTATCGTTGGGCTGGCAGGCTATGTCAACTTTTAGTGAAGAATCATGTACAAGTTAATCAAAAACACCATTACCTGAATTACATCCAATTAACATAGTTGTTACCCGATAGTTATCCAAAAATTAAAAATATGTCCATGACCTTGACCTTTAGCTTGACATTTGATTGAAAAGGTCAACTTTTGTTAACAACTTTGGCAGAGTTTCTCCAAGACATCATAACTTGAATACGGTCAACAAATCGCCTTGATATTCACCTAGTTGTTACAAATGAGCATTAACCATATTGCTTTTAGCTCTATTGGCCATTACAATGTCCGTTGGTGTTGGTGGCGTCATCATTACCAGAACTTCTGAAACACCTGGACCAATTTTGCTAAAATTGTATAGGCATGCTCGAGTACCTTACAGAAGAACAAATTTGGGTCAACTGGACTTTCAAAATGGCAGCCATTATTAAAAATAGCCAAAACCATTAAAAAATCCTGCAAAGGATTGGCTGCACCACCATCTTACTGTTTTCTGAATGTTCATTGGTACGTGCATGCCAGTCACTTTCCGTCTTGACTTAAGCAAGAGGTCAATGACCCAGAAGCTCTACTGATAGGTTTTGATAGCTAGATCAGCATTCCTGTGAAGTTTCTTGAAAATCTGTCGAGTAGTTTCAGAGGAGTAGTCAAGTTTTTAGCTCTACTGATCAGAGATCAGCAGAGCTTATGCCGTGGTGCGATGTCCGTCGTCCGTCCGTCTGTCTGTCCGATAACATTTTTTTGTAGCGACTACTCCTCTGAAACTACTGAATGGATTTTCATGAAACTTTACAGAAATGTTGCCCATGAAGTCTAGTTGTTCCTAGCAAAAATTCATGTTGATGTGAAATCCAAGATGGCCGCCACGGCTAAAAATAAATTTTCAAAAAATAAGTTTGTAGTGACTACTTCTTCAAAACTATAACTGATATTGATATGGGACTTTTTCTAAAATGATCAGTATGACATGATGTTGACCCTTGTCGAAAAATTATTTTGATTCGACATTAAACATGGCTGCCAGTGGCCATCTTTGTTTACATAGAGTTATATAATGAAAACTTGTAGCGACTACTCCTCTGAAACTACTTGACGGATTTTCATGAAACTTCACAGGAATGTTTCTCTTGATGTCTAATTGATCCTAGCAAAACTTCAGGTCGGCCGGAAATTTGAGATGACCGCCTCGGCTAAAAATAGATTTTCAAAAAACAAGTTTGTAGTGACTACTTCTTCAAAAATATAAGTGATATTGATATGGGACTTTTTCTAAAATGATCAGCATGACATGATGTTGGTCCTTGTCAAAAATCATTTTGATTCGATATTCAACATGGCTGTCAGCGGCCATCTTTGTTTACATAGAGTTATCTAGTAAAAACTCATGTCGTACTGATCTTTGATCAGTAGAATCAGTAGAGCTAAAAACACTCTGAACATTCCAGATATTCAAATTTGTTTTCACTCTGACCACTTTGGTTATCATTGGTGGGGTATCATGTTTATGTCCTGGTATTCCACTTTAAAGTTGAGCACTGGTTTCAATGCTACAAGTATAGGTAGGTACCGTCGTGATGCGACTTTTTTTTAATATTATTAATCTAGGGCCATAACTCTAGATTAAATTTTCTGATATAGGCAGTATTAGAACTGGTTTAAGCTTTCACTGATATTAATACTCTTACGAAGTTTGGTAAAGATGGGACGAAACATGAACTTCAAGGCGCTAGAATGTTGACGAGGCAAAATATAGCATATCATTAAATGAAGGTCAATAACTCTGATGTTTATTGTTCATTCTAATACTACCGCACTGTATAGCCCAGTTTAAAATATCTCGTAATATTCAATGATATATCACTAACGGTTGCAACGTTAGGAGAGTAAGCAAAGCAATGCAAAAGATTTCAGATGTGTGCATTATTTTCACATTTTAGGGTATTAGAATAGAAATAGAACATCGTTTACTTCGTGTAATATATCGCGGTATGTCGTTCAATTGTAAACAATAACTGCCAAATATTACACGATAATTCGCCGTAAATGATGTTCTATTTCTTAAATACAAGTGGTTTTCAAACTCCTCAGAGCTTTCATCAATATTAAGACCCTGGCGAAGTATTGGGGTGTGTGTGTGTGTGTGTGTGGGGGGGTGCCGAAATAAGGAGAGGACCTAATCGTGTTAGGGAACCACACAAGAGGGGACGTACAACAGACCATGGCATAACTGTTACTGGCCTTTAAGAATTAACTAGAAGGCCATGGCCTGCATGTCGAGCCCTATTATGAAAAGTCCAGATTTTTGATTTTACCAACCCAAGAGATATTCGTTCCTTACATACATATTTAATTCATGTCATTAACCATGTTAACAGTAGGGGATGCATACCGCGTGTGACCAATATTTCGTCAAAAGTAGGTCATAGCAACCCTAAGTTTTTTCAATATAAAGATGGATATGTTTGATATTAATGAAATCCTTCAAGAGATGATAGGTATGTTTTTTTGGGGCAAAAACATGATGTTTTGTTCATGTTCATTAAAGGTCTTCATCATGATCCCTGCATTGTTTCAGGTGCTATCGCGCTCCCATCAAAAGAGCAGTGGCAGAAAAACAATAACGTGGCTCCAGCATTAATGGAGTTTCTACGATAGAATTTGCAGCAACTCTGCAGTTCAGGGTGAGAAGGTTCTAGGCCCATTTTCCGTATTTTATCTTGATGTACATGGAAGATGAGCCTGGCATGTTCATGCCTTTTAGGCGCCATATAACCTTTTCATGTGTTGGTGCGCCTTAAAACCCCAATTCAATTGCACATGATGTTAAATGCATATAAGGAACATTGTGATGAAGTTTGATGGAAATTCTGCGAGAAAGATGCAAGATACGCATGTTGTAGCAGAGACCGGACGTGACCTATTTCATCGAAAGTAGGTCACAGCAAACTGAAATTTTGCAAATGATGGTAATGTTTATTAGACAAATTGTGATGACAGCTGGTGAAAATCATGCCAGAAAGGAGCACAAGATATGCATGTTGTAGCGAAGAATGGACGTGACCTGTATTTTGTCAAAAGTAGGTCAAAGCAAGCTGAAATTTATTTTGTATATGATTTTTAAATGCATATAAGGAACAGTGTGATGAAGTTTGGTGAAAATCCTGCGAGAAAAGAAGCATGTCTTTGCGGAGACCGAAAGTGACCTATATTTTGCCAAAAGCATCGTCGCAATGATCTGAAATTGTGTGCACACGATGAGAGGCATATAAGGATGTGACCCATATTTCGTCGAAATTAAGTCAGTGATCCAAAATGCATATGATGTTAGATGTATATAAGGAATATTCTGGTTCAGTTTGGTGAAAATCCTTCGAGAAACGAGCAAGATACACGTCGTAGCGGAGACCATACATGACCTATATTTCGTTCAAAGTAGGTCACAGCGACCCGAAAGTGTGTACTTGAAGTTGGAACCATATAATGAACATTCTGGTGGAGTTTGGTGAAAATCCTACAAGTAACAAAGAAAATATCAAGAAGAAAAAAATCGGATGGACTAACAGGCTAATTGACACACATACACCCGGACGACACTATGGCCGCTAAGTCGAGATCCGTAAACGGGCTTGACAGATATATATTCACAATAATATGTCATCACATGAAAAATAATTATATTAACCATATAATTAATACATGTACAACATTCATTTCCATATAAAAGACAATTATTTTTACTCCATATCTTGTATTGCATTACTCACTCCATTTTGGTGATTATTCTGGTTTAGCTGTATTCAACTAGTTTATAACTATTCTGTCTTCACTAGAATGCTAACACATTTTATGATAAATGTCTCTTAAATATGTAAGCAGTTTTCTATGTCCAATGTTAAAGGAATTACTTCTGTAACCATGAAGCCTCATTCCAACAAAAATACCAGCTAGTGCTTCTCTTTACATCGAGTCCCTGTGTTTGTGTTGTGTTTACATTGCTTTTAGCCCAAGAGTACCACAGTTATAGCGATCACAGACTAACAGCCCATTTCTTCTTTATGCTTTAAACAACAGGATCAGCTTGGGTCTGTTGATCTGAAGACTGAGTTTCTATAGAACCTCAGTTCTTCTATACTTTCTCGTATATCATCCAAAGCCCTGAAATGGCAAAGCAGTCCTTTTATTCTAAGATACATTCAGATTGTAAATGGAACTAGAAATTTTGGCTGGTTAACAAACTTGGTTGAGATATAATTATGCCCAATATCATTATCAGGGCCGTCGATTTTGCATCTGGATTCCCCCCTCCAAAAAGTATGTTTTTTCCCCCCATTTCAGACTCAAAATTCCCCCCTGAAAAAAAAAAGTATATATAAAAAAAAACACCTCTGGTAGGTAAAATATTGAGTACAAACTGTATTTAATACAAATAAAACATGTAGACTATTTAAAACAATGATTATAATCAAAATTATGGCCACGAAATAATTAAAAGCACGCTAAAATTCCCTCACCCAAGGGTATGGGTAGCAGTCCCCGAAAACAGATTGACGGCCCTGATTATCCCCAAATATTAAATCAAACCAATCCTTCCACCAGCCTGTCGCCCGTCTGCGGCCTGCCCTGCATGAAAACATAACACATCCGATTTTTTTCACATAAATCCCTACAAATCTATATTTATTTAGTCCTAAGCATATAATGTCAATGAATGCTATACTGAATATTTGATCAACAGAGAGACTCTGAAACTAAGGACAATACTGTCAAAAACAATGTTCCCAATAACTAGTACCAGGAGAAATACTGTGGTATAACTAGTACCAGGAGAAATACTGTGGTATAACTAGTACCAGGAGAAATACTGTGGTATAACTAGTACCAGGGAAATAATGTGGTATAACTAGTACCAGGAGAAATACTGTGGTATAACTAGTACCAGGAGAAATACTGTGGTATAACTAGTACCAGGAGAAATACTGTGGTATAACTAGTACCAGGAGAAATACTGTGTTAGACTGAGCATTTGCTACATATATGTAAAACAGACTTAACTAGAAATAGATACCATGAGAGCCCTGCCAAAGAAATTATTGGCTCATATGTGGTAAAAGAGTTATCGTACAGACAATGTTCTTTATGATCGGGTTGTGGCACACATGTCTCTTGGACCTTCAGGGGTCATTGTGATGAACGTTGCTAAAAACACTGCAGAGGTATCATGTGGATAAGGCTTTTTATTATCAGGTCATGTAACCTAGACCTTTTATCTTCTGACCCTAAAATGAATGGGGTCATTCACTCACTGTGGAGACTACCCATGAAGTATGAAATTTGATAAATGTGTTAACAAAGGCTGAAAGGTTGGTTTTTTTTACCCAAACTAAATAGGGGACGTCCTGTTATCACATCCTTGAAGTTATGGTCTAGATAATGTTTTGCATCATCAGGCCAAGGTAACTTTGACCTCTGACTCCAAACTGAGTAGAGTTCCTCTTATGATAGTGAATAAAGTAGTTCCTGACCTATGTGCTTACTGAAAAGGTTAACCTTGTACATTTGTCGAAATATGTTGCAGAGTTAAGTGACTTGGCATGTTATCTATATATACTGAATACATACGTGAAGTTTTACTGAGATCTGCCTGGCCGTTTCTGAGATATGAGCTTACCGAAAAAGATTAACCAAGTGGGATAAAAGGGACATAATTTTGTCAAAATAGGTTGCAGAGTTATGTGACTTGCACATGACATGTTCTGTCTCTACTGAATACATGTGTGAAGTTCTATTGAATTCTGTAATGCAGTTTCTGAGATATGAGCTTACCAAAAAAGGTTAACTAACAGTAACACTGATGCCCGGGCCAGTAGAACAACTTACCTTTTCTGTGAAAAGTCTAGCTAAAAGGAATCACACCCCACCACTTGTTAACTTGAATTTCTTTCATACACTGTGTGTAACCCAGGGGGAAAAACAGGCAAAGAGACTTAATAATAATAATTAAAACCTACATACCATGATTAACAAATCAACACAATGTATCACGTACCTGTGTGAACACTTCTTTCTGGGGGCATTCTGGTATTCTGTTGGATACCATCGCCTTAAATACAGAAAAAAAGAGTTCCTGGTTTCAATCAAGCATGCACATATTAACTTATTAAGGGATGCGCTTTATGTTGTGTTCAATAATTGTCAGTTATATCGTAGCCAGCTGGTGATGGCAGAGATTACGTCAACTGCTGAGACAAGCTTAACAGAATCAGCCAAAATTAACAGATCTGCAGATAAAGCAAAGATCTGTATACAATCATGCATGTACATTTTAAATTCATGTAATTGAATGTTTTCATCTATTTGTTTATTGCAACTTATATGCTATAAAATATTATTTTAAAGTCGAATTTTAAATGGCACAAAAATTTGCTCTATTAAAAGATCTTCGAACTAAAATGAGTGAAGGACCATCTATAAAAAAACAAATCAATCTGTGTAAAAAAAAGTGTCAGAAAATAATCATGTAATGTTTTATTGTAATAATAATTTTGTTAAACCAATTATTTTACTTGTAGAGCTCTGGCAAATGATACAGTGCAAGTCTTAAAGAGACCCATCACCCCCAATATTTAGTTAATTATCCACCTTTGAAAGAGGAAGCTAGATTAATTTCACCCATTTCATTTTTACTGAAAGCTGCAGTTGTATGTTAATATTGGGGAAATAGTGAAATCTGTAAAAGAATGGTGTTGTGTTCCATGGAACAATTGTGTCACTAAATTCATCCAGGACCACCTAACTATTAAGTTTGAAGACATGGGGTGTAATCCTTTAGAAATTATGCAGCAGATTTTTTTGTAAAGGTCAAGAAGCAGGTTAAAGTGTATTAAAAAGAGGCATAACTCTGCCAGAGTTACTAGACCTGTGTAATGACTGACATTCCTTGGGGTAAGATGAAAATGTCTGTGAAGTTTCATGCACATAGGTCAAATACTCTTCAAGTTATGGGCCAAGGTTTGACTGCAGGGTAAAGTGTGATGGGCGGACAGAACTATGACGATGGACGACGACAGAAATACTTCACAATGACGTTTAAACATTCAAATTATGTCGAAAAAACCCATATTTGTAAGAATCAAGTTTGCCATGCTTGTGTCCCTTTAATAAAATAGTGAACAAATGTTGAACTGTACTTTAGAAGTGTTGAACAGCACTAAATAAACTAAAATGTGCATTTAGTTTTTGCCCCAAAAAAACATACCTATCATCTCTTGAAGGATTTCATTAATATCAAACACCACCATCTTTATTAATTTTTCACTTATATTAAAAAAATCTATGTCAAATTAAAGACACACTATTGCTACTTCCTCTAGTGTTATTTTTATTCAAGAACCATCAACATGCATACCTGCTTAGTTCTTTTATGGTGCTCACATCTACGATCCTGTAGTGTAAATGGTCCATGAACTTGGGCATGTACTTCGCTAGGAACATTCTGTCGGCATGTACAGAGTTTCCCGCCAGTGGGGCGACACCTTTAATGGTGTGCTGCTTGACAAACTTCAGCATCTGAGACTCTGCATCCTCCAGACTGACTTTACTCCTCCTCACAGCTTCTGTTAATCCTGACTGAATTGAATAGAATAGAACAGTTGTTAAGTGGCTCATCAACACATTATCATGGGTTACTTTGAGCCTCAGGGAGAGGAGAAGGATACAAGTTGGAATTGAGGGGTGATCACTCATTGGGTCCAAACAATTATATCATCAATCATATTTATCTTGTCGAGGGGCTGGCGTGGCGCAGTCGGTAGCGCGGCGGATTTGTAACCGGAGGCCCCGGGATCAATCCTCCGTGGTGCCACCGAGTTCCGTCGGTGTGTTCTTGGGCAAGACACTTTACCTTAGCCTCATCGGTCGGATGGGGACGTAAACCGGGCGGTCCCTTGTATCGGTTTATCCTCCGAGCACGTTAAAGAACCATAGGAATCTTTTCGATAATAAGAGTAGGGCAGGTTCCCGGATTCCTATGTATCCTTCCCCTCTCTCTGGGGCGGCTCTAAATAACCTATACTTTGTTGATGAGCCGTTAAACAACATTCAATTGTCTTATGGTCGACCACAAAATTGTTTTGGTTAGCTGCTTCCCATGGAAAAAAAGAGCTTTAACATTAAGTTTTTTTTGCCATCTTCAGTATATATATGTTTCTGTAATTTCTTAAGGTGTTTACTAACGTTTGCAAAAAAAAACACATCCCACTTATGAAGTCCTTGGTCGGGAAACAAATAAATACATTTTTAAGGATGGCCTCAAATATTGTACCATATTTACCTTGCCATGATGTTCTTTGCACCAGTCATTCATGTTATCTAATACTTCATCTGGTTGGTTTATAATCAAATCTTCTGACTGAAATACATAGATAACCCTAAGGAAGACATTGTTACAATTAAGAAGTACTGACCGATGAAAAACCAAACATTATGACTTAGATTTTATGATCCAGCCTTATTTACCATATTTATCAAACAAGTATATCAATTTATAAACCATTATTGAAACCCAGTATTTTTTAAAAGCAACTGCTTATTTAATTATTATTTTTAAATCAATTGATACATTTTTATAAAGAACATCCTTCTTTATCTAATATCTAACATTTTGAAATAACTTTAGATATATATTTTTCCTATAAGCTGTACAAATAACTCATTGAAAAAACAAGTACTTCTAAAAGCCTTTAAGCCCTACATAAATTAATACTTAAAGATTTATACTACAAATAAAACATCTTAAAACAGGATAAAAAAGAACATGAAAAACAAGAGTGCCAAATTGACACAATATATGCACGTCATACATAGGGAATTCATATTTATATGACCATCATCGGCATGTACAAATTTACCTTGACTATGCTCCAAGTTTCATCAAGATTGGATTATAAATGTTAAAGTTATTGAGCGGAAACAACAAAAATCGTCAATTTTCAATTATCAAAGGGTCATAACTCCGACATAATATGTGCGATGTGACCGGTTATCAACCATGACTGAAATATTATACGTATAAACACTGTCCAAATTTCATCAAGAACGGATTATAAATGTTAAAGATATTGAGCAGAAACCGTTAATATTATAAATTTCAGCAAAAATTAAACAGCCATAACTCCGGCATTCTGACTGCAATGTTGACTGAGATAATATGCCCATAAACATTGTCCCCAAGTTTCATCAAGTTCGGATTAGGCCAAATAAAATTATACCTGAGTTTACTGTAACCCGACCGACCCGCTGAAAACACCCCCCGACTCCGATAAAAAAAATGAAAAAAAAAAATGATTTTTTTTTTTTTTAAATAATTATTTTCACGCGATCAAGGCCAACTCGTGTGCTCATTGTCCTGCTGTTGGAACTGACCCTCTTCCGGACTTGCAAAAAAAAAAAATTAAACGGTTTTACCCCTTTGCAATAATTGTAAGTGATTGGGAAAAGAGCCAGTTGTTGCCATGCCTTTTGGGAAACAATAACACATACACAATTTCATTTGTTATCTATTGTAGTTTTTAAAATACCACATTTTCCCATTCATCAAAGCTCATCGCCACCTTAAATTAACTTCGCCAAAAAATAAAATAAAAAAATAAAATAAAATGCCTACCTACCTACCTGATTTTTTTCAGCAATGTTACAGTAAACACAGGTATAATTTTATTTGGCCTTATAAATGTTAAAGTTATTGAGCGGAAACTGCAAACATCAATCAATAATCAAAAATATTTTTTCAAAGATCAAAGGACCATAACTCTGGTGTTTCTTGAGCAATAGCATTGGTTAGGCCAAATAAAATTATACCTGTGTTTACTGTAACATTGCTGAAAAAAATAGGGTAGGTAGGTAGGCATTTTATTTTATTTTATTATTTTATTTTTTGGCAAAGTTACATTTAAGGTGGCGATGAGCTTTGATGAATTGGAAAATCTTAACTGTGGTATTTTAAAAACTACAATAGATAACAATATGAAATTGTGTATGTTTTATTGTTTCCCAAAAGGTCGGGCAACAATCACTTGCAATTATTGCAAAGGGGTAAAACAGTTTAATTTATTTGTCGCAAGTCCGGAAGAGAGTCAGTTCCAACAGCAGGACAATGAGCACATGAGTCGGCCGTGATCGCGTGAACATAATTATTTTTTCAAATTTTTTTTTTAATTTTTTTTAATTTTTTATTTTTTTATTTATTTTTTTATTTATTTTTTTCAATAAAAAAAAAGGAGTAGGGGGTGTTTTCAGAGGGTCGGTCTGGTTACAGAAAACTCAGGTAAAATTTTATTTGGCCTTATCAAACTTGACTGAGCTATTGTGGCCATAAATATTGTGTCCAAGTTTCATCAAGATTGGATTAAAATTACTCCAGAATTATCAGTTACACAAATAGAAGGAATAATAACGTGCATTCCTAAAGAAAAAAAGTCTCGTTATATTTTAAAAAACTATAGACCCATCTCATTGTTGAACTGTGTTTATAAAATTGCTTCAAGTGCTATAGCTAATAGACTCAAAACTACATTACAACAAGAGGCCCAAGAGGGCCTGTGGACGCTCTACTGGGTAAAACAGCTCTTATAGATTTAGATAGATATAGCTAGATATAGCTCTCTTCTCCTATAGATCAAAATTGTGGCCTCTGGAGTGCCCACAAGCAAATTCCAATATTGACCTAGTGACATAGTTTTTTGATCCCATGTGACCCATTTTGAAACTTGATCAAGATATAATTCAGATAAACAATCTGAGAAAGTTTCATCAAGATCTGGTCAAAAATATGGCGTCTAGAGTGTACACAAGGTTTTTCAAGTATTTGACCTAGTGACCTAGTTTTTGACCCCATGGGACCCATTTTCGAACTTGACCAAAATATAATTAAGACAACATTTCGACAAAGTTTCATCAAGATCGAGTCAGAAATATGGCCTCTAGAGTGTACACAAGGTTTTTCAAGTATTTGACCTAGTGACCTAGTTTTTGACCCTGTGTGACCCATTTTCAAACTTTAGCAAGCTAAATTTGTCTATTTGAGACAAATATTCTGACAAAATTGCATTAAGATCGGGTCAAAAACATGGCCTCTAGAGTGTACACACGTTTTTTCCAAAGTTTGACCTAGTGACCTAGTTTTTAATACCACGTGACCCATTTTTGAACTTGACCAAGATATAATTAAGACAAACATTTTGACAAAGTTTCATCAAGATTGGGTCAGAAATACGGCTTCTAGAGTGTACACAAGGTTTTTCAAGTATTTGACCTAGTGACCTTGTTTTTAAACCCATGTGACCCATTTTCAAACTTGACCAAGATATAATTAAGACAAACATTCTGACAAAGTTGCATCAAACTCGGGTCAAAAATATGGCCTCTAGAGTGTACACAAGGTTTTTCCAATATTTGATCTAGTGACCTAGTTTTTAACTTCATGTGACCCATTTCCGAACTTGATCAAGATATAATTAAGATAAACAATTTGACAAAGTTTCATCAAGATTGGGTAACAAATATGACCTCTAGAGTGTACACAAGTTTTTTCAAGTATTTGACCTAGTGACCTAGTTTTTGACCCCACATGACCCATTTTTTAACTTGACCGAGATTTCATTGAAACAAACATTCTGACAAAGTTTCATGATGATTGCATCAGAAATGTGGCCTCTAGTGTACATAAGCAAAAGTTAACGGACAGACGGATGACCTAGTTTTTGACCCCATGGGACCCATTTTCGAACTTGACCAAAATATAATTAAGACAACATTTCGACAAAGTTTCATCAAGATCGAGTCAGAAATATGGCCTCTAGAGTGTACACAAGGTTTTTCAAGTATTTGACCTAGTGACCTAGTTTTTGACCCTGTGTGACCCATTTTCAAACTTTAGCAAGCTATAATTGAGACAAATATTCTGACAAAATTGCATCAAGATCGGGTCAAAAACATGGCCTCTAGAGTGTACACACGTTTTTCCAAAGTTTGACCTAGTGACCTAGTTTTTAACACCACGTGACTCATTTTTGAACTTGACCAAGATATAATTAAGACAAACATTTTGACAAAGTTTCATCAAGATTGGGTCAGAAATACGGCTTCTAGAGTGTACACAAGGTATTTCAAGTATTTGACCTAGTGACCTAGTTTTTAACCCCATGTGACCCATTTTCAAACTTGACCAAGATATAATTAAGACAAACATTCTGACAAAGTTGCATCAAGCTCGGGTCAAAAATATGGCCTCTAGAGTGTACACAAGGTTTTTCCAATATTTGACCTAGTGACCTAGTTTTTAACTTCATGTGACCCATTTTCGAACTTGATCAAGATATAATTAAGATAAACAATTTGACAAAGTTTCATCAACATTGGGTAACAAATATGACCTCTAGAGTGTACACAAGGTTTTTCAAGTATTTGACCTAGTGACCTATTTTTTAACCCCATGTGACCCATTTTCAAACTTGACCAAGATATAATTAAGACAAACATTCTGACAAAGTTGCATCAAGCTCGGGTCAAAAATATGGCCTCTAGAGTGTACACAAGGTTTTTCCAATATTTGACCTAGTGACCTAGTTTTTAACTTCATGTGACCCATTTCCGAATTTGATCAAGATATAATTAAGATAAACAATTTGACAAAGTTTCATCAAGATTGGGTAACAAATATGACCTCTAGAGTGTACACAAGTTTTTTCAAGTATTTGACCTAGTGACCTAGTTTTTGACCCCACATGACCCATTTTTGAACTTGACCGAGATTTCATTGAGACAAACATTCTGACAAAGTTTCATCAAGATCGGGTCAAAAATATGGCCTCTAAAGTGTACACACGTTTTTTCCAAAGTTTGACCTAGTGACCTAGTTTTTAACACCATGTGACCCATTTTTGAACTTGACCAAGATATAATTAAGACAAACATTTTGACAAAGTTTCATCAAGATTGGGTCAGAAATACGGCTTCTAGAGTGTACACAAGGTTTTTCAAGTATTTGACCTAATGACCTAGTTTTTAACCCCATGTGACCCATTTTCAAACTTGACCAAGATATAATTAAGACAAACATTCTGACAAAGTTGCATCAAGCTCGGGTCAAAAATATGGCCTCTAGAGTGTACACAAGGTTTTTCCAATATTTGACCTAGTGACCTAGTTTTTAACTTCAAGTGACCCATTTCCGAACTTGATCAAGATATAATTAAGATAAACAATTTGACAAAGTTTCATCAAGATTGGGTAAAAAATATGACCTCTAGAGTGTACACAAGTTTTTTCAAGTATTTGACCTAGTGACCTAGTTTTTGACCCCACATGACCCATTTTCGAACTTGACCGAGATTTCATTGAGACAAACATTCTGACAAAGTTTCATGATGATTGCATCAGAAATGTGGCCTCTAGAGTGTACACAAGCAAAAGTTAACGGACGGACGACGGACGGACGACGGACGACGGACGGACGACGGACGACGGACGACGGAAGACGGACAACACACGATCCCATAAGCTCTGCTGGCCCTTGGCCAGTAGAGCTAAAAACTAATAAATAAAGACCAAACAGGGTTCATTGCAGGCAGATACCTTGGGGAAAATACAAGACTTATATATGATATAATGCACTATGCAGAAGAAAAAAATATACCTGGCTTACTCTTATTAATTGATTTTGAAAAAGCTTTTGACTCTATTTCTTGGAACTTTATTTACAAAGCTTTAACTTACTTTGGATTTGGAAGTTCAATAATATCATGGGTAAAACTGTTTTATAAAAATGCAAAACTAGCTATTAATCAGGGAGGTAACTTATCTTTATTTTTTACTATAGGACGTGGCTGCCGTCAAGGGGATTCGTTATCGCCTTATATTTTTATACTTTGCGCTGAAATCCTAGCTATCAAAATCAGAAATAATAAAAACATTAAGGGTATTACGATCGGCAACACCGAATATAAATTATCCCAATATGCTGATGATACCTCTGCTTTCCTTGATGGATCTCAACAATCTCTAAATGAAACCCTTAAGGAATTATCAAATTATGCTAAATACTCTGGTCTTAAAGTAAATTTTGATAAAACACAAGTTATATGGATTGGTTTAAAAAAATACAGTAGCGATACAATAAAAACAAGATGGAAACTGACATGGGGTAAAACCGAGTTTAAGTTATTAGGAATTACATTTGATATTGATTTAAACAAAATTTCTAGCATAAATTACAAAGAAAAAGTATTAAAGATAGAAAGACTTATCAAAATTTGGAAAAGAAGAGTCTTAACACCGCTAGGGAAAATAACAGTTATAAAATCATTATTACTTCCAATATTAAACCATTTATTTATCGCATTACCAAATCCAAATGTAATCATCACTAAAGAAATAAACTCATTATTTTATAACTTTTTGTGGGAAGGACCTTCAAAAATAAAACATACAGTACTTGTCAAACATTACTTTGAAGGCGGGTTACAAATGATCAATCTTAAGGCATTTAATATGGCCCTTAAAGTTACATGGATAAGAAGAATGATTTTAAAAGAAGGAATTTGGAAAAATATAATAGAAGAACAAATGAATATAAAAGACATAATAAACTTAGGAAACGATCATCTAAGTTCATTAATAAATAAAGAAATAAACTCATTATTTTATAACTTTTTGTGGGAAGGACCTTCAAAAATAAAACATACAGTACTTGTCAAACATTACTTTGAAGGCGGGTTACAAATGATCAATCTTAAGGCATTTAATATGGCCCTTAAAGTTACATGGATAAGAAGAATGATTTTAAAAGAAGGAATTTGGAAAAATATAATAGAAGAACAAATGAATATAAAAGACATAATAAACTTAGGAAACGATCATCTAAGTTCATTAATAAAACAAATAACAAATCCGTTTTGGGCAGATGTACTAGAATCATTTTATACATTTAGAAAAATGAACAAACCTTAAATTGAAGAGGACTGTTTGAAAATCTCTATATTTCTGAATGACGAGATTTTAATTGGAGGAAAACCATTCTTTTATAAAGCGTGGTATAATAAAGGAATTATTAATATTAATGATCTATTAAAAGACAATGGCAAATTTCTCTCTCAGTTGGAATGTGAACAAAGATTTGGAATCAATACAAATTTTATTCGATACAATGGTGTGGTAAATGCTATAAAAACATATTTAATGAAATATAATATTACTCTAATTGAAAGAAAATGTCAAAATCCTGTACTGCCATATCATATATGCACTATATTGAAATCAACAACAGGATGTAAAGATATGTATACTATTTTTAATCAAAATGACGAGACACCTTCTTCAAAGGCAAAATGGGAACAAGTATACAATATTGATAGTGAAACATGGAAAGATATTTACAATGCACCCTTTAAAAATAACTACAGTACATCCTTACAATGGTTCCAAATAAAAATTAATCATAGAATTCTTTCAACTAAAAAATATTTGTATACAATTAAAATTATAGACAATCCTCTATGTACATACTGCCAACAAGAAGAAACTTTAATCCATATGTTATGGACATGTCAAGCAACTCAGATTTTTCTAAATCAAGTTAAATTATGGTTATCTGCCCATAACATTACATTACTATTTACAGAAGAGCTATTTATTTTTAACATTAGAAATGCCTATTCTCCAGCCGATTTACAAATTATGCTAGAAATTAAATACTACGTATATTCATCAAAGCACTTAAGTAAACCCTTGTCAGTCATCGCTTTACAAAGCAGACTAAGATACCAGTATAAATCTCTTAAATGTATCGCTACCAAAAACAATAAAATAAACTTATTTACAAAAATGTGGCAAAAATACATGAAAATAATAGTTTAAATCCTTAAAACGCAAAAAAACAACAAACACTTGACTGAAAGACCAAGATGCTGACAGTTGAACATTTCTAAAATGGACTAAATGAATAAAAAATTGCCCATCTAAGAGAACATATTCTACTTCAGAAAACTTAGCAAGTCTTCTGTTCCCCATGCATACATGTATATTATTATATATTTTTTTATTTTAATTTGGTACATATTTATAATATATACAAAAAACATACCGAAACTCATTCTACAAATTGTTAACCTTGACATATATGTTTGTTTGTATATATCAGAAAATATGTATTAAGATGTCTGAATAAATGGGTTATCAGAAGATAACTGAAAAAAAAAAAAAAAAAAAAAAAAAAAAATACTCCAGTCAATTTTATCAATTTTCAACAATCCAAGGGCCATAAAGCAGTGGTTATCGAACTTGAGCAAGCTATAGTGTGTTAAAATACACGTTTAATGCTCTTTTGAAATTTTTCGTATTGGCGAGCATCAACGTGTATTGATTATTGCACATTTTACGACTGGACTTTCCCAACGGAATCTGTTGGGAAGGTTTCACGCTTTTAAACAGCATTGTTTGTATATTATATATGCATAGGTTGAAAGAAGATTTTTTTTTTGAGTCGATTGGTGTTTCAAAATTTACCTGCCACGATGAAATATCTCAGATTATCCAAATTTATCACGAATATATTGACACATTTCCGAATTATCCAAATTTACCGCCATCTTGTTTGAAATTCTTACCCAGAGTTCAATGCGCATATTAGATCACCATACGCAACCCACCATGCACCGTCGATAGAATAGAATAGAACCATTTATTGCTACAATCGTAAAACATTGTGTACATAGTGTGTTTAAACTACACATATTTCATGCCGATTTAAATTTTTTGTTATATTTTATTATTTATAGTATTGTTAACATTACTTGTTTTATTCGTTTATTATTCTACAGTAATAATGAGTATATAAAATATATCAAAATTAGCAGTTTGGTAAACATAATAATAATGAAGTTGCAAGAGTGTTCACAAGGACGACGGGCAACTGACAACGGACAACTCGTCATCTCATAAATCCTGGGGGGTGGGGGGATGGGGGATTTGAATACTAGTGACAGTTATTGTTTTCGAACACAAAATCACCATGTTCAGCTCTACCAAACACACAACGATTTCTTTTTATAAATCACAACGCCCCATCCTAGCTCAACTAAATTTGGGACTTGGTTTCCTTATAGTATGTTGTAAAGGGTTGCTTAAGTAATGTTGCCTCCCATAAAATGTGCAATAAAGGCAGATCTAGGTTTGCATGTAAGCTGGTGTATATATAGTTATAATTTTGGTTTGGGATCTTATATCATTATGCATCTTATTTGTACTTCACCCATATTTGGGCATGGGCTCCCTCCTCCCCCCCCCCCCCCCTTCCCCATACACAGCCCTCTCCCCCTCCATTTTTTTTTACATATTTCTGTTGTTTTGGTCAATTCTTCTGTTGTTTTGGTCAATTTTTTCACATATAGCTATGTTGCTCCCCCGCCCTGCACCCCCCCCCCCCCCCTCACATTTTACAGATTGTTTAGTGGGTCGCCCCCTGAATCCACCCGTAAACTCACCCACCCCCTACACACTAAATGAAATGAACATAACAAAACAAAATAAACAAGCTTAAGTTAGGTCATGGACATATAGGTGCTTTTTCCCCCAGATCAGGCTATAAAACAAGCGAGATTTTTTTAATTTTTCTTTTAAGAGAATGTCTGAAGGGGTAATATATAATAAATATCCCGGCACCCTTCGCCCATTACCTTTTGTTAACCTAAGACTTGAAAACTTTATACTAGGTACATTATAAACAACGCAGTTTCGTGACACGTTGTCCACAGTGGAAAATGTGTACTTATGCGCATGCGCATGCAACGTTGGGAGAAGCGCGCACTTGTCAATATATTGTCAATATACATGTATAGCGATCTACGAAAAACCGAGCGATCTACGAAAAACCGATATATTATGTAAAATATGCTTCGGAAAAAATAAAACCGAAAGTAAATGGTAAATAACTTTGTTAGATTATCGTCATGGTTTACGCACATAAGTCTGATAAGCTGCTCAATTTCGTTCGAAAATCACATGGGTGTTCGAGCGTTTTTTCCAGTCGCGTTTTTTTGCAAAGGAAATTAGGCGTATATGCAGTTACATAGAACGTCAGAATAAAAAAAAACTGCATAGAAGCCAATTTATTAGGCTAGAGCAAGCTATTGTGGCCATAAACATTGTGTCCAACATATTACTACAAATAGATCATGACGTCATATCATATGATGTCTTATTATGCTGATAATAGAACAAATAAAATTGAGAAAATAAGCTGTTTACTAGTTAAATTTTCTTAAATACATAATTTTTTTTTATTATTTTCTAATACCTCAGCGACCAAATTCAGTTCAGAATCAGTGACGAGACAAGCCATCTCCAGAATGTGTTCTGTGTCAATATCCAGTCCTGACATCTGAAACACAAACAGTTACTTCAGTTGTAAGACTCTGCCCACTCCCAACTCCTCTTGCTCCCACACCCCATCACCCACGTTATAAGTCATCTCAAAAATTGATTCTACAGACTTCCCTTTAATATTTAGCATTTTAACATTAGTTTCAATGAAGGAAATAATCAGTGGTTATATACACTCTTATATTTAGGCTGCAAGTACTTCATTTACTTTCACAGAAGATAGACTGATAACGGAGGCGTAATTACAGAGACGAAAAATTACAGGAGCGAAACCAATAAAAAGGCGAAACTCAATGCCCGTTTTTTAAACGCTCGACACTTACCTCCAAATCTACCCACACCAGTCGATCTTCCTTTTTGTCAGTCAATTTCGGTTTCTTGGCTTCTATGGTAGTCATTTTTCTTCCACAAATATAACTTGAAATTAAATTGTTCCTGAAAAATATCTTTGAAATACGACAAAATGTTAACATCTCAGTTTCCGATCTCTCTCAAAAAAAGCTTTATAATAATTATGGTAATGTTTAGGTTCGATTAGTTAAGAAAAGTAGTGAATAGTTTATGTTTTTCTGAAAAAGTATTGGGCGTTTAGTTGTAACACGCCCATTGATTGTTGCATTGAGTTGTGTGTGAATTAAAATTTTAATGCCATGTTGTCATTCATATCTAGGCCCAAATTAAAATTGAATAACTTACATTCTCATCACAAATGACACATACACCCCCGGTATCCGTATAATATGAACGCGGGTCGGATAAGGCCATACGCGGGTACAGCAAAGACGCGCCACAGTATATGTACGCTCAATATTTGTCAATTATATAAATATTATATTCGTTATATAATTAGTTTTTGCTTTGTTATATTCCCTGAATATTTTTCTTCACATCCATATCTTATGTTTTTCATTTTAGTATTGTTTTAAGCAATTTTATCCGTTTTGAACTGGGCGGATTGGAAAAATCCGTGTCAACAATTGACATTTCGTCGATTTTTCAATTATAAAGTAATTTTGACACGATAATAAGGACATGCACATGTAAAACATTCATTATGTTAGTCATTTTGTCTTTATTTGATCCCTTAATACTAACTAAGGTTTTTTAATCTGGCGTTTTGTGAGAGAGGGGTCCCAGAAAGTGGATAAGTCTTACGGCGGGTAAACATTTGTTCGGATAAGGTGAAACGAAGACTATGGATAAGTATGAAAGCGGGCGTTTATAACAGCACAAACGCAATTGTTTTCTTATTTGATACCCCTGTAAGCTTCTAGCTTCTTAGATACTTACCGATAGTGTTTTCCCTTACTTGATGGCATACTTTCCTAGTACTTTGCTGGTATTTATTGGGAGTGCGGTCGAAAACCCCGGGACGTGACCCCACCGGGAACAAGTAATACTAATGCTTTCAGATAGAACATCTGTAATAAAAGGAATTCGGAATTGTAAGCTAAAATCTCGGCATATCCACATATATTCGGTTATATTTTTCAACAAATGTAATTGTGTTTCGCATCGGGGGCTTGCCCAAGTGAATAGCGCGTTGGACTTGTAACTGGCCCCGGGTTCAAGCCTGGCCGTTGTCACTGACTTTCGTCGGTGTGTTCTTGTGCAAGAAACTTTCCCTCAGCCTCGTCCGTCGGACGGGGACGTTAACAAACGGTTCAGTTTCGGTCTATCCTCCGAGCATGTTAAATAACCATTGGAAGCTTTGGAATCTATTCGATAGTAAGAGTAGGGCAGGTTCCCGCATTCCTATGTATCCTTCCCCTCTCTCTGGCAGTCGGTAGCGCGGCGGATTTGTAACCGGAAGCCTCGGGTTCAATCCTCCGTGGTGTCACTGAGTTTCGTCGGTGTGTTCTTGGGCAAGACACTTTCCCTTAGCCTCGTCCGTCGGATGGGAACGTAAACCAGGCGGTCCCGTGTATCGGTCTATCCTCCGAACACGTTAAAGAACCATAAGAATCTATTCGATAATAAGATTAGGGCCGGATTCCCGGATTCATATGTATCCTTCCCCTATCTCTGGGGCGGCTCTAAATAACCTATACTGTGTCGATGAGCCGTTAAGCAACATTCAATCACTTGTAAGCGCATCAGAACAATGTTATCTTAATTGGCTCCGAGACAATTCGAGCCAAAGATTTATCAATAGGCAGTTGTGCTCGCGCCCAATACATACTTGTATTGAAATAAATAAGGTGCATGAATATTGTTAGGAACTGAGTAGGTTACATATATACGTGTTCTCATAAATTACATGATTACTCCCCTTTGTTAATATTCTCCATCTGCGTCTTTTTGTAAACATTTTAAAAGATTAATAATTGTACGGTGGCATAGACGTGACATGTGAGAAAAATAATTTATCTCGTGGTCACGAGTTATTATCTCGTGGCCACGACTTATTTATCTCGTGGCCACGACTTATTATCTCGTGGCCACGACGTACTATCTCGTGGCCACGATTTATTTATCTCGTGGCCACGACTTATTATCTTGCGGTGACGATATAATTAGCCAATCAGAAATGCTAAAAAAAATCGCTAGAAATCGCGACTTTTCACCCATATTGGGGTATGGGCTCCATCTCCCCCCTACCGGCACCATCCCCACCCCCACCACCCCCATCCGGCCACGCCAGTTTTTTTTTTTTTACCTATTGCTGATTTGTTATTGATCCATTCAGATTTATAGCTAACCCCCCCCCCCCCCCCCCCCCCCCCACCTCCGCCTCACCCACCCCGCCTAACCCATCCCGCCTAACCCACTCGAAACCCGATGTTTTTTTATTTTTTTTACATATTTCTGTGTTGTTTTGGTCTATGCACTGACTTATAACTACGTTTCCTCCCTTTCCCACCCCCACACCCACCCTCCGCCTAACCCACTCGAAGCCCGATATTTTTATTTTTTTATTTTTACATATTTCTGTGTTGTTACGGTCCATTTCTAGATTTATAGCTATGTTGCACCCCACCCCGCCTAACCCACGCGAAACCTGTTTTTTCTTCTTCTTTTTTTTTTTTTTTTTTTTTTTACATATTTCTGTGTTTTTTTTTATCCATTCATAGACTTAAAGCTATGTTGTCCCCCACCCCCACACCCCCACTCCCCCATCCCCACACACCCATGCCCAACCCAAATAAAATAGCTGCCGAGAGGAAATATCATTATTTCTGGGTAGGAACTGGGAACAAAGTTTAACATAATAACAGACCAAGTCACGAGGGTTAAAACAATATTCAAAAAAAGAGTTGTCACGGAGACGTAAACAAGCCATGACCGTTTTTTTTACCAGACACTTTCTTCCCAATGTGTGCTACGCGAATCCTTGACATGCCTTACAAATTGATTACATAAATTATTCACCTTTGTAGCACGACGTGCTAAAGTACACATCAGCACAGAAATATAATTACTCACATGTATGGGATGCGTTTGCGTTAGCGTGCATTACAACACAGATACACTGTTCATTGCTACCATGTGTAATTATCAAAGTGAAAAAATCAAAGAAACTATTCATTACTACCTTACCATGTGCAATTACTGCGGGGTGCACGGTTTGGGAGCATTGCAAGTTTGTTGTAATTAACATTTCATTAAAATTACTCGAGGTTGTCTTCGTGACGTATATTTGCCAAGTGACGTCATGCAACGCGGCGCTTTCAACGGATGAAAAATACCCGGGGAATTACTAGAACAGCTGTATTTTATCGTAGAATAACATACAGTTGTCTCCCTTCTTTGCGTATATGAAAGGATGCACAGGTCCTGTTATAATATAATATAATGAAAGGATATCATTAAGATTATAAATTAAAGAGGCTGTTCATATACTCAAGAAAATAACATACGCCAGAAAAATATATTATATACTAGTACTTAATTATAACTAGTTATTTTCGATAAAATATTAAATCTTTCAGTGCAGAAGTAGCCTCTATATCACTTGAACTGAAAGTATATAATACACTGTATAAAAAACCTAGTTAGACGTGGTTTTGTTGCAAAATTTAGCTTAAATTCCCTGTTCTGATGAAGTTACAACATAAAAGAGCTATATTTCTGAAATGCGTTGGTACTTATCCTTCAATTTTACTACATAACGTTGGTACTTATCTATGGCCGTCGTAAGACTTATCCACTTTCTGGCAGGGGCGTATCTGGGTGAATTTGAACTGTACGCCCGATGGGGTCATGGGGTCTCTTGACGATCGTACGTTAGCTTTCAGGATGTTTATCTTAGACTAAATGCAGTAGATCTATATTTCAAGTCAAAGAAAGCGCACATGAAAGTCAATTCAAATAGTATACATGTATTTATAATTAAGATCGGGAAAATAAGGGCGCAACGACTCTGCTGGAAATATTTTACCCCTAATCTCCTACCCAACTTCGTATTTGATTGCATTTTTGGACCATTTATTTTTTATTTTTTTCTGGAGAACTGTACGCCCGGGCGTACGGGCATATGCCTGGCTACGCGCCTGTCTGGGACCCCACTCTCACAAAACTCCAGATTAAAAACCCTTAGTTAGTATTAAGGGACCAAATAGAGACAAAATGATTAACAGAATGAATGTTTTACATGTGCATGTCCTTATTATCGTGTCAAAATTACTGTATAATTGAAAAATCGACGAAATGTCAATTGCTGACACGGATTTTTCCGATCCGCCCAGTTCAAAACGGATACAATTTGCCTAAAACACTATTAAAATGAAAAACATAAGATATGGATGCGAAGAAAAATATTCAGGGAATTTAACAAAGCAAAAACTAATTATATAACGAATATAATATTTAACTAAATGACAAATATTGAGCGTACATGTAACGTGGCGCGTCTTTCCCGTACCTGCGTATGGCCTTATCCGACCCGCGTTCATATTATACGGATACCGGGGGTGACATAGGCTGCCAAAAAATCCACAGAAAAATGGGGTTCATGTATCTTCTAAGAAAGAACTTGTCTCATGAATGAGTGGTCCCTTTAAAAACATAAACACTGAGATGCCATAATATTGTATGCATACACTCATTTCCATATAAGCAAAATAAAACTCACAATTTTAACATGGCAATGCTTGAAAAATGTAACAAATAGATCAACAATGTGATATAAACCAAAAACGTAACTAATGTTGTAATAACGTGTAGTTCAATCCATTTACATATGTTTCTGTGAATATTGTGATGTTGAATTGATGTATTGTAACATAACTGCAATAAAATATTATTAAACTATAAACCAAAAATAGCACTTTAATTTCGTGAAAATGCCTTTTTTTTACAAAAAGAAATGAGTATTATTTATTGACGCCATTATGCGATACCCCAGGCCGACACTTCCTTTGTTGCAATGGGTGTGCTACACCTTTTAAAAAACCCATAGATCTACATACTGTATGTCCATGAAAAAACATACGCACTAATAGATGAAAAACATAGGCAGCCAGCAAGTCATTCACCCATCCATCCATAGCTAGCTAATCCTGTCATGGATGTTGACCAATAAAATAATAATATATCTGATTTGATTTGTCATTTTCTGTTGCCAGATAGCAAGGCGTTGACCCAACGTTGTGTACTTCAGTGGCCAACGTCAGTTATTAAGGGGGAATTGACCTATTCGAAAATTTAAGGGTACGCATATGAAATATATATATTTGTAAATTTGAAGATATTTGCGATTTGAATCTGAATATTGTTTTGCCGTTATTTAAACATGTTTTTATTAATAACGTCTCAAATATGGCCATGTTTGACGTTTTTCATAAAAGCCCCGTTGTACTCAGTTTTCAAAGTTTTTGACATTTTTAGAGTGTTAGGCTAGTCACATGTAATTACTTTTTATATCAAACTGTTCGTCTTGATGAGACCTTTCAATTGATATATAAATTATATCATTTACAATAAGACATAAAATAATATTTATAGAATTTCCTTTTCTTTCTCCGATTTTTTAAAGTGAAATTTTAAGAAAAAACAAAGTTAAAGCCTTTTATCTTTTAAACGGCTTCATAAAAAACTGCACAGTTTTAATATGTTTTAGGGAATTTAATTTCCTATCGGAGTATAAAATAAAATTTGCTGGTCATCGGAATATTTTTTTCTGTATTCTTGTTTTATGAACAATAATACCCTCCGAAAAAGACGTCGTGTCATGAAAATAACGTCGACGTCGACGGTATTTGTATTAAAGATACATGTTGGTGATGTATTAACAATTATTTTGTGATAATTACCTATTCGTATATAATTTATAGTTACCGTCTAGATGGACTGTACATGTTACTCAATATAAATTGCTGAATGTTTTTAGCAATTCGTCGATTTCATTGACTGAAATATAACTTATATTAAATATATGTGATTAAATATATGTACGTGAAAACAGACAGTAATGAGTTGTTCGTGATTTTCCAAAAGCTAGCGGTTTCGCCTATCAAACCCATGTATTGTTTCAAAGGTGTCTACAAGAGTATAACACATGCATTACAATATAATACTAATATGAGTAGTAAAAATAGTATTTATATATTATATACGCATGCATAATATGAAAGCAGAATATAATTAAAGTATGCATTTAAATTATATAAGTGTATGCCCTTGTTGTTGTTAGTGTTTGCATGTAGAACACAATTAAGACGTACTGCACGTGGAACAAATTACTGACAGTATGACGTCATACGACTTAAAAATGGCCTCCACCTCTAGCAGGTTTAACACCAGAAAAAAGAGAATATTTGTATCAAAGGCAAGGAAACAAAAGGAAGAGATTTTAGCTAAATATGTACATAGCATTAAGAAAAAACATATTACAGTTCATGGAAGAAGAATCATTGACATTTCATATTTCGGGGCTATGTTTGATGACGGTTGTCAAACGTGTGGTAAAGATTTGAAGTTCAAAAACTTATTTCGTGAAGGTCACTTTGGACTTTGCTCGAGGTTTTATTTTTCGTGCACTGATTGTGATTTGGAGACAGTTATTGCTACATCAAGGACAACGGGACCAACACATTTAAACAGAAAAGGCGCATATTGTGTTAACACCAAAGCTGCACTCGGTAATGTATAGTAAAGTTTTAATTTATAACAATTTATAACAAGCAAGGTTTTACGCAAGCGTAAAAAAGCTGCCGGTAAGTAAATAAACCGGACTTGAATGCATGTCTTGCATGAGGCTAATCATTTTAGCAATGGTTAAGATACTGATTTAAGGTTGGGGTTTACATGCATTTAAATATGTTAAGTTAAATGATAAACAATGTTATTTTCTTTTTATCGTGTAATAAACGCCACCTTTTATCAACAGTTTATTCACTATTAACATTTTAAATAAAACATCTATGTTCATCTTTTTATGTTTTCCAGTTTTCCAGTTTTTATATTTCCTCCCAGTTGTCCCTTCTTCCCTTTTATTACTGTATGACCTCTACATAAGACCTAACCATTGGATGCTTTTTAAAAGCAGCCAACTTGTTTCATACATTTGTGTTATTAATTTTCTTATGAATCAGTAAACTATCATAATTATAAAGTATCCATATACGGTAATTTATAACTATGATGTCATAGTTCTCAAAATGGCGGCTTCCATATCCGTTTCAAAGCAACCTTCAAATGATCATATCTTCTTTGTTTATCATCTGATTTTGATAACTCTTTCATCCTTTTTACAAGTTTTTCAGAATTCCGCGCTATCTCCGTCATTTATTTGCTAAATGCAAGTAGATTTTTGCAGATTGCAAGTAGAAAATATTAGCACTTGATAACTTTTTCAAGTAATAAAAGAAAACCACTAGGTCTCAGTCTACATTTATTCGCTGAATATATTTATCTAACTTAGTTGAATTGATGGATATAAGTAAGTATTATTATACATTATTAAATTCCTGCATCTAGCTGAGTTGGAAATTTTCAATATTTACATGTATAGCAATCCTTCTAAAATGAATCGAGGTTTTAAATTATATCAGTGCCTTAATTAAAATAGCAAGTAGAAAACCGTCGCAATTGCTTTTTTAGCAAGTGGCTAAAAATATTAAAATTTGATCCCTGCAGAAAATAATAAAATGGGACAGTGTAAATAAAAAACGTCCCCGACATTGGCAAAAAGGGCCGCTGAGTGGTTTAAACAATGTTCAAGAGTGCACCTTACACTTAATGTTGGGTGACTGTTGTATTCATCAACAGATAACGATATTATTACTACAACCTCATTTGCACGTGAAGCAAGTCGTTATTACATTTGTGTTTTTTATTTTTTGAAATATGTGACTTTTGTTTTCATATTTGTCACAAAATGTTATTTTATATAACCAATCGTGTTACATTTGTCTTATGTTTTTACAGACGTGACTTATTTTTTTAACATGTGTCACCATTTTTACATATGTGACATGTTTTACGTTTGAGATACACAATGCAATGTAATGTAATGTAATATAAAAATTGTTATAGATGATCTTACATGAGTGTCTGTTTAATATTAAATTTATGAAACGAGTTGGATGAAAAAAAAGATATGATGCCGGTTTAATATATTAAATATAAAATAGGCACGAATGTGAGATTCAGTTTATTACAGAACTCCAATAAAGACTCGTTGGATAAAACTGATCTGATGCTCGGCACAGCCTCATCCCATATAATGTTATCGAACTCGTTTAACAAATTCGATATTAAACAGACACGCATGCAAAATCCCTATATATGACATTACATAAAATAAGATACTTGGATCAACGGATGTCTCAGCCCACACTGATGAGGGTGAGTCATGACATTCCGGACATATAAGCCAGTTGTCCCTCTAAATAACTTGAGAAGAATTTATTAAAACCAAATTTCTTTTGGAATAACATATTTATAAACTGAATGTAAATATATTTTAAACTACACAGCAATACTAATACTATTTTTATCGGTTTTCTCAAATGAAGAAGAAACAACTTACTTTATTGAATGCTGCTCCACATTTAGTAATAGGTAGATTCCAATACTTGCGTTTCATTCAGTTTCATTATGCTCCGTAAAAAATCCCGGACATATTGCCGCATTCTACACTTTAGTAGACTGCTCTACGAAAACGTCATTTGAGGCAATAAAACGGCAAGCTTTGAACATTGAAAAATATGTGTTTATACCGTTCAAGCTTTTTAGACGGGTTCCCTAGGAATTGAAGTTGTAATGCATGCTTATGTAATGCATGCTTATTGTCGGCTACATGATTAACAGTCAAGTGTGTAGTTTTTACGTATTAATCGTGTGTGGTTGTTGTTGTTGTTAATTCTAAGGTTTATAGACCGTCCGCCAACGAACACCGTCTAGAATGACACAGAATGTCAACTAACACAACGAGGAACCCTGACGCGATGGGCACAATAGAGTCTGGTCTGTGTATTAATCGTGTGGACCCAAAATCAACTATTAAACTTCACCAAAGGTAACTTTTGTTCTGGTCCGTTATTTAGAATATAAACAATATAAATACTTACTAAGTTTTAATTACTTCGTTAAGTATGTTTACTTCATAACATGTTAGTATATAAATGGCCCTGAAAAGTTAAGTAATATTCATCGCATTAGATACGTTTAAATTTCCTCCCTTTAATAAACTGGAATACACAAAATTTAGGCTATTCTTAAAAAAGATAATATTGCTTTGCTCCGACCTACTCACTGAAAAGGCAGCTTCCCATCTTGTTTGAGCATTTAAAGGACTCACACCTCACCCCCACACAACCCACTCCACTCCCACCACCACCCCCACACAAGCCACTCCACTCCCACCACCACCACTACATCTTTTAGGGTCGCGCCGCAAATCGCACCAATACCGGGTATATAACACCTATACAGTATGTATTGTTATTTTATTTATTATTATTATCAATCAATCTAAACTGAAACATAATAATCAATCAATCTAAACTGAAACATAATAATCAATCAATCTAAACTGAAACATAATAATCAGACACATTAAAACAGACCGTATGTTTAAAATGGACACTATGTTTTGCAAAACGCTTCACGACTTTCGGAGGTCTTTGTAAAAGAAAAATATGTGTGTGGTCCTATCTACCTACTCACTTAACACTTTTCTGGTGTTTAAGCACAGCAAACCAACACTTTTTAAGGATAATCTTTTGTTACTCATATTTTAATCTTCAGCTATGTTCCATGCCGGTATTGGAGAGACGCAAGTAAATGCATTTATGACGACACTCGGCATACCAGCCATTAAGACTATTAAAAAACGGGGGAAAGAGATATTGGTCCATTTATCGAAAAAAACTTGTCCCAAGGCGACTGCGGATGAAAAGATGATAACTCTTAAACATCTGAGTAACAACACCACAGCAACACCAGGTCAGCATATGGAATTCCAGTTTCAGCTGGAAGAGACATTATATCTATTTGAAACAGACGGTAATTGTTTTCTATATTCAACACATATTGACGACATAACGGCTCTTAAACAAAAGCCTGATCTGGTTTATTGGTGTGTGTTTGTACAATGTTTTATTGGATGATAACTCGTTTATAAACTCTTAATGTTGTACACTAGGGTGAATTTGTGTTAACACACTGCTTAATTTATAACTTAAAAGGACACTCGGCAATTTTGATGTTTTAAACTCGTGGCATCTCGTTAGTTTTTCTACATAAATTACATATCTGCAAATCATTATAAATAATTATTGATTGTCAAAGTAAATTGTTTTTATTTTTTACTACGAATTGCTGATTATAGCGATAATATTTGTAAGCTTAGGTTGAATAACGAAGACATAATGAAAACTCCAAATTGTATTATATTAATATGTGCCAACAGATATAACGTCAAACTGATACTGAATTGATAAATCGACACTGTCCAGTTCACGTTCGATGAGGCCTTGGCTTTTTTAGAAGATGAAGCGGAAGGTAAAACACGTGTTTTATTGCACGACAGTGTCACCTGATTTTTAAAGCAATGTATACTGAAAGGAAAAAGAAACGCATAATGGGTATTTCCGCTATATATTGTATGTTTAATATGCTACTGCTAATCGAATGATACAGGGCGACATTAGGCCTGTCCTTTCGTAAAGAAGGTTTAAACAGCACTCCTTTAAAGTTTCATTATCGACAAAACGCGCATTTGGCTCAAGCAGGTGAGCAAAGTTAGGATTTAAACGTTGCAATCGCTTAACATTAAAGACAATACTGAAATGGCTTAACTTTTTCAAGCGAAACTTCAACATTTATGAATTTCGTGTAATGTCCTTTCTGTAATTAGTTGTAGCCCCTTTTGTACAAAACACGTTGAGATATATCTGGAATATTGCGTAGAATTAGGTGTATCTAATAGTGTGGTATAGGCAATGTTTTGATTATGCGTTTCTTTTTCCTTTCAGTATATTTTGCTTCTGATAAAGCAGCGTCTGCTTATTTTAATGTTGTTTAAAAAGCATAATAAGCAAAGCATTCTGTGTATTGTAAACGAATTGTGAAGTATAGTACTATGTTATACACTTTAATACATTATCCTTTATTTGTTGTGTGACTGACACTACACTTTTTATTTAAAAAAAGCTTTGATAAATAATCAAACCATTGTCTGTCTAGTAGATTCTAATTATGAGAAAACGGACAAACAGTTCATGAAAGCATACGCTGTAATGATACAGAGTAGGATAAAGAAAGGTTTACATGTTTAATAACAACACATATATCTTATGATATTCAGCATGATTGAAATTGTATATACATTAAACACACTTTTAAATGATTTGAACTTATTGTTTTACCCTAGAGATATACCAAATACATGTTGATAGTTATTGCGGTAATTTGAGATTCGAGCGAATTAGACATGATGCATGAAAATAAATTAAATTTAGAGTTTTCACATGAACTCTAGAAAAGAAGAAAAAGAAAAACGGACGGAAAAAGAAGTAGAAGCAATATTTATCATTTAGGGTACCAGTGTTTGTTTCCAATGTTTGCGTCAACGTCGTTAGTCGTACACATATTATATTTACGACGCGACGTCGACAGAGACGCCTTCTTTGTAAGGGTATTATGGTTAATAAAACAAGAATACTGAAAAAAATATTCCGACGACTAGCAAATTTTATTTTATATTCGGATAGGAAATTATTGAAATTGTGCCGTTTTTTATGAAGCCGTTTAAAAGATAAAAGGCTTTAACTTTATTTTTTCTTAAAATTTCACGGTAAAAAATCGGTGAAAGAAAAAGGATATTATATAAATATTATTTTATGTCTTATTGTAAATGAAATAATTTATATATCAATTGAAAGGTCTCATCAAGACGAATAGTTTGATATAAAAAGTAATTACATGTGACTAGCCTAACACTCTAAAAATGTCAAAAACGTTGACAACTGGGTACAACGAGACTTTTATGAAAAACGTCAAACATGGCCATATTTGAGACGTTGTGATTAAAAACATGTTTAAATAACGGCAAAATAAAATTCAGATTTAAATCGCAAATATCTTCAAATTTACAAATATATATAGTTCATATGTGTACCCTTAAATTTTCGAATAGGTCAATTCCCCCTTAACGATGGCCCAACTTCATTTTCTCATCCGCTCAACGTTGACCCAACATGTTGGCTTGCCGTTGGCACAAGGTTGGCATATCATTTTACATTGCTGATTGCAAAATTATGTTGGGTCAACGTCGGCTAATTGATGATTTTCTTTGTATCATCTGCTGTACCCGTTTCGTGTTCTTCGCTGTATCGTTGTGTGTCACTCGGCGACAAACTACTGAACATGTCCGCGTGTTTTCCAACTACCCATCTATTCATGTTGGAACTGAATTGAGGTTCGAACAATTCGATAGTCTACACACATATTAAACTGTTAACGAAAAAAGTAAGCCCCGTTATCAAGCGTTGGTCGAGTTTCTCTACCACTTCGCCATTTACATAATCTTTTTTGACGCGGAATCGATATGCACTTGCTGACGTCATAAATAAACATCATAAATAAACATCCTGAACACTTCAAAACAATCGGTTAAAAACTGTGGGAGGAGTTTATAATAGGCCTGCCAAATCAGTGCATAACGACATGTGCAATAATAGTAATATATCTGGGACTTCTTTAATTGGTCAAGCTAACTGACATCGCAAGTGTGAGGAACTAGCAACTCCTTGTGTGTGGTAACACTAAAACAACTGCTGCTATGTACGATGATAAGAATTATGAAGACTTTGTAATTGCATTAATAACGCATCTGTTTAGAAAAGTAAGTGCACTTTCATAAAAATAAAAATAAATAAAAATTGTGGTAGAAATTAGTCTTTTTACCGTAAAATTAAAAAAAAAAAGGCCTTGACTCCGGTAATACAAGGTCGATTTTGATGCTGAATCGATATCTTGAAATCATAGGTAAGCATCCTGTACAGTGTCGTTGAAACAATAAGTTGAAAACGGTGGGAGGAAATAGACACACACGATATTTTAACGTAAAATATAGCGGGAAAAATGACCGTAACTCCGGGTTGATTTTGACGTCGAATCAGTATGCACATCTTGACATAATTGGTAAGCATCCTGTGAAGTTTCGAAACAATAGGTTGAAAACGGTGGGAGGAGATAGACATACAATATATTTTAATGTAAAATATAACGAAAAAAGGGCCGTAACTCTGTAAAACAATGTCGATTTTGACGTCAAATCGATATGCACATCTTTATGTTATAGGTAAGCAACCTGTAAAGTTTCGAAACAAAAGTCATTTTAAACGTGGCATTGAATGACGATGTTTAGATTTGACTTGCTGTGTGACTTTCTATGATTTGTATTGTTCACATATACATGATCATCAATGTGTTATTCAACTTATTTTGCCTATTAATGCTGCCTAGTTTGCTAGAGTATATATCCTGGTGGGAATTACTTTATTTATATTGTCCCGTTTTATTGGGATGAAAATAGGTAAGCGTAATTGTCACGTTTTATTGGGATGAACATTGGAAAAACGTAAGGTTTCGTGAACACTAGAACCCCAGCGACCTATTTGCCAATGACCGTTCCAAGACGGTAGCTCTATAAACAATCCTTTAATGTTTGTGATGTCACATACCTTGCCCCTTATTTATCCTTGTAATTGTTGTTTGTTTCTATGCGGGTTTTTGGTCGACTGTGGTCCTTGAATGCTAAATTTCCTGTTCCTGTTCGACTTTTACATCTACTTTGGTTGTTGTACGTTTACTTTTATATTTACATTGGAATGTCAATGTTAGTGTTTATTTTCTCAAACTTGATACCCAAGGTCAGATATACCACGCTTTGAGCGATTATCTTCAACAATTAAGCAGAAGGTTTTACCTTTTGGCATAATTATTAAATATAGGTCAAGTAGTTTAAAGTTACATCTTAAGTAATTGACCTAAATTTGGGTTTTTTCCTCCTACTTAATAGGTCACTGACCTTATTTGACATATACATTTATTAAATGCACGACATGAAATATTCACTTGATATATGAAATGATCACCAGTTGGTATCTGTATCTGATTAAATGACCACACCGCATGTCCTGAAGCCGCAGTTTCGTCTTTGCCATAATGTAAATTGTCTACGGGAAGGGTATATCCAGTTGACGAGTCCGTTGTTCCGATACCCCATTCCGTTACAATGTTGTTCCGATACCCCATTCCGTTACAATGTTACAAACACTGCCAGATTTGAGTGTTCCTTACTTGAATATCTTTAGTGCGAGTGCATTAATAAAATAAAAGGGGATACAAGTAGATATAAAAGCAACAGGAAAAGTAGCATTCAAGTCAACCACAAACACACAGAGAAACAAAGCACAACTATATATAACGATGAATAAAAGGCAAGATAAGACATCACAAACACACAAGGGTTGACAATAGGGCTACCGCATTGGAACGGTCAGTGGCAAAAAGACCGCCGGGGGGGGGGGGGGGGGGGGGGGGGGTATAAAATAGGTTCTAGGGTGCACCAAACCTCACTCTTACCCTATTGTCATCCCAATAAAACGGGATAGTGTAAATAAAGATATTCCCGCCAGGGTATAATCTCTAACAAACAAGGCAACGTTAATAGGCAATATAAGTAAAACATAATTGATCATGCATATATAATATAAAAAATCAAAAGTCTAGAAAGCCACAAAGTAAGTACTCAATGACTTGGAAGAAGTCAGAACAACAAGAGAACAAACCGTTATGGGTACGCCAAGACAAGATTAAAGATAGCTCTTTCAAATTATATCGCCTTAAAACGTACACGTAGGCACACATTTAGTCCACTCGTAATATAGCTTTCCTTATAGTAAAGCAATAATTCACGCTTCTGTCGATTAAGTAAGAACATATTTAAATATATTAACAGTTACACCATGTCTATACCGTTATTTCAGACACTATTCAGCGTTTCCAGAAACATTTAAAATAGTACCCTAATGTACATAGGGAAACTGGCGTTGTTTATGGTGAACATTTCTTTTTAAAGTCGGGTGAAAAAAACAACCTTATCGAATTCCACTACACACAATCGCAAATTTCCACATGTTTCATTTCGTAATTTAAACAAATAACCCAGAGTATCTCCACACTTCCGTCAACATCATCCCCGGGACAGACGGTGGGTCCAATGTTTGAAATAATACAAATGTTTTATATTTTGTTTATGTTCTGCCTTTCACAGGCGAGTATATTTACCTAGTTGTGCAACACTATGCAACAATGACAGTGATTGAATTTTCGGAATACGATCGATTGAACTCGCCTCGCGGTTCCTGTATTTTCTAATTTACCTCTAGAAATCTTTTTTTTTTTTTTAGAGAGATATACAATTTATTTAGGTACTGTCAACGTTGCATACTGTTAATCTAGAAGTTTTAAACGGACCTTGCAGCTATACGATAACGTTGAGCGTTGAGTTTACTGCTACACGTTGACACCATCGTGATACGAAAAAGCTACTCTAAACCCCATACATACACACAAATATACTAGTAATGCATAAATACATACTAAACCAGCACATGGAATGCAAGACTGGAGCATTAAACAGCCCAACTTTTAACGTGCTCTGATCTCTTATATTCATAATTGCACATGGTAAGGTAGCAATCAACAGGTTCTTTGAGTTATCACTTTGATAACGCAATCTTAGAATTACACATAGTAGCAGTGAAAAGTTTATCTGTGTTGTAATGCACACGATAACGTACACGCATCTTTTACATGTGAACCCTTGTATTTCTGTGAACTTCTAGCACGTCGTTCTACAAAGGTGAATATGAAATCAATATGTAACGCATGTCAAGGATTTGACCAGAGCGGAGCGAGGTCGCCCACCTTGATTTAAAATGTTTGGTAGGAAGAACTGATTGTAAAAATTGGGAAGAAAGTGTCTGGTAAGAAAAAACGGATGTGTCGTGTTTCTTGACATCATTATTTTCTTAGTATTGTTTAAACACCCGTGACTTGATCGGTTATTATGTTAAACTTTTGTTCCCAGTTCCAAACCCGATATAATGCTATTTTCTTTCGGCAGCTATTTTACTCTTGCGTAAAACCTTGCTTGTAATATACTCCGATACATTGGACCGTCCGACGGACGAAGCTAAGAGACGGTGTCTTATCGAATTAACTCCGTGGCGCCGGTGAGGCTTTCAAGAACTCTGGACCTCTGGGTTCAAGTCCACCATGCTTAGCACTGCGTCACGCCAGCAAAACAACATTTCATTTTGTTTGACAAATTGATTTTATGATATAAGTTTGGTGGCATGATAATTCAGCCACGATACTATTTTCAGCCATTAATGCGTTATAAGTCGACTTACAAGAAAATTTACCCCAAAATGCATCGACAAGTAGAGCGTAGGAGGGTATTACCGACCACCTAAGGCATACTGTTGAAAACTCACAGAATTATATATATAAAAGTAATATTTTTGTTACATATGTGATTATACCATTATCAAGCAATACAACCATGTGATAAGGATGGTTATCTCCTATCAGTAATCATGTTTTATCCCATTTTTTGAAATGATGTGAAGAGGCTATTGCCGAACATGTGAGGGTTTTGCCGACTACTAAGTGAGGGTATTGCCAAACAATGTCTACTTCAAAACAACACCACAAAACGCCTTGATTAAATATTTTTTTGTGTTTTTGTTTGATAATCAAATGATTGGTTTATTAAATAATGTGTCAGAAATATCAGTTTAACAAAAAACGAACGCAGAGTATGATGATATGTTTTAGCTTTACAATATTTAACAATATTCCCATTTATAAAACGTGCAATTTCAAGTCCATATCTTCCTTAACACACTTAAAATAGGAATGCCTCGTACAATTTCCCCTTGTAATAAGAACGTCTCATAAAAGTTTCAGGTTTCATGCAGTCCTTATACTCTCTCTGCCACCTCACTCAACTTCGTTTGCCTCATCTGAATCAACCAGGTCGGCCATGCTAACCATCTTGATCTTTGCATCCTCATTCCTGTTGGTTTTGGTGCTGAAGAGATTCTTGTTAGAACTGCTGTTTTCTTTCTTTTATAGCTTTTTCTTATGATTATTTTATTTAGCTTCACTTCCTTTGGTTTCTGTTTATTAATAGTCATCTTATACATTCTGCCCTATCAGCATTTGTCTAACCGTCATGCTTATCATCGCTTAAGAAAGGGCTTTTTGGAGATATTTTCTTCGAATATTTATTTTGAGAAGGTTCTGGGGACCTTATTTATTGTCATGTTCGGGTATTACCCAACCGCTCTGAAATTAGGAGGGTAATACCGACTACCCAAGACAACTCATTAAGTAGGATTCAAGTGATTAAAACAAGTTACATCCCTTGATTAGACATTGCGTGCATAACAAAATAGAAAATGATGAAACAATTAGAACTGATATGCAGTCAGTGTTCAGTTAAAATCAAACACCCCTAATATTAGCAATTTAATAAAAGAAAAAGTGCTCAATATGTTGGCGGTGTTTGTGGTTGTGTTGTTTCTAAGTAAAACATAGGTTGCACTAGCGGATACAGGGTGGGGGCGCACCCCTAAAATGTCCGGATCATACATGTATGTCCATGTTACTGTAGATAAAATATCAAACAATTTCGATGCAAGCCCTCAGTATAAACAATTTTTTCGCTCGCTCGACGCATAATGGCTAATGAGTGGTTTAATTAACACATTGTTAAATCTTTTTATTTGAAAACGGAATTTTTTACCCCATAAATGCACTACCGCAACCGTTTTATGAGGCTAGAAACGGACCCGAAAATTGACCAAAATGTTACGCCCCCCCCCCCCCCCCCCCCACCCCCCATCAAACAATTCGATGCACGCCCTCAGTATAAAAAAAAAATCTCGCTCGCTTCGCTCGATCGACGCATCATGGCTAATGAGTGGTTTAATTAACACATTGTTAAGTACTTTTATTTGAAAACGCACTTTTTTACCCTATCAATGCACTACCGCAACCGTTTTATGAGGCTAGAAACGGACCCGAAATTGACAAAAATATTACGCAACCCTAAGCTGAAATCCTGGGTCCGCCCCTGGGTTGGGAATGGAAAAAGGATGTGCCCTTTATATAGAAGACATAAACTATGAAGTATACCTTACTACAAATACATTTTATTCCTTAAAGGCTTATCAAGCAAATGTACGGCAATACTCTCATAGTCGGCAATACCCTCATAGTCGGCAATACCCTTATGGGCTCTATCTTTGCTACGTAACTCGCCGTAAAGTCATGACAATGATTCGTCCCGATTTGTTCCTAAATGTGAGCCTTACGTCACTTTCTAGATGATACACAGTAGTCTACGTAAAATTGATAATGTCCAATGGTACAGTAGGTTTTTGTTTATTTCGTTTACCACATCGATTTACTCGAAAACTGTTTGGGCTTTCGGGTAACTGATGATCATTTCACATTCTGTTGCAACTATTAGTACTATGCTATGTAATTCGTTACTCCATTTAAGGTCACCTTGTTGCATGGTCGGTGACATTTTCTTTGATGTATGCATTAAATCGTTTAATTTAGGGTAACTAACATGAGTATTTTGGATCTTTGATTTAGATTACTATATGATCCATTGTACGGGTTCGAACACTATGTATTCGACCAGGGACAGGCTCATGGAGTGTCATGGAAACTTTTTTTAGTGACCGTTTTACATATATAGTTTATATTACTACTATATCATCCCTTATTTTTAATAGTTTTATCCTGATATATTTACATTAATTTTTAATTAATACTTCATTTATTCATATTATGTCAGTTTTTGCGCACAATATGACCTATTTATGTGTCGACGTGCCGTAAAACAACATTCATTCATTCATTCATTCGCAACATCTCGATTGATTCTGAACTTATCTGAAATTGACAGAGTTTGTACGAATGGTCCGTACTGAACACATGCACGTGAAACTCGTAGTGTGTTTATTTACACGTTTAATGCTTTTTAGAATTTTTTCATAATGGCGAGTTACAGTTACAGGGTTACAGGTATAGAACATAGAATAATAATAAAAAAACTGCAGTATTTGTTTACATATGAAAGGAGGATCCGATCAGTTCAGTATCCTCAATTATAGAGTTTGAAATTTTAAGTTTATTACTCAAACTGGATAAATCCCCATTTACGCCGTGCCTTTTTCATATTACGTGTAGTATGAGAATGCAAGGCAAAGGCGTAGCCAGGCCAAAATCTTATGTACGCACCCTTAATGCCGAAGGCATTACCCGAAGGCATTACCCATTACCCTTGGCGCGATGGGGTAGGTGCGGGAGGGGGTCGCCCCCTCCTGCTGGTGGTTAGGGGGGCCTCCCCTTAGAAAATTTTAAAATATAGACATCCTTTGGCAGCCTCTGGTGGGTTTTTTGGTCACATTTTGGCGGCCTTCTAGGGTAAAATAATTTCTTTAAAAACATATGTCAGGAGTTAAGTTAGCCTTCGATTTTTATGCCATTTTTGGCCATAATTATTTTTTCACTTTTCAAACCGATGTTACGCACGTGCGTATCGCTGCAAGGAAATACAACTCTGGGTAGAGATTGTCATTTAAATTTAATTTAGCTGAAGTGTCAAATTTGCGACCTTTACCGTCACGAAATGTACGTGACGTCACATAGTTTGTACTACAGTAGACTCTAGTAACAAACGACGTCAGTCATTATATTATGACGTCAACATATCACCTCGATCAATTTGAGTTTTATATGACGTCAACAGAATGGCAGTACAGATGAATTTGAGTTTTTATAGAAAAAACAAGTGTGTATGTATCCTATTTCTATCTATCTATCTATTGATACAGTGCTTTGGGGTGTATAGAATCATTGGTAGTAAAGAATCATTTCCTGTTTAAATTCAATTTTCTCAGCTGATATATTTTAGATTGTTTTAAAACTTTCCAGGCTTGAAGATATATCATATAAGCATACATTTATTCAACGGTGAAATTATTTGGGACATTTTTCTTTGCAAAATATATCACTACGTGCAACACCTCTCAGAAAAAATGATTCTATACTACCTGAATGAAGTGTGTTTTTGAAACGAAAAATTCATACTGTCACAATAAACTCAGAAATAAATATTTGCTGTTTTAACAAATGTTAGGGACAAAAGTCAAAATGCAATCATCAATTAAGGTAACTTGTTGCAGTTTGGCACTTTTAATGATAAAATGAAATTATGTAAATATTGGTGCAAAAACGCCTATTAAAAACTCACAGTTTCGGGACAATAATTTTAGAAATTTTGCTATCATACAACTAAAAGGGTAAATCTAAATCAGAAATTAAATAAAAATTTTCCTTTCATTTTAAAATTAGACGTTTAACCCAAGTGATTCTATACCCCCCAAAGCACTGTACTGCAACACACCCTTTCCAAGATTATTTGCAGGTTTTCGGGGTAGAACCAGTACTAAGCAATGTGGATTAATTAGTCTATCTTGCTCAAGGATAAATATCATGGCCATGGCGATGATCGAATCCACAGATACCGGTTTAAAAAAATGCAAAAAAAGTCTTATATTCTATTAAATACTGAAGGTCAGAATCGAGGAAATCCCAAAATATAGGCATACATCTAAAAACAACAGCTGCAGTGTAAGTTTTTGAAGTCCCACAGAGATGGCATATGCTGCAATCAACTCCGGAATAAATTATCTTTCCAATAACATACACACCACATAAGAAAAGCTCTGGTACTCGAAAAGCTCAGAAAACGTACCTGTTTTTAAAAATCGACTCTAAGCCAGTCCGTATTATTCGCCTATACAGACCCCCTTGGACCGCCGTTTAGCCTTTGTAGAAGCTCCCGCGGATACAACAACTCATCGACACTATTCCTTACCCACAATATGTCTTTATCCGTGCAATAAATAATGTCAAAGTACCTTTTCGACGATCACAAGTACACGTTTACAACGTTTTTAAAAATCTCAGTATCCCACGACGCCATTTGCATTGAGAATGCCGGAAGTTGACAGTAAACCATGACGTCATTACATTTTCAAATCGCTCCCACTTCATTGGTTCAATATTTAAACCAAATTTATTTAATCCAATGGGATAATTTAACAAATATTTCTGCGGCTTTGCTATCAACTTCCGGCATTCTCCAAAGTTACTTCCCTTGAAAAAAATTCCTCCTTTTGTATTTCAATGCATACCAGCATTATTCATGTTATTTTGGGGCATCTGATTGGTTGAAAAAAGTATAGGGTCTATTAGGGCATTTAATCAGATTGTAAGATAGATTTTGATTGGATTAAATTAGGTAAATCATAACAAATCCCCACAAAACATCAAAATATTATATTTCCATTATAAAACATGTTGATTTAGGATATTTTGAATAAAATTCGCAATTGTATTGATAAAATTATATTGAAGAATTGCATGTGACAATATAAAAAAAGTTAAAATAACAGAGACTTAATAAATTACTTCTTAGACCGTTTGAAATAATGATGATGATTTTGCTGTTGTTTTTCACTGCCGGAACTTTTTTAAATGTCAAATAGAAATTATTTATCTGCGGGGATCGATTACAGGGACATCTTTCACGAGATGGTAGACGTGTTGTTATTTTCACGAACGAGCGTATGAGAGTGTTTGAAAAAAACAAAACGCGACTACCATCTAGTGAAGGATTTCCCTATACTCGAACCCAGGAGTTAAATAATCTATTTATTACATTTTAAATCAGTTTATAATTTTAACCTACATTCTGATTCGCTTTATTGAACGTTATCTGCGGATGTTTATTGCCGTCATAACGTTGGTTATTTCTTGAGTTCGGAGTTAGTTATTAATATTTAGCGATTATGAATATTCTTTCACTGAGAAATCCGAATATTTCACCCACACAAATTTAAAAATCAACATGTTATTTATTTACTTTTTAGAAAATTACTATTTAAATGTTTATCATATTAGCTTGGAAATGGTCTAAGAAAATGAGTCTTAGTTTTGCAAAACCTGGCAAGTACCTTAGGAATTGTTAACAATTAGAGATGTCAGTGTTTTTTTATTGTTTCAGTAAGTTGATATGAAATTTATAGCATAGGAATGGAAATCACTTAACTAAAATAATTGTTTATTGAAATCGGTTGAATAATTTTAAAATCAGAGCGAGTTGAAAAAAGAAAGTTCACCATACTGAGTCGTCGCCGAAAAAACATTCTGCATCCAAAAAAAAAAAGATTATTGTAGCATGGTCACTGAAATTCCTTTTGTATTTGCACAGGTGTCAATCATTTAATTGAAAATAGCACCTGCCAGAATAAATGGTGTACTCTAACTACCAGTCATTCGGAAATGCTCCAAAACAGCTAAAGTATGGTCTCATCTCGTTGGTTGGTTTAAACGCGTCGATGGGACTACGCCCATCTTCATGTTTGAATCAACCAACTCGATGAGACCATACTCTATATATATTAGTTATTATTATGGCTATTGAAGCAAACCTATACAAATACGCTCATGTATTATAATGGCTGCATTCTAGAAGGCATCTTGGATAGTTGCATGTACAAGCTATAGCAAGACAATAATGACTTCCAACGTAAGTTTTTCGTATTTATACGTATTTTCAACGGAGATACACAAGTCATAAATGTCACTGCCACTCTATGGCACGGAGAATGATACGGGCGGTCTGAGTTGACACTTAGCTAATTAACACGAGTCGTTAGAACAACAATGCCATGTGCTAATCGACAATTAATCACCGTCACGCTATTGACTAGATTAGTGTGTATTTGCCAAACATTCCATGCACGAAACGGTTGAGTGAATGAGTCCAATTTAGATTTGTTTTTATGAAATATGTTTAAAGGGACACACGGCATTCTTGATTTGTTAAAACTCGCGGCGCCCCGTTAGTTTCTCTACATAACTTGCATTTGTTCAATCATTAATATTAATTATCAGAAACTCATAGAGCAAATTGTTTTGCACATTGCTAACTGTTGATTATATTGCACCAATGATATACTTAAACATATGGCAGAATAAGTATAACACATGAACACCCACACTTGTTTCTGACTATATGCAACAGGTTTAAAGTCAAAATGATACTGAATTAATAAATCAAGACGCTTATTAAAAAGTGCTGGATAAAAACTGACGGAGTGTCATGTGTCCCTTTAATATGCTAAAAGGCTCCGAAAAAGCAACAACAACACACAGTACATTTGAATGAGAAAAGAATACAACATCGATCATATAGATGTTCAATTCATGTTGACATTGTTTGTCCAAGAGAAGTAATACATGCACATGTAGAGGAAAATAGAAGAAATAGAGATACCTCTGCTCTTGCCGCGCTTAGATTGTCCATGCACATGAATCCGTTGCTTAACAATGACGTTGCAACATCACAATACGTCAACGTCACAATACGGGCTTAACGTAACGACAGACCATGTGATAATGTTAATACTTAAGAATTACACATACATGTTTTACTGCGTATTATTGTATGTGATGACTGCATCACATGACAATGATGATGATATATTATGTGTTTTATGATTATTATTTATAATAGTATTATGTATATTATATGTATAATGCTATCTGGCATGTTATTATTATTATTATTATTATTATTATTATTATTATTATGTGGCTATTGAAGCAAACCTATATAAATACGCTGTAGTATTATAATGGCTGCATTTGACAATTTGAGGCATTTCTTTCTAGGGTTTTGGTTGGCTCTGAAAAGGGCCGTTTCTGGAAAACGACAAGCGATTTACATCCATTAATTATTCGTTGTCAGACGAATAGTCGGAGTCGGAACCAGACACTCTTTCAACATACTCGTTGAATAGTTCTCGTCTTAGATCGGCGACTTGGTCTGCTTTCGTGTAGGCGTAGTCGTAGAACATGTTGCGTGCACCTTCGATGACGGCCAGTTTCAAACGTAAGTTGTAGCGGAATGATTTGTTGTTTTCCCGCTTTGCCATCTTGTAGCGTTTCTGCACCTCTCCAAGTCGCTGGTTGAGCATGACGATCTGGTCACAGGCTTTTCTGAAGCGACGTTCCGATTCACACAATGTAAATCGTTTATCAAGTGAGCTGTTGATTCTAGAAGGCATCTTGGATAGTTGCATGTACAAGCTATAGCAAGACAATAATGACTTCCAACGTAAGTTTTTCGTATTTATACGTATTTTCAACGGAGATACACAAGTCATAAATGTCACTGCCACTCTATGGCACGGAGAATGATACGGGCGGTCTGAGTTGACACTTAGCTAATTAACACGAGTCGTTAGAACAACAATGCCATGTGCTAATCGACAATTAATCACCGTCACTCTATTGACTAGATTAGTGTGTATTTGCCAAACATTCCATGCACGAAACGGTTGAGTGAATGAGTCCAATTTAGATTTGTTTTTATGAAATATGTTTAAAGGGACACACGGCATTCTTGATTTGTTAAAACTCGCGGCGCCCCGTTAGTTTCTCTACATAACTTGCATTTGTTCAATCATTAATATTAATTATCAGAAACTCATAGAGCAAATTGTTTTGCACATTGCTAACTGTTGATTATATTGCACCAATGATATACTTAAACATATGGCAGAATAAGTATAACACATGAACACCCACACTTGTTTCTGACTATATGCAACAGGTTTAAAGTCAAAATGATACTGAATTAATAAATCAAGACGCTTATTAAAAAGTGCTGGATAAAAACTGACGGAGTGTCATGTGTCCCTTTAATATGCTAAAAGGCTCCGAAAAAGCAACAACAACACACAGTACATTTGAATGAGAAAAGAATACAACATCGATCATATAGATGTTCAATTCATGTTGACATTGTTTGTCCAAGAGAAGTAATACATGCACATGTAGAGGAAAATAGAAGAAATAGAGATACAGGTCTTTGCTCTTGCCGCGCTTAGATTGTCCATGCACATGAATCCGTTGCTTAACAATGACGTTGCAACATCACAATACGTCAACGTCACAATACGGGCTTAACGTAACGACAGACCATGTGATAATGTTAATACTTAAGAATTACACATACATGTTTTACTGCGTATTATTGTATGTGATGACTGCATCACATGACAATGATGATGATATATTATGTGTTTTATGATTATTATTTATAATAGTATTATGTATATTATATGTATAATGCTATCTGGCATGTTATTATTATTATTATTATTATTATTATTATTATTATTATTATTATTATTATTATTATTATGTGGCTATTGAAGCAAACCTATATAAATACGCTGTAGTATTATAATGGCTGCATTTGACAATTTGAGGCATTTCTTTCTAGGGTTTTGGTTGGCTCTGAAAAGGGCCGTTTCTGGAAAACGACAAGCGATTTACATCCATTAATTATTCGTTGTCAGACGAATAGTCGGAGTCGGAACCAGACACTATTTCAACAGACTCGTTGAATAGTTCTCGTCTTAGATCGGCGACTTGGTCTGCTTTCGTGTAGGCGTAGTCGTATAACATGTTGCGTGCACCTTCGATGACGGCCAGTTTCAAACGTAAGTTGTAGCGGAATGATTTGTTGTTTTCCCGCTTTGCCATCTTGTAGCGTTTCTGCACCTCTCCAAGTCGCTGGTTGAGCATGACGATCTGGTCACAGGCTTTTCTGAAGCGACGTTCCGATTCACACAATGTAAATCGTTTATCAAGTGAGCTGTTGATTCTAGAAGGCATCTTGGATAGTTGCATGTACAAGCTATAGCAAGACAATAATGACTTCCAACGTAAGTTTTTCGTATTTATACGTATTTTCAACGGAGATACACAAGTCATAAATGTCACTGCCACTCTATGGCACGGAGAATGATACGGGCGGTCTGAGTTGACACTTAGCTAATTAACACGAGTCGTTAGAACAACAATGCCATGTGCTAATCGACAATTAATCACCGTCACTCTATTGACTAGATTAGTGTGTATTTGCCAAACATTCCATGCACGAAACGGTTGAGTGAATGAGTCCAATTTAGATTTGTTTTTATGAAATATGTTTAAAGGGACACACGGCATTCTTGATTTGTTAAAACTCGCGGCGCCCCGTTAGTTTCTCTACATAACTTGCATTTGTTCAATCATTAATATTAATTATCAGAAACTCATAGAGCAATTTGTTTTGCACATTGCTAACTGTTGATTATATTGCACCAATGATATACTTAAACATATGGCAGAATAAGTATAACACATGAACACCCACACTTGTTTCTGACTATATGCAACAGGTTTAAAGTCAAAATGATACTGAATTAATAAATCAAGACGCTTATTAAAAAGACCTGGATAAAAACTGACGGAGTGTCATGTGTCCCTTTAATATGCTAAAAGGCTCCGAAAAAGCAACAACAACACACAGTACATTTGAATGAGAAAAGAATACAACATCGATCATATAGATGTTCAATTCATGTTGACATTGTTTGTCCAAGAGAAGTAATACATGCACATGTAGAGGAAAATAGAAGAAATAGAGATACCTCTGCTCTTGCCGCGCTTAGATTGTCCATGCACATGAATCCGTTGCTTAACAATGACGTTGCAACATCACAATACGTCAACGTCACAATACGGGCTTAACGTAACGACAGACCATGTGATAATGTTAATACTTAAGAATTACACATACATGTTTTACTGCGTATTATTGTATGTGATGACTGCATCACATGACAATGATGATGATATATTATGTGTTTTATGATTATTATTTATAATAGTATTATGTATATTATATGTATAATGCTATCTGGCATGTTATTATTATTATTATTATTATTATTATTATTATTATTATTATTATTATGTGGCTATTGAAGCAAACCTATATAAATACGCTGTAGTATTATAATGGCTGCATTTGACAATTTGAGGCATTTCTTTCTAGGGTTTTGGTTGGCTCTGAAAAGGGCCGTTTCTGGAAAACGACAAGCGATTTACATCCATTAATTATTCGTTGTCAGACGAATAGTCGGAGTCGGAACCAGACACTATTTCAACAGACTCGTTGAATAGTTCTCGTCTTAGATCGGCGACTTGGTCTGCTTTCGTGTAGGCGTAGTCGTAGAACATGTTGCGTGCACCTTCGATGACGGCCAGTTTCAAACGTAAGTTGTAGCGGAATGATTTGTTGTTTTCCCGCTTTGCCATCTTGTAGCGTTTCTGCACCTCTCCAAGTCGCTGGTTGAGCATGACGATCTGGTCACAGGCTTTTCTGAAGCGACGTTCCGATTCACACAATGTAAATCGTTTATCAAGTGAGCTGTTGATTCTAGAAGGCATCTTGGATAGTTGCATGTACAAGCTATAGCAAGACAATAATGACTTCCAACGTAAGTTTTTCGTATTTATACGTATTTTCAACGGAGATACACAAGTCATAAATGTCACTGCCACTCTATGGCACGGAGAATGATACGGGCGGTCTGAGTTGACACTTAGCTAATTAACACGAGTCGTTAGAACAACAATGCCATGTGCTAATCGACAATTAATCACCGTCACTCTATTGACTAGATTAGTGTGTATTTGCCAAACATTCCATGCACGAAACGGTTGAGTGAATGAGTCCAATTTAGATTTGTTTTTATGAAATATGTTTAAAGGGACACACGGCATTCTTGATTTGTTAAAACTCGCGGCGCCCCGTTAGTTTCTCTACATAACTTGCATTTGTTCAATCATTAATATTAATTATCAGAAACTCATAGAGCAAATTGTTTTGCACATTGCTAACTGTTGATTATATTGCACCAATGATATACTTAAACATATGGCAGAATAAGTATAACACATGAACACCCACACTTGTTTCTGACTATATGCAACAGGTTTAAAGTCAAAATGATACTGAATTAATAAATCAAGACGCTTATTAAAAAGTGCTGGATAAAAACTGACGGAGTGTCATGTGTCCCTTTAATATGCTAAAAGGCTCCGAAAAAGCAACAACAACACACAGTACATTTGAATGAGAAAAGAATACAACATCGATCATATAGATGTTCAATTCATGTTGACATTGTTTGTCCAAGAGAAGTAATACATGCACATGTAGAGGAAAATAGAAGAAATAGAGATACAGGTCTCTGCTCTTGCCGCGCTTAGATTGTCCATGCACATGAATCCGTTGCTTAACAATGACGTTGCAACATCACAATACGTCAACGTCACAATACGGGCTTAACGTAACGACAGACCATGTGATAATGTTAATACTTAAGAATTACACATACATGTTTTACTGCGTATTATTGTATGTGATGACTGCATCACATGACAATGATGATGATATATTATGTGTTTTATGATTATTATTTATAATAGTATTATGTATATTATATGTATAATGCTATCTGGCATGTTATTATTATTATTATTATTATTATTATTATTATTATTATTATTATTATTATTATTATTATGTGGCTATTGAAGCAAACCTATATAAATACGCTGTAGTATTATAATGGCTGCATTTGACAATTTGAGGCATTTCTTTCTAGGGTTTTGGTTGGCTCTGAAAAGGGCCGTTTCTGGAAAACGACAAGCGATTTACATCCATTAATTATTCGTTGTCAGACGAATAGTCGGAGTCGGAACCAGACACTATTTCAACAGACTCGTTGAATAGTTCTCGTCTTAGATCGGCGACTTGGTCTGCTTTCGTGTAGGCGTAGTCGTATAACATGTTGCGTGCACCTTCGATGACGGCCAGTTTCAAACGTAAGTTGTAGCGGAATGATTTGTTGTTTTCCCGCTTTGCCATCTTGTAGCGTTTCTGCACCTCTCCAAGTCGCTGGTTGAGCATGACGATCTGGTCACAGGCTTTTCTGAAGCGACGTTCCGATTCACACAATGTAAATCGTTTATCAAGTGAGCTGTTGATTCTAGAAGGCATCTTGGATAGTTGCATGTACAAGCTATAGCAAGACAATAATGACTTCCAACGTAAGTTTTTCGTATTTATACGTATTTTCAACGGAGATACACAAGTCATAAATGTCACTGCCACTCTATGGCACGGAGAATGATACGGGCGGTCTGAGTTGACACTTAGCTAATTAACACGAGTCGTTAGAACAACAATGCCATGTGCTAATCGACAATTAATCACCGTCACTCTATTGACTAGATTAGTGTGTATTTGCCAAACATTCCATGCACGAAACGGTTGAGTGAATGAGTCCAATTTAGATTTGTTTTTATGAAATATGTTTAAAGGGACACACGGCATTCTTGATTTGTTAAAACTCGCGGCGCCCCGTTAGTTTCTCTACATAACTTGCATTTGTTCAATCATTAATATTAATTATCAGAAACTCATAGAGCAATTTGTTTTGCACATTGCTAACTGTTGATTATATTGCACCAATGATATACTTAAACATATGGCAGAATAAGTATAACACATGAACACCCACACTTGTTTCTGACTATATGCAACAGGTTTAAAGTCAAAATGATACTGAATTAATAAATCAAGACGCTTATTAAAAAGTGCTGGATAAAAACTGACGGAGTGTCATGTGTCCCTTTAATATGCTAAAAGGCTCCGAAAAAGCAACAACAACACACAGTACATTTGAATGAGAAAAGAATACAACATCGATCATATAGATGTTCAATTCATGTTGACATTGTTTGTCCAAGAGAAGTAATACATGCACATGTAGAGGAAAAAAGAAGAAATAGAGATACCTCTGCTCTTGCCGCGCTTAGATTGTCCATGCACATGAATCCGTTGCTTAACAATGACGTTGCAATATCACAATACGTCAACGTCACAATACGGGCTTAACGTAACGACAGACCATGTGATAATGTTAATACTTAAGAATTACACATACATGTTTTACTGCGTATTATTGTATGTGATGACTGCATCACATGACAATGATGATGATATATTATGTGTTTTATGATTATTATTTATAATAGTATTATGTATATTATATGTATAATGCTATCTGGCATGTTATTATTATTATTATTATTATTATTATTATTATTATTATTATTATTATTATGTGGCTATTGAAGCAAACCTATATAAATACGCTGTAGTATTATAATGGCTGCATTTGACAATTTGAGGCATTTCTTTCTAGGGTTTTGGTTGGCTCTGAAAAGGGCCGTTTCTGGAAAACGACAAGCGATTTACATCCATTAATTATTCGTTGTCAGAGGAATAGTCGGAGTCGGAACCAGACACTATTTCAACAGACTCGTTGAATAGTTCTCGTCTTAGATCGGCGACTTGGTCTGCTTTCGTGTAGGCGTAGTCGTAGAACATGTTGCGTGCACCTTCGATGACGGCCAGTTTCAAACGTAAGTTGTAGCGGAATGATTTGTTGTTTTCCCGCTTTGCCATCTTGTAGCGTTTCTGCACCTCTCCAAGTCGCTGGTTGAGCATGACGATCTGGTCACAGGCTTTTCTGAAGCGACGTTCCGATTCACACAATGTAAATCGTTTATCAAGTGAGCTGTTGATTCTAGAAGGCATCTTGGATAGTTGCATGTACAAGCTATAGCAAGACAATAATGACTTCCAACGTAAGTTTTTCGTATTTATACGTATTTTCAACGGAGATACACAAGTCATAAATGTCACTGCCACTCTATGGCACGGAGAATGATACGGGCGGTCTGAGTTGACACTTAGCTAATTAACACGAGTCGTTAGAACAACAATGCCATGTGCTAATCGACAATTAATCACCGTCACTCTATTGACTAGATTAGTGTGTATTTGCCAAACATTCCATGCACGAAACGGTTGAGTGAATGAGTCCAATTTAGATTTGTTTTTATGAAATATGTTTAAAGGGACACACGGCATTCTTGATTTGTTAAAACTCGCGGCGCCCCGTTAGTTTCTCTACATAACTTGCATTTGTTCAATCATTAATATTAATTATCAGAAACTCATAGAGCAAATTGTTTTGCACATTGCTAACTGTTGATTATATTGCACCAATGATATACTTAAACATATGGCAGAATAAGTATAACACATGAACACCCACACTTGTTTCTGACTATATGCAACAGGTTTAAAGTCAAAATGATACTGAATTAATAAATCAAGACGCTTATTAAAAAGTGCTGGATAAAAACTGACGGAGTGTCATGTGTCCCTTTAATATGCTAAAAGGCTCCGAAAAAGCAACAACAACACACAGTACATTTGAATGAGAAAAGAATACAACATCGATCATATAGATGTTCAATTCATGTTGACATTGTTTGTCCAAGAGAAGTAATACATGCACATGTAGAGGAAAATAGAAGAAATAGAGATACCACTGCTCTTGCCGCGCTTAGATTGTCCATGCACATGAATCCGTTGCTTAACAATGACGTTGCAACATCACAATACGTCAACGTCACAATACGGGCTTAACGTAACGACAGACCATGTGATAATGTTAATACTTAAGAATTACACATACATGTTTTACTGCGTATTATTGTATGTGATGACTGCATCACATGACAATGATGATGATATATTATGTGTTTTATGATTATTATTTATAATAGTATTATGTATATTATATGTATAATGCTATCTGGCATATTATTATTATTATTATTATTATTATTATTATTATTATTATTATTATTATTATTATTATTATGTGGCTATTGAAGCAAACCTATATAAATACGCTGTAGTATTATAATGGCTGCATTTGACAATTTGAGGCATTTCTTTCTAGGGTTTTGGTTGGCTCTGAAAAGGGCCGTTTCTGGAAAACGACAAGCGATTTACATCCATTAATTATTCGTTGTCAGACGAATAGTCGGAGTCGGAACCAGACACTATTTCAACAGACTCGTTGAATAGTTCTCGTCTTAGATCGGCGACTTGGTCTGCTTTCGTGTAGGCGTAGTCGTAGAACATGTTGCGTGCACCTTCGATGACGGCCAGTTTCAAACGTAAGTTGTAGCGGAATGATTTGTTGTTTTCCCGCTTTGCCATCTTGTAGCGTTTCTGCACCTCTCCAAGTCGCTGGTTGAGCATGACGATCTGGTCACAGGCTTTTCTGAAGCGACGTTCCGATTCACACAATGTAAATCGTTTATCAAGTGAGCTGTTGATTCTAGAAGGCATCTTGGATAGTTGCATGTACAAGCTATAGCAAGACAATAATGACTTCCAACGTAAGTTTTTCGTATTTATACGTATTTTCAACGGAGATACACAAGTCATAAATGTCACTGCCACTCTATGGCACGGAGAATGATACGGGCGGTCTGAGTTGACACTTAGCTAATTAACACGAGTCGTTAGAACAACAATGCCATGTGCTAATCGACAATTAATCACCGTCACTCTATTGACTAGATTAGTGTGTATTTGCCAAACATTCCATGCACGAAACGGTTGAGTGAATGAGTCCAATTTAGATTTGTTTTTATGAAATATGTTTAAAGGGACACACGGCATTCTTGATTTGTTAAAACTCGCGGCGCCCCGTTAGTTTCTCTACATAACTTGCATTTGTTCAATCATTAATATTAATTATCAGAAACTCATAGAGCAAATTGTTTTGCACATTGCTAACTGTTGATTATATTGCACCAATGATATACTTAAACATATGGCAGAATAAGTATAACACATGAACACCCACACTTGTTTCTGACTATATGCAACAGGTTTAAAGTCAAAATGATACTGAATTAATAAATCAAGACGCTTATTAAAAAGTGCTGGATAAAAACTGACGGAGTGTCATGTGTCCCTTTAATATGCTAAAAGGCTCCGAAAAAGCAACAACAACACACAGTACATTTGAATGAGAAAAGAATACAACATCGATCATATAGATGTTCAATTCATGTTGACATTGTTTGTCCAAGAGAAGTAATACATGCACATGTAGAGGAAAATAGAAGAAATAGAGATACCTCTGCTCTTGCCGCGCTTAGATTGTCCATGCACATGAATCCGTTGCTTAACAATGACGTTGCAACATCACAATACGTCAACGTCACAATACGGGCTTAACGTAACGACAGACCATGTGATAATGTTAATACTTAAGAATTACACATACATGTTTTACTGCGTATTATTGTATGTGATGACTGCATCACATGACAATGATGATGATATATTATGTGTTTTATGATTATTATTTATAATAGTATTATGTATATTATATGTATAATGCTATCTGGCATGTTATTATTATTATTATTATTATTATTATTATTATTATTATTATTATTATTATTATGTGGCTATTGAAGCAAACCTATATAAATACGCTGTAGTATTATAATGGCTGCATTTGACAATTTGAGGCATTTCTTTCTAGGGTTTTGGTTGGCTCTGAAAAGGGCCGTTTCTGGAAAACGACAAGCGATTTACATCCATTAATTATTCGTTGTCAGACGAATAGTCGGAGTCGGAACCAGACACTATTTCAACAGACTCGTTGAATAGTTCTCGTCTTAGATCGGCGACTTGGTCTGCTTTCGTGTAGGCGTAGTCGTAGAACATGTTGCGTGCACCTTCGATGACGGCCAGTTTCAAACGTAAGTTGTAGCGGAATGATTTGTTGTTTTCCCGCTTTGCCATCTTGTAGCGTTTCTGCACCTCTCCAAGTCGCTGGTTGAGCATGACGATCTGGTCACAGGCTTTTCTGAAGCGACGTTCCGATTCACACAATGTAAATCGTTTATCAAGTGAGCTGTTGATTCTAGAAGGCATCTTGGATAGTTGCATGTACAAGCTATAGCAAGACAATAATGACTTCCAACGTAAGTTTTTCGTATTTATACGTATTTTCAACGGAGATACACAAGTCATAAATGTCACTGCCACTCTATGGCACGGAGAATGATACGGGCGGTCTGAGTTGACACTTAGCTAATTAACACGAGTCGTTAGAACAACAATGCCATGTGCTAATCGACAATTAATCACCGTCACTCTATTGACTAGATTAGTGTGTATTTGCCAAACATTCCATGCACGAAACGGTTGAGTGAATGAGTCCAATTTAGATTTGTTTTTATGAAATATGTTTAAAGGGACACACGGCATTCTTGATTTGTTAAAACTCGCGGCGCCCCGTTAGTTTCTCTACATAACTTGCATTTGTTCAATCATTAATATTAATTATCAGAAACTCATAGAGCAAATTGTTTTGCACATTGCTAACTGTTGATTATATTGCACCAATGATATACTTAAACATATGGCAGAATAAGTATAACACATGAACACCCACACTTGTTTCTGACTATATGCAACAGGTTTAAAGTCAAAATGATACTGAATTAATAAATCAAGACGCTTATTAAAAAGTGCTGGATAAAAACTGACGGAGTGTCATGTGTCCCTTTAATATGCTAAAAGGCTCCGAAAAAGCAACAACAACACACAGTACATTTGAATGAGAAAAGAATACAACATCGATCATATAGATGTTCAATTCATGTTGACATTGTTTGTCCAAGAGAAGTAATACATGCACATGTAGAGGAAAATAGAAGAAATAGAGATACAGGTCTCTGCTCTTGCCGCGCTTAGATTGTCCATGCACATGAATCCGTTGCTTAACAATGACGTTGCAACATCACAATACGTCAACGTCACAATACGGGCTTAACGTAACGACAGACCATGTGATAATGTTAATACTTAAGAATTACACATACATGTTTTACTGCGTATTATTGTATGTGATGACTGCATCACATGACAATGATGATGATATATTATGTGTTTTATGATTATTATTTATAATAGTATTATGTATATTATATGTATAATGCTATCTGGCATGTTATTATTATTATTATTATTATTATTATTATTATTATTATTATTATGTGGCTATTGAAGCAAACCTATATAAATACGCTGTAGTATTATAATGGCTGCATTTGACAATTTGAGGCATTTCTTTCTAGGGTTTTGGTTGGCTCTGAAAAGGGCCGTTTCTGGAAAACGACAAGCGATTTACATCCATTAATTATTCGTTGTCAGACGAATAGTCGGAGTCGGAACCAGACACTATTTCAACAGACTCGTTGAATAGTTCTCGTCTTAGATCGGCGACTTGGTCTGCTTTCGTGTAGGCGTAGTCGTATAACATGTTGCGTGCACCTTCGATGACGGCCAGTTTCAAACGTAAGTTGTAGCGGAATGATTTGTTGTTTTCCCGCTTTGCCATCTTGTAGCGTTTCTGCACCTCTCCAAGTCGCTGGTTGAGCATGACGATCTGGTCACAGGCTTTTCTGAAGCGACGTTCCGATTCACACAATGTAAATCGTTTATCAAGTGAGCTGTTGATTCTAGAAGGCATCTTGGATAGTTGCATGTACAAGCTATAGCAAGACAATAATGACTTCCAACGTAAGTTTTTCGTATTTATACGTATTTTCAACGGAGATACACAAGTCATAAATGTCACTGCCACTCTATGGCACGGAGAATGATACGGGCGGTCTGAGTTGACACTTAGCTAATTAACACGAGTCGTTAGAACAACAATGCCATGTGCTAATCGACAATTAATCACCGTCACTCTATTGACTAGATTAGTGTGTATTTGCCAAACATTCCATGCACGAAACGGTTGAGTGAATGAGTCCAATTTAGATTTGTTTTTATGAAATATGTTTAAAGGGACACACGGCATTCTTGATTTGTTAAAACTCGCGGCGCCCCGTTAGTTTCTCTACATAACTTGCATTTGTTCAATCATTAATATTAATTATCAGAAACTCATAGAGCAATTTGTTTTGCACATTGCTAACTGTTGATTATATTGCACCAATGATATACTTAAACATATGGCAGAATAAGTATAACACATGAACACCCACACTTGTTTCTGACTATATGCAACAGGTTTAAAGTCAAAATGATACTGAATTAATAAATCAAGACGCTTATTAAAAAGTGCTGGATAAAAACTGACGGAGTGTCATGTGTCCCTTTAATATGCTAAAAGGCTCCGAAAAAGCAACAACAACACACAGTACATTTGAATGAGAAAAGAATACAACATCGATCATATAGATGTTCAATTCATGTTGACATTGTTTGTCCAAGAGAAGTAATACATGCACATGTAGAGGAAAAAAGAAGAAATAGAGATACCTCTGCTCTTGCCGCGCTTAGATTGTCCATGCACATGAATCCGTTGCTTAACAATGACGTTGCAACATCACAATACGTCAACGTCACAATACGGGCTTAACGTAACGACAGACCATGTGATAATGTTAATACTTAAGAATTACACATACATGTTTTACTGCGTATTATTGTATGTGATGACTGCATCACATGACAATGATGATGATATATTATGTGTTTTATGATTATTATTTATAATAGTATTATGTATATTATATGTATAATGCTATCTGGCATGTTATTATTATTATTATTATTATTATTATTATTATTATTATTATGTGGCTATTGAAGCAAACCTATATAAATACGCTGTAGTATTATAATGGCTGCATTTGACAATTTGAGGCATTTCTTTCTAGGGTTTTGGTTGGCTCTGAAAAGGGCCGTTTCTGGAAAACGACAAGCGATTTACATCCATTAATTATTCGTTGTCAGAGGAATAGTCGGAGTCGGAACCAGACACTATTTCAACAGACTCGTTGAATAGTTCTCGTCTTAGATCGGCGACTTGGTCTGCTTTCGTGTAGGCGTAGTCGTAGAACATGTTGCGTGCACCTTCGATGACGGCCAGTTTCAAACGTAAGTTGTAGCGGAATGATTTGTTGTTTTCCCGCTTTGCCATCTTGTAGCGTTTCTGCACCTCTCCAAGTCGCTGGTTGAGCATGACGTCACAGGCTTTTCTGAAGCGACGTTCCGATTCACACAATGTAAATCGTTTATCAAGTGAGCTGTTGATTCTAGAAGGCATCTTGGATAGTTGCATGTACAAGCTATAGCAAGACAATAATGACTTCCAACGTAAGTTTTTCGTATTTATACGTATTTTCAACGGAGATACACAAGTCATAAATGTCACTGCCACTCTATGGCACGGAGAATGATACGGGCGGTCTGAGTTGACACTTAGCTAATTAACACGAGTCGTTAGAACAACAATGCCATGTGCTAATCGACAATTAATCACCGTCACTCTATTGACTAGATTAGTGTGTATTTGCCAAACATTCCATGCACGAAACGGTTGAGTGAATGAGTCCAATTTAGATTTGTTTTTATGAAATATGTTTAAAGGGACACACGGCATTCTTGATTTGTTAAAACTCGCGGCGCCCCGTTAGTTTCTCTACATAACTTGCATTTGTTCAATCATTAATATTAATTATCAGAAACTCATAGAGCAAATTGTTTTGCACATTGCTAACTGTTGATTATATTGCACCAATGATATACTTAAACATATGGCAGAATAAGTATAACACATGAACACCCACACTTGTTTCTGACTATATGCAACAGGTTTAAAGTCAAAATGATACTGAATTAATAAATCAAGACGCTTATTAAAAAGTGCTGGATAAAAACTGACGGAGTGTCATGTGTCCCTTTAATATGCTAAAAGGCTCCGAAAAAGCAACAACAACACACAGTACATTTGAATGAGAAAAGAATACAACATCGATCATATAGATGTTCAATTCATGTTGACATTGTTTGTCCAAGAGAAGTAATACATGCACATGTAGAGGAAAATAGAAGAAATAGAGATACCTCTGCTCTTGCCGCGCTTAGATTGTCCATGCACATGAATCCGTTGCTTAACAATGACGTTGCAACATCACAATACGTCAACGTCACAATACGGGCTTAACGTAACGACAGACCATGTGATAATGTTAATACTTAAGAATTACACATACATGTTTTACTGCGTATTATTGTATGTGATGACTGCATCACATGACAATGATGATGATATATTATGTGTTTTATGATTATTATTTATAATAGTATTATGTATATTATATGTATAATGCTATCTGGCATGTTATTATTATTATTATTATTATTATTATTATTATTATTATTATTATTATTATTATTATTATGTGGCTATTGAAGCAAACCTATATAAATACGCTGTAGTATTATAATGGCTGCATTTGACAATTTGAGGCATTTCTTTCTAGGGTTTTGGTTGGCTCTGAAAAGGGCCGTTTCTGGAAAACGACAAGCGATTTACATCCATTAATTATTCGTTGTCAGACGAATAGTCGGAGTCGGAACCAGACACTATTTCAACAGACTCGTTGAATAGTTCTCGTCTTAGATCGGCGACTTGGTCTGCTTTCGTGTAGGCGTAGTCGTAGAACATGTTGCGTGCACCTTCGATGACGGCCAGTTTCAAACGTAAGTTGTAGCGGAATGATTTGTTGTTTTCCCGCTTTGCCATCTTGTAGCGTTTCTGCACCTCTCCAAGTCGCTGGTTGAGCATGACGATCTGGTCACAGGCTTTTCTGAAGCGACGTTCCGATTCACACAATGTAAATCGTTTATCAAGTGAGCTGTTGATTCTAGAAGGCATCTTGGATAGTTGCATGTACAAGCTATAGCAAGACAATAATGACTTCCAACGTAAGTTTTTCGTATTTATACGTATTTTCAACGGAGATACACAAGTCATAAATGTCACTGCCACTCTATGGCACGGAGAATGATACGGGCGGTCTGAGTTGACACTTAGCTAATTAACACGAGTCGTTAGAACAACAATGCCATGTGCTAATCGACAATTAATCACCGTCACTCTATTGACTAGATTAGTGTGTATTTGCCAAACATTCCAGCACGAAACGGTTGAGTGAATGAGTCCAATTTAGATTTGTTTTTATGAAATATGTTTAAAGGGACACACGGCATTCTTGATTTGTTAAAACTCGCGGCGCCCCGTTAGTTTCTCTACATAACTTGCATTTGTTCAATCATTAATATTAATTATCAGAAACTCATAGAGCAAATTGTTTTGCACATTGCTAACTGTTGATTATATTGCACCAATGATATACTTAAACATATGGCAGAATAAGTATAACACATGAACACCCACACTTGTTTCTGACTATATGCAACAGGTTTAAAGTCAAAATGATACTGAATTAATAAATCAAGACGCTTATTAAAAAGTGCTGGATAAAAACTGACGGAGTGTCATGTGTCCCTTTAATATGCTAAAAGGCTCCGAAAAAGCAACAACAACACACAGTACATTTGAATGAGAAAAGAATACAACATCGATCATATAGATGTTCAATTCATGTTGACATTGTTTGTCCAAGAGAAGTAATACATGCACATGTAGAGGAAAATAGAAGAAATAGAGATACCTCTGCTCTTGCCGCGCTTAGATTGTCCATGCACATGAATCCGTTGCTTAACAATGACGTTGCAACATCACAATACGTCAACGTCACAATACGGGCTTAACGTAACGACAGACCATGTGATAATGTTAATACTTAAGAATTACACATACATGTTTTACTGCGTATTATTGTATGTGATGACTGCATCACATGACAATGATGATGATATATTATGTGTTTTATGATTATTATTTATAATAGTATTATGTATATTATATGTATAATGCTATCTGGCTATTATTATTATTATTATTATTATTATTATTATTATTATTATTATTATTATTATTATTATGTGGCTATTGAAGCAAACCTATATAAATACGCTGTAGTATTATAATGGCTGCATTTGACAATTTGAGGCATTTCTTTCTAGGGTTTTGGTTGGCTCTGAAAAGGGCCGTTTCTGGAAAACGACAAGCGATTTACATCCATTAATTATTCGTTGTCAGACGAATAGTCGGAGTCGGAACCAGACACTATTTCAACAGACTCGTTGAATAGTTCTCGTCTTAGATCGGCGACTTGGTCTGCTTTCGTGTAGGCGTAGTCGTAGAACATGTTGCGTGCACCTTCGATGACGGCCAGTTTCAAACGTAAGTTGTAGCGGAATGATTTGTTGTTTTCCCGCTTTGCCATCTTGTAGCGTTTCTGCACCTCTCCAAGTCGCTGGTTGAGCATGACGATCTGGTCACAGGCTTTTCTGAAGCGACGTTCCGATTCACACAATGTAAATCGTTTATCAAGTGAGCTGTTGATTCTAGAAGGCATCTTGGATAGTTGCATGTACAAGCTATAGCAAGACAATAATGACTTCCAACGTAAGTTTTTCGTATTTATACGTATTTTCAACGGAGATACACAAGTCATAAATGTCACTGCCACTCTATGGCACGGAGAATGATACGGGCGGTCTGAGTTGACACTTAGCTAATTAACACGAGTCGTTAGAACAACAATGCCATGTGCTAATCGACAATTAATCACCGTCACTCTATTGACTAGATTAGTGTGTATTTGCCAAACATTCCATGCACGAAACGGTTGAGTGAATGAGTCCAATTTAGATTTGTTTTTATGAAATATGTTTAAAGGGACACACGGCATTCTTGATTTGTTAAAACTCGCGGCGCCCCGTTAGTTTCTCTACATAACTTGCATTTGTTCAATCATTAATATTAATTATCAGAAACTCATAGAGCAAATTGTTTTGCACATTGCTAACTGTTGATTATATTGCACCAATGATATACTTAAACATATGGCAGAATAAGTATAACACATGAACACCCACACTTGTTTCTGACTATATGCAACAGGTTTAAAGTCAAAATGATACTGAATTAATAAATCAAGACGCTTATTAAAAAGTGCTGGATAAAAACTGACGGAGTGTCATGTGTCCCTTTAATATGCTAAAAGGCTCCGAAAAAGCAACAACAACACACAGTACATTTGAATGAGAAAAGAATACAACATCGATCATATAGATGTTCAATTCATGTTGACATTGTTTGTCCAAGAGAAGTAATACATGCACATGTAGAGGAAAATAGAAGAAATAGAGATACCTCTGCTCTTGCCGCGCTTAGATTGTCCATGCACATGAATCCGTTGCTTAACAATGACGTTGCAACATCACAATACGTCAACGTCACAATACGGGCTTAACGTAACGACAGACCATGTGATAATGTTAATACTTAAGAATTACACATACATGTTTTACTGCGTATTATTGTATGTGATGACTGCATCACATGACAATGATGATGATATATTATGTGTTTTATGATTATTATTTATAATAGTATTATGTATATTATATGTATAATGCTATCTGGCATGTTATTATTATTATTATTATTATTATTATTATTATTATTATTATTATTATTATGTGGCTATTGAAGCAAACCTATATAAATACGCTGTAGTATTATAATGGCTGCATTTGACAATTTGAGGCATTTCTTTCTAGGGTTTTGGTTGGCTCTGAAAAGGGCCGTTTCTGGAAAACGACAAGCGATTTACATCCATTAATTATTCGTTGTCAGACGAATAGTCGGAGTCGGAACCAGACACTATTTCAACAGACTCGTTGAATAGTTCTCGTCTTAGATCGGCGACTTGGTCTGCTTTCGTGTAGGCGTAGTCGTAGAACATGTTGCGTGCACCTTCGATGACGGCCAGTTTCAAACGTAAGTTGTAGCGGAATGATTTGTTGTTTTCCCGCTTTGCCATCTTGTAGCGTTTCTGCACCTCTCCAAGTCGCTGGTTGAGCATGACGATCTGGTCACAGGCTTTTCTGAAGCGACGTTCCGATTCACACAATGTAAATCGTTTATCAAGTGAGCTGTTGATTCTAGAAGGCATCTTGGATAGTTGCATGTACAAGCTATAGCAAGACAATAATGACTTCCAACGTAAGTTTTTCGTATTTATACGTATTTTCAACGGAGATACACAAGTCATAAATGTCACTGCCACTCTATGGCACGGAGAATGATACGGGCGGTCTGAGTTGACACTTAGCTAATTAACACGAGTCGTTAGAACAACAATGCCATGTGCTAATCGACAATTAATCACCGTCACTCTATTGACTAGATTAGTGTGTATTTGCCAAACATTCCATGCACGAAACGGTTGAGTGAATGAGTCCAATTTAGATTTGTTTTTATGAAATATGTTTAAAGGGACACACGGCATTCTTGATTTGTTAAAACTCGCGGCGCCCCGTTAGTTTCTCTACATAACTTGCATTTGTTCAATCATTAATATTAATTATCAGAAACTCATAGAGCAAATTGTTTTGCACATTGCTAACTGTTGATTATATTGCACCAATGATATACTTAAACATATGGCAGAATAAGTATAACACATGAACACCCACACTTGTTTCTGACTATATGCAACAGGTTTAAAGTCAAAATGATACTGAATTAATAAATCAAGACGCTTATTAAAAAGTGCTGGATAAAAACTGACGGAGTGTCATGTGTCCCTTTAATATGCTAAAAGGCTCCGAAAAAGCAACAACAACACACAGTACATTTGAATGAGAAAAGAATACAACATCGATCATATAGATGTTCAATTCATGTTGACATTGTTTGTCCAAGAGAAGTAATACATGCACATGTAGAGGAAAATAGAAGAAATAGAGATACCTCTGCTCTTGCCGCGCTTAGATTGTCCATGCACATGAATCCGTTGCTTAACAATGACGTTGCAACATCACAATACGTCAACGTCACAATACGGGCTTAACGTAACGACAGACCATGTGATAATGTTAATACTTAAGAATTACACATACATGTTTTACTGCGTATTATTGTATGTGATGACTGCATCACATAACAATGATGATGATATATTATGTGTTTTATGATTATTATTTATAATAGTATTATGTATATTATATGTATAATGCTATCTGGCATGTTATTATTATTATTATTATTATTATTATTATTATTATTATTATTATTATTATGTGGCTATTGAAGCAAACCTATATAAATACGCTGTAGTATTATAATGGCTGCATTTGACAATTTGAGGCATTTCTTTCTAGGGTTTTGGTTGGCTCTGAAAAGGGCCGTTTCTGGAAAACGACAAGCGATTTACATCCATTAATTATTCGTTGTCAGACGAATAGTCGGAGTCGGAACCAGACACTATTTCAACAGACTCGTTGAATAGTTCTCGTCTTAGATCGGCGACTTGGTCTGCTTTCGTGTAGGCGTAGTCGTAGAACATGTTGCGTGCACCTTCGATGACGGCCAGTTTCAAACGTAAGTTGTAGCGGAATGATTTGTTGTTTTCCCGCTTTGCCATCTTGTAGCGTTTCTGCACCTCTCCAAGTCGCTGGTTGAGCATGACGATCTGGTCACAGGCTTTTCTGAAGCGACGTTCCGATTCACACAATGTAAATCGTTTATCAAGTGAGCTGTTGATTCTAGAAGGCATCTTGGATAGTTGCATGTACAAGCTATAGCAAGACAATAATGACTTCCAACGTAAGTTTTTCGTATTTATACGTATTTTCAACGGAGATACACAAGTCATAAATGTCACTGCCACTCTATGGCACGGAGAATGATACGGGCGGTCTGAGTTGACACTTAGCTAATTAACACGAGTCGTTAGAACAACAATGCCATGTGCTAATCGACAATTAATCACCGTCACTCTATTGACTAGATTAGTGTGTATTTGCCAAACATTCCATGCACGAAACGGTTGAGTGAATGAGTCCAATTTAGATTTGTTTTTATGAAATATGTTTAAAGGGACACACGGCATTCTTGATTTGTTAAAACTCGCGGCGCCCCGTTAGTTTCTCTACATAACTTGCATTTGTTCAATCATTAATATTAATTATCAGAAACTCATAGAGCAAATTGTTTTGCACATTGCTAACTGTTGATTATATTGCACCAATGATATACTTAAACATATGGCAGAATAAGTATAACACATGAACACCCACACTTGTTTCTGACTATATGCAACAGGTTTAAAGTCAAAATGATACTGAATTAATAAATCAAGACGCTTATTAAAAAGTGCTGGATAAAAACTGACGGAGTGTCATGTGTCCCTTTAATATGCTAAAAGGCTCCGAAAAAGCAACAACAACACACAGTACATTTGAATGAGAAAAGAATACAACATCGATCATATAGATGTTCAATTCATGTTGACATTGTTTGTCCAAGAGAAGTAATACATGCACATGTAGAGGAAAATAGAAGAAATAGAGATACCTCTGCTCTTGCCGCGCTTAGATTGTCCATGCACATGAATCCGTTGCTTAACAATGACGTTGCAACATCACAATACGTCAACGTCACAATACGGGCTTAACGTAACGACAGACCATGTGATAATGTTAATACTTAAGAATTACACATACATGTTTTACTGCGTATTATTGTATGTGATGACTGCATCACATGACAATGATGATGATATATTATGTGTTTTATGATTATTATTTATAATAGTATTATGTATATTATATGTATAATGCTATCTGGCATGTTATTATTATTATTATTATTATTATTATTATTATTATTATTATTATTATTATTATGTGGCTATTGAAGCAAACCTATATAAATACGCTGTAGTATTATAATGGCTGCATTTGACAATTTGAGGCATTTCTTTCTAGGGTTTTGGTTGGCTCTGAAAAGGGCCGTTTCTGGAAAACGACAAGCGATTTACATCCATTAATTATTCGTTGTCAGAGGAATAGTCGGAGTCGGAACCAGACACTATTTCAACAGACTCGTTGAATAGTTCTCGTCTTAGATCGGCGACTTGGTCTGCTTTCGTGTAGGCGTAGTCGTAGAACATGTTGCGTGCACCTTCGATGACGGCCAGTTTCAAACGTAAGTTGTAGCGGAATGATTTGTTGTTTTCCCGCTTTGCCATCTTGTAGCGTTTCTGCACCTCTCCAAGTCGCTGGTTGAGCATGACGATCTGGTCACAGGCTTTTCTGAAGCGACGTTCCGATTCACACAATGTAAATCGTTTATCAAGTGAGCTGTTGATTCTAGAAGGCATCTTGGATAGTTGCATGTACAAGCTATAGCAAGACAATAATGACTTCCAACGTAAGTTTTTCGTATTTATACGTATTTTCAACGGAGATACACAAGTCATAAATGTCACTGCCACTCTATGGCACGGAGAATGATACGGGCGGTCTGAGTTGACACTTAGCTAATTAACACGAGTCGTTAGAACAACAATGCCATGTGCTAATCGACAATTAATCACCGTCACTCTATTGACTAGATTAGTGTGTATTTGCCAAACATTCCATGCACGAAACGGTTGAGTGAATGAGTCCAATTTAGATTTGTTTTTATGAAATATGTTTAAAGGGACACACGGCATTCTTGATTTGTTAAAACTCGCGGCGCCCCGTTAGTTTCTCTACATAACTTGCATTTGTTCAATCATTAATATTAATTATCAGAAACTCATAGAGCAAATTGTTTTGCACATTGCTAACTGTTGATTATATTGCACCAATGATATACTTAAACATATGGCAGAATAAGTATAACACATGAACACCCACACTTGTTTCTGACTATATGCAACAGGTTTAAAGTCAAAATGATACTGAATTAATAAATCAAGACGCTTATTAAAAAGTGCTGGATAAAAACTGACGGAGTGTCATGTGTCCCTTTAATATGCTAAAAGGCTCCGAAAAAGCAACAACAACACACAGTACATTTGAATGAGAAAAGAATACAACATCGATCATATAGATGTTCAATTCATGTTGACATTGTTTGTCCAAGAGAAGTAATACATGCACATGTAGAGGAAAATAGAAGAAATAGAGATACCTCTGCTCTTGCCGCGCTTAGATTGTCCATGCACATGAATCCGTTGCTTAACAATGACGTTGCAACATCACAATACGTCAACGTCACAATACGGGCTTAACGTAACGACAGACCATGTGATAATGTTAATACTTAAGAATTACACATACATGTTTTACTGCGTATTATTGTATGTGATGACTGCATCACATGACAATGATGATGATATATTATGTGTTTTATGATTATTATTTATAATAGTATTATGTATATTATATGTATAATGCTATCTGGCATATTATTATTATTATTATTATTATTATTATTATTATTATTATTATTATTATTATTATTATTATGTGGCTATTGAAGCAAACCTATATAAATACGCTGTAGTATTATAATGGCTGCATTTGACAATTTGAGGCATTTCTTTCTAGGGTTTTGGTTGGCTCTGAAAAGGGCCGTTTCTGGAAAACGACAAGCGATTTACATCCATTAATTATTCGTTGTCAGACGAATAGTCGGAGTCGGAACCAGACACTATTTCAACAGACTCGTTGAATAGTTCTCGTCTTAGATCGGCGACTTGGTCTGCTTTCGTGTAGGCGTAGTCGTAGAACATGTTGCGTGCACCTTCGATGACGGCCAGTTTCAAACGTAAGTTGTAGCGGAATGATTTGTTGTTTTCCCGCTTTGCCATCTTGTAGCGTTTCTGCACCTCTCCAAGTCGCTGGTTGAGCATGACGATCTGGTCACAGGCTTTTCTGAAGCGACGTTCCGATTCACACAATGTAAATCGTTTATCAAGTGAGCTGTTGATTCTAGAAGGCATCTTGGATAGTTGCATGTACAAGCTATAGCAAGACAATAATGACTTCCAACGTAAGTTTTTCGTATTTATACGTATTTTCAACGGAGATACACAAGTCATAAATGTCACTGCCACTCTATGGCACGGAGAATGATACGGGCGGTCTGAGTTGACACTTAGCTAATTAACACGAGTCGTTAGAACAACAATGCCATGTGCTAATCGACAATTAATCACCGTCACTCTATTGACTAGATTAGTGTGTATTTGCCAAACATTCCATGCACGAAACGGTTGAGTGAATGAGTCCAATTTAGATTTGTTTTTATGAAATATGTTTAAAGGGACACACGGCATTCTTGATTTGTTAAAACTCGCGGCGCCCCGTTAGTTTCTCTACATAACTTGCATTTGTTCAATCATTAATATTAATTATCAGAAACTCATAGAGCAAATTGTTTTGCACATTGCTAACTGTTGATTATATTGCACCAATGATATACTTAAACATATGGCAGAATAAGTATAACACATGAACACCCACACTTGTTTCTGACTATATGCAACAGGTTTAAAGTCAAAATGATACTGAATTAATAAATCAAGACGCTTATTAAAAAGTGCTGGATAAAAACTGACGGAGTGTCATGTGTCCCTTTAATATGCTAAAAGGCTCCGAAAAAGCAACAACAACACACAGTACATTTGAATGAGAAAAGAATACAACATCGATCATATAGATGTTCAATTCATGTTGACATTGTTTGTCCAAGAGAAGTAATACATGCACATGTAGAGGAAAATAGAAGAAATAGAGATACCTCTGCTCTTGCCGCGCTTAGATTGTCCATGCACATGAATCCGTTGCTTAACAATGACGTTGCAACATCACAATACGTCAACGTCACAATACGGGCTTAACGTAACGACAGACCATGTGATAATGTTAATACTTAAGAATTACACATACATGTTTTACTGCGTATTATTGTATGTGATGACTGCATCACATGACAATGATGATGATATATTATGTGTTTTATGATTATTATTTATAATAGTATTATGTATATTATATGTATAATGCTATCTGGCATGTTATTATTATTATTATTATTATTATTATTATGTGGCTATTGAAGCAAACCTATATAAATACGCTGTAGTATTATAATGGCTGCATTTGACAATTTGAGGCATTTCTTTCTAGGGTTTTGGTTGGCTCTGAAAAGGGCCGTTTCTGGAAAACGACAAGCGATTTACATCCATTAATTATTCGTTGTCAGACGAATAGTCGGAGTCGGAACCAGACACTATTTCAACAGACTCGTTGAATAGTTCTCGTCTTAGATCGGCGACTTGGTCTGCTTTCGTGTAGGCGTAGTCGTAGAACATGTTGCGTGCACCTTCGATGACGGCCAGTTTCAAACGTAAGTTGTAGCGGAATGATTTGTTGTTTTCCCGCTTTGCCATTTTGTAGCGTTTCTGCACCTCTCCAAGTCGCTGGTTGAGCATGACGATCTGGTCACAGGCTTTTCTGAAGCGACGTTCCGATTCACACAATGTAAATCGTTTATCAAGTGAGCTGTTGATTCTAGAAGGCATCTTGGATAGTTGCATGTACAAGCTATAGCAAGACAATAATGACTTCCAACGTAAGTTTTTCGTATTTATACGTATTTTCAACGGAGATACACAAGTCATAAATGTCACTGCCACTCTATGGCACGGAGAATGATACGGGCGGTCTGAGTTGACACTTAGCTAATTAACACGAGTCGTTAGAACAACAATGCCATGTGCTAATCGACAATTAATCACCGTCACTCTATTGACTAGATTAGTGTGTATTTGCCAAACATTCCATGCACGAAACGGTTGAGTGAATGAGTCCAATTTAGATTTGTTTTTATGAAATATGTTTAAAGGGACACACGGCATTCTTGATTTGTTAAAACTCGCGGCGCCCCGTTAGTTTCTCTACATAACTTGCATTTGTTCAATCATTAATATTAATTATCAGAAACTCATAGAGCAAATTGTTTTGCACATTGCTAACTGTTGATTATATTGCACCAATGATATACTTAAACATATGGCAGAATAAGTATAACACATGAACACCCACACTTGTTTCTGACTATATGCAACAGGTTTAAAGTCAAAATGATACTGAATTAATAAATCAAGACGCTTATTAAAAAGTGCTGGATAAAAACTGACGGAGTGTCATGTGTCCCTTTAATATGCTAAAAGGCTCCGAAAAAGCAACAACAACACACAGTACATTTGAATGAGAAAAGAATACAACATCGATCATATAGATGTTCAATTCATGTTGACATTGTTTGTCCAAGAGAAGTAATACATGCACATGTAGAGGAAAATAGAAGAAATAGAGATACCTCTGCTCTTGCCGCGCTTAGATTGTCCATGCACATGAATCCGTTGCTTAACAATGACGTTGCAACATCACAATACGTCAACGTCACAATACGGGCTTAACGTAACGACAGACCATGTGATAATGTTAATACTTAAGAATTACACATACATGTTTTACTGCGTATTATTGTATGTGATGACTGCATCACATGACAATGATGATGATATATTATGTGTTTTATGATTATTATTTATAATAGTATTATGTATATTATATGTATAATGCTATCTGGCATGTTATTATTATTATTATTATTATTATTATTATTATTATTATTATTATTATTATGTGGCTATTGAAGCAAACCTATATAAATACGCTGTAGTATTATAATGGCTGCATTTGACAATTTGAGGCATTTCTTTCTAGGGTTTTGGTTGGCTCTGAAAAGGGCCGTTTCTGGAAAACGACAAGCGATTTACATCCATTAATTATTCGTTGTCAGACGAATAGTCGGAGTCGGAACCAGACACTATTTCAACAGACTCGTTGAATAGTTCTCGTCTTAGATCGGCGACTTGGTCTGCTTTCGTGTAGGCGTAGTCGTAGAACATGTTGCGTGCACCTTTGATGACGGCCAGTTTCAAACGTAAGTTGTAGCGGAATGATTTGTTGTTTTCCCGCTTTGCCATCTTGTAGCGTTTCTGCACCTCTCCAAGTCGCTGGTTGAGCATGACGATCTGGTCACAGGCTTTTCTGAAGCGACGTTCCGATTCACACAATGTAAATCGTTTATCAAGTGAGCTGTTGATTCTAGAAGGCATCTTGGATAGTTGCATGTACAAGCTATAGCAAGACAATAATGACTTCCAACGTAAGTTTTTCGTATTTATACGTATTTTCAACGGAGATACACAAGTCATAAATGTCACTGCCACTCTATGGCACGGAGAATGATACGGGCGGTCTGAGTTGACACTTAGCTAATTAACACGAGTCGTTAGAACAACAATGCCATGTGCTAATCGACAATTAATCACCGTCACTCTATTGACTAGATTAGTGTGTATTTGCCAAACATTCCATGCACGAAACGGTTGAGTGAATGAGTCCAATTTAGATTTGTTTTTATGAAATATGTTTAAAGGGACACACGGCATTCTTGATTTGTTAAAACTCGCGGCGCCCCGTTAGTTTCTCTACATAACTTGCATTTGTTCAATCATTAATATTAATTATCAGAAACTCATAGAGCAAATTGTTTTGCACATTGCTAACTGTTGATTATATTGCACCAATGATATACTTAAACATATGGCAGAATAAGTATAACACATGAACACCCACACTTGTTTCTGACTATATGCAACAGGTTTAAAGTCAAAATGATACTGAATTAATAAATCAAGACGCTTATTAAAAAGTGCTGGATAAAAACTGACGGAGTGTCATGTGTCCCTTTAATATGCTAAAAGGCTCCGAAAAAGCAACAACAACACACAGTACATTTGAATGAGAAAAGAATACAACATCGATCATATAGATGTTCAATTCATGTTGACATTGTTTGTCCAAGAGAAGTAATACATGCACATGTAGAGGAAAATAGAAGAAATAGAGATACCTCTGCTCTTGCCGCGCTTAGATTGTCCATGCACATGAATCCGTTGCTTAACAATGACGTTGCAACATCACAATACGTCAACGTCACAATACGGGCTTAACGTAACGACAGACCATGTGATAATGTTAATACTTAAGAATTACACATACATGTTTTACTGCGTATTATTGTATGTGATGACTGCATCACATGACAATGATGATGATATATTATGTGTTTTATGATTATTATTTATAATAGTATTATGTATATTATATGTATAATGCTATCTGGCATGTTATTATTATTATTATTATTATTATTATTATTATTATTATTATGTGGCTATTGAAGCAAACCTATATAAATACGCTGTAGTATTATAATGGCTGCATTTGACAATTTGAGGCATTTCTTTCTAGGGTTTTGGTTGGCTCTGAAAAGGGCCGTTTCTGGAAAACGACAAGCGATTTACATCCATTAATTATTCGTTGTCAGACGAATAGTCGGAGTCGGAACCAGACACTATTTCAACAGACTCGTTGAATAGTTCTCGTCTTAGATCGGCGACTTGGTCTGCTTTCGTGTAGGCGTAGTCGTAGAACATGTTGCGTGCACCTTCGATGACGGCCAGTTTCAAACGTAAGTTGTAGCGGAATGATTTGTTGTTTTCCCGCTTTGCCATCTTGTAGCGTTTCTGCACCTCTCCAAGTCGCTGGTTGAGCATGACGATCTGGTCACAGGCTTTTCTGAAGCGACGTTCCGATTCACACAATGTAAATCGTTTATCAAGTGAGCTGTTGATTCTAGAAGGCATCTTGGATAGTTGCATGTACAAGCTATAGCAAGACAATAATGACTTCCAACGTAAGTTTTTCGTATTTATACGTATTTTCAACGGAGATACACAAGTCATAAATGTCACTGCCACTCTATGGCACGGAGAATGATACGGGCGGTCTGAGTTGACACTTAGCTAATTAACACGAGTCGTTAGAACAACAATGCCATGTGCTAATCGACAATTAATCACCGTCACTCTATTGACTAGATTAGTGTGTATTTGCCAAACATTCCATGCACGAAACGGTTGAGTGAATGAGTCCAATTTAGATTTGTTTTTATGAAATATGTTTAAAGGGACACACGGCATTCTTGATTTGTTAAAACTCGCGGCGCCCCGTTAGTTTCTCTACATAACTTGCATTTGTTCAATCATTAATATTAATTATCAGAAACTCATAGAGCAAATTGTTTTGCACATTGCTAACTGTTGATTATATTGCACCAATGATATACTTAAACATATGGCAGAATAAGTATAACACATGAACACCCACACTTGTTTCTGACTATATGCAACAGGTTTAAAGTCAAAATGATACTGAATTAATAAATCAAGACGCTTATTAAAAAGTGCTGGATAAAAACTGACGGAGTGTCATGTGTCCCTTTAATATGCTAAAAGGCTCCGAAAAAGCAACAACAACACACAGTACATTTGAATGAGAAAAGAATACAACATCGATCATATAGATGTTCAATTCATGTTGACATTGTTTGTCCAAGAGAAGTAATACATGCACATGTAGAGGAAAATAGAAGAAATAGAGATACCTCTGCTCTTGCCGCGCTTAGATTGTCCATGCACATGAATCCGTTGCTTAACAATGACGTTGCAACATCACAATACGTCAACGTCACAATACGGGCTTAACGTAACGACAGACCATGTGATAATGTTAATACTTAAGAATTACACATACATGTTTTACTGCGTATTATTGTATGTGATGACTGCATCACATGACAATGATGATGATATATTATGTGTTTTATGATTATTATTTATAATAGTATTATGTATATTATATGTATAATGCTATCTGGCATGTTATTATTATTATTATTATTATTATTATTATTATTATTATGTGGCTATTGAAGCAAACCTATATAAATACGCTGTAGTATTATAATGGCTGCATTTGACAATTTGAGGCATTTCTTTCTAGGGTTTTGGTTGGCTCTGAAAAGGGCCGTTTCTGGAAAACGACAAGCGATTTACATCCATTAATTATTCGTTGTCAGACGAATAGTCGGAGTCGGAACCAGACACTATTTCAACAGACTCGTTGAATAGTTCTCGTCTTAGATCGGCGACTTGGTCTGCTTTCGTGTAGGCGTAGTCGTAGAACATGTTGCGTGCACCTTCGATGACGGCCAGTTTCAAACGTAAGTTGTAGCGGAATGATTTGTTGTTTTCCCGCTTTGCCATCTTGTAGCGTTTCTGCACCTCTCCAAGTCGCTGGTTGAGCATGACGATCTGGTCACAGGCTTTTCTGAAGCGACGTTCCGATTCACACAATGTAAATCGTTTATCAAGTGAGCTGTTGATTCTAGAAGGCATCTTGGATAGTTGCATGTACAAGCTATAGCAAGACAATAATGACTTCCAACGTAAGTTTTTCGTATTTATACGTATTTTCAACGGAGATACACAAGTCATAAATGTCACTGCCACTCTATGGCACGGAGAATGATACGGGCGGTCTGAGTTGACACTTAGCTAATTAACACGAGTCGTTAGAACAACAATGCCATGTGCTAATCGACAATTAATTACCGTCACTCTATTGACTAGATTAGTGTGTATTTGCCAAACATTCCATGCACGAAACGGTTGAGTGAATGAGTCCAATTTAGATTTGTTTTTATGAAATATGTTTAAAGGGACACACGGCATTCTTGATTTGTTAAAACTCGCGGCGCCCCGTTAGTTTCTCTACATAACTTGCATTTGTTCAATCATTAATATTAATTATCAGAAACTCATAGAGCAAATTGTTTTGCACATTGCTAACTGTTGATTATATTGCACCAATGATATACTTAAACATATGGCAGAATAAGTATAACACATGAACACCCACACTTGTTTCTGACTATATGCAACAGGTTTAAAGTCAAAATGATACTGAATTAATAAATCAAGACGCTTATTAAAAAGTGCTGGATAAAAACTGACGGAGTGTCATGTGTCCCTTTAATATGCTAAAAGGCTCCGAAAAAGCAACAACAACACACAGTACATTTGAATGAGAAAAGAATACAACATCGATCATATAGATGTTCAATTCATGTTGACATTGTTTGTCCAAGAGAAGTAATACATGCACATGTAGAGGAAAATAGAAGAAATAGAGATACCTCTGCTCTTGCCGCGCTTAGATTGTCCATGCACATGAATCCGTTGCTTAACAATGACGTTGCAACATCACAATACGTCAACGTCACAATACGGGCTTAACGTAACGACAGACCATGTGATAATGTTAATACTTAAGAATTACACATACATGTTTTACTGCGTATTATTGTATGTGATGACTGCATCACATGACAATGATGATGATATATTATGTGTTTTATGATTATTATTTATAATAGTATTATGTATATTATATGTATAATGCTATCTGGCATGTTATTATTATTATTATTATTATTATTATTATTATTATTATTATGTGGCTATTGAAGCAAACCTATATAAATACGCTGTAGTATTATAATGGCTGCATTTGACAATTTGAGGCATTTCTTTCTAGGGTTTTGGTTGGCTCTGAAAAGGGCCGTTTCTGGAAAACGACAAGCGATTTACATCCATTAATTATTCGTTGTCAGACGAATAGTCGGAGTCGGAACCAGACACTATTTCAACAGACTCGTTGAATAGTTCTCGTCTTAGATCGGCGACTTGGTCTGCTTTCGTGTAGGCGTAGTCGTAGAACATGTTGCGTGCACCTTCGATGACGGCCAGTTTCAAACGTAAGTTGTAGCGGAATGATTTGTTGTTTTCCCGCTTTGCCATCTTGTAGCGTTTCTGCACCTCTCCAAGTCGCTGGTTGAGCATGACGATCTGGTCACAGGCTTTTCTGAAGCGACGTTCCGATTCACACAATGTAAATCGTTTATCAAGTGAGCTGTTGATTCTAGAAGGCATCTTGGATAGTTGCATGTACAAGCTATAGCAAGACAATAATGACTTCCAACGTAAGTTTTTCGTATTTATACGTATTTTCAACGGAGATACACAAGTCATAAATGTCACTGCCACTCTATGGCACGGAGAATGATACGGGCGGTCTGAGTTGACACTTAGCTAATTAACACGAGTCATTAGAACAACAATGCCATGTGCTAATCGACAATTAATCACCGTCACTCTATTGACTAGATTAGTGTGTATTTGCCAAACATTCCATGCACGAAACGGTTGAGTGAATGAGTCCAATTTAGATTTGTTTTTATGAAATATGTTTAAAGGGACACACGGCATTCTTGATTTGTTAAAACTCGCGGCGCCCCGTTAGTTTCTCTACATAACTTGCATTTGTTCAATCATTAATATTAATTATCAGAAACTCATAGAGCAAATTGTTTTGCACATTGCTAACTGTTGATTATATTGCACCAATGATATACTTAAACATATGGCAGAATACGTATAACACATGAACACCCACACTTGTTTCTGACTATATGCAACAGGTTTAAAGTCAAAATGATACTGAATTAATAAATCAAGACGCTTATTAAAAAGTGCTGGATAAAAACTGACGGAGTGTCATGTGTCCCTTTAATATGCTAAAAGGCTCCGAAAAAGCAACAACAACACACAGTACATTTGAATGAGAAAAGAATACAACATCGATCATATAGATGTTCAATTCATGTTGACATTGTTTGTCCAAGAGAAGTAATACATGCACATGTAGAGGAAAATAGAAGAAATAGAGATACCTCTGCTCTTGCCGCGCTTAGATTGTCCATGCACATGAATCCGTTGCTTAACAATGACGTTGCAACATCACAATACGTCAACGTCACAATACGGGCTTAACGTAACGACAGACCATGTGATAATGTTAATACTTAAGAATTACACATACATGTTTTACTGCGTATTATTGTATGTGATGACTGCATCACATGACAATGATGATGATATATTATGTGTTTTATGATTATTATTTATAATAGTATTATGTATATTATATGTATAATGCTATCTGGCATGTTATTATTATTATTATTATTATTATTATTATTATTATTATTATGTGGCTATTGAAGCAAACCTATATAAATACGCTGTAGTATTATAATGGCTGCATTTGACAATTTGAGGCATTTCTTTCTAGGGTTTTGGTTGGCTCTGAAAAGGGCCGTTTCTGGAAAACGACAAGCGATTTACATCCATTAATTATTCGTTGTCAGACGAATAGTCGGAGTCGGAACCAGACACTATTTCAACAGACTCGTTGAATAGTTCTCGTCTTAGATCGGCGACTTGGTCTGCTTTCGTGTAGGCGTAGTCGTAGAACATGTTGCGTGCACCTTCGATGACGGCCAGTTTCAAACGTAAGTTGTAGCGGAATGATTTGTTGTTTTCCCGCTTTGCCATCTTGTAGCGTTTCTGCACCACTCCAAGTCGCTGGTTGAGCATGACGATCTGGTCACAGGCTTTTCTGAAGCGACGTTCCGATTCACACAATGTAAATCGTTTATCAAGTGAGCTGTTGATTCTAGAAGGCATCTTGGATAGTTGCATGTACAAGCTATAGCAAGACAATAATGACTTCCAACGTAAGTTTTTCGTATTTATACGTATTTTCAACGGAGATACACAAGTCATAAATGTCACTGCCACTCTATGGCACGGAGAATGATACGGGCGGTCTGAGTTGACACTTAGCTAATTAACACGAGTCGTTAGAACAACAATGCCATGTGCTAATCGACAATTAATCACCGTCACTCTATTGACTAGATTAGTGTGTATTTGCCAAACATTCCATGCACGAAACGGTTGAGTGAATGAGTCCAATTTAGATTTGTTTTTATGAAATATGTTTAAAGGGACACACGGCATTCTTGATTTGTTAAAACTCGCGGCGCCCCGTTAGTTTCTCTACATAACTTGCATTTGTTCAATCATTAATATTAATTATCAGAAACTCATAGAGGAAATTGTTTTGCACATTGCTAACTGTTGATTATATTGCACCAATGATATACTTAAACATATGGCAGAATAAGTATAACACATGAACACCCACACTTGTTTCTGACTATATGCAACAGGTTTAAAGTCAAAATGATACTGAATTAATAAATCAAGACGCTTATTAAAAAGTGCTGGATAAAAACTGACGGAGTGTCATGTGTCCCTTTAATATGCTAAAAGGCTCCGAAAAAGCAACAACAACACACAGTACATTTGAATGAGAAAAGAATACAACATCGATCATATAGATGTTCAATTCATGTTGACATTGTTTGTCCAAGAGAAGTAATACATGCACATGTAGAGGAAAATAGAAGAAATAGAGAAACCTCTGCTCTTGCCGCGCTTAGATTGTCCATGCACATGAATCCGTTGCTTAACAATGACGTTGCAACATCACAATACGTCAACGTCACAATACGGGCTTAACGTAACGACAGACCATGTGATAATGTTAATACTTAAGAATTACACATACATGTTTTACTGCGTATTATTGTATGTGATGACTGCATCACATGACAATGATGATGATATATTATGTGTTTTATGATTATTATTTATAATAGTATTATGTATATTATATGTATAATGCTATCTGGCATGTTATTATTATTATTATTATTATTATTATTATTATTATTATTATTATGTGGCTATTGAAGCAAACCTATATAAATACGCTGTAGTATTATAATGGCTGCATTTGACAATTTGAGGCATTTCTTTCTAGGGTTTTGGTTGGCTCTGAAAAGGGCCGTTTCTGGAAAACGACAAGCGATTTACATCCATTAATTATTCGTTGTCAGACGAATAGTCGGAGTCGGAACCAGACACTATTTCAACAGACTCGTTGAATAGTTCTCGTCTTAGATCGGCGACTTGGTCTGCTTTCGTGTAGGCGTAGTCGTAGAACATGTTGCGTGCACCTTCGATGACGGCCAGTTTAAAACGTAAGTTGTAGCGGAATGATTTGTTGTTTTCCCGCTTTGCCATCTTGTAGCGTTTCTGCACCTCTCCAAGTCGCTGGTTGAGCATGACGATCTGGTCACAGGCTTTTCTGAAGCGACGTTCCGATTCACACAATGTAAATCGTTTATCAAGTGAGCTGTTGATTCTAGAAGGCATTTGGATAGTTGCATGTACAAGCTATAGCAAGACAATAATGACTTCCAACGTAAGTTTTTCGTATTTATACGTATTTTCAACGGAGATACACAAGTCATAAATGTCACTGCCACTCTATGGCACGGAGAATGATACAGGCGGTCTGAGTTGACACTTAGCTAATTAACACGAGTCGTTAGAACAACAATGCCATGTGCTAATCGACAATTAATCACCGTCACTCTATTGACTAGATTAGTGTGTATTTGCCAAACATTCCATGCACGAAACGGTTGAGTGAATGAGTCCAATTTAGATTTGTTTTTATGAAATATGTTTAAAGGGACACACGGCATTCTTGATTTGTTAAAACTCGCGGCGCCCCGTTAGTTTCTCTACATAACTTGCATTTGTTCAATCATTAATATTAATTATCAGAAACTCATAGAGCAAATTGTTTTGCACATTGCTAACTGTTGATTATATTGCACCAATGATATACTTAAACATATGGCAGAATAAGTATAACACATGAACACCCACACTTGTTTCAAACTATATGCAACAGGTTTAAAGTCAAAATGATACTGAATTAATAAATCAAGACGCTTATTAAAAAGTGCTGGATAAAAACTGACGGAGTGTCATGTGTCCCTTTAATATGCTAAAAGGCTCCGAAAAAGCAACAACAACACACAGTACATTTGAATGAGAAAAGAATACAACATCGATCATATAGATGTTCAATTCATGTTGACATTGTTTGTCCAAGAGAAGTAATGCATGCACATGTAGAGGAAAATAGAAGAAATAGAGATACCTCTGCTCTTGCCGCGCTGATATTGTCCATGCACATGAATCCGTTGCTTAACAATGACGTTGCAACATCACAATACGTCAACGTCACAATACGGGCTTAACGTAACGACAGACCATGTGATAATGTTAATACTTAAGAATTACACATACATGTTTTACAGCGTATTATTGTATGTGATGACTGCATCACATGACAATGATGATGATATATTATGTGTTTTATGATTATTATTTATAATAGTATTATGTATTTTATATGTATAATGCTATCTGGCATGTTATTATTATTATTATTATTATTATTTTTATTATTATTATTATTATTATTATTATTATTATTATTATTATTATTATTATTATTATTATGTGGCTATTGAAGCAAACCTATATAAATACGCTGTAGTATTATAATGGCTGCATTTGACAATTTGAGGCATTTCTTTCTAGGGTTTTGGTTGGCTCTGAAAAGGGCCGTTTCTGGAAAACGACAAGCGATTTACATCCATTAATTATTCGTTGTCAGACGAATAGTCGGAGTCGGAACCAGACACTATTTCAACAGACTCGTTGAATAGTTCTCGTCATAGATCGGCGACTTGGTCTGCTTTCGTGTAGGCGTAGTCGTAGAACATGTTGCGTGCACCTTCGATGACGGCCAGTTTCAAACGTAAGTTGTAGCGGAATGATTTGTTGTTTTCCCGCTTTGCCATCTTGTAGCGTTTCTGCACCTCTCCAAGCCGCTGGTTGAGCATGACGATCTGGTCACAGGCTTTTCTGAAGCGACGTTCCGATTCACACAATGTAAATCGTTTATCAAGTGAGCTGTTGATTCTAGAAGGCATCTTGGATAGTTGCATGTACAAGCTATAGCAAGACAATAATGACTTCCAACGTAAGTTTTTCGTATTTATACGTATTTTCAACGGAGATACACAAGTCATCAATGTCACTGCCACTCTATGGCACGGAGAATGATACGGGCGGTCTGAGTTGACACTTAGCTAATTAACACGAGTCGTTAGAACAACAATGCCATGTGCTAATCGACAATTAATCACCGTCACTCTATTGACTAGATTAGTGTGTATTTGCCAAACATTCCATGCACGAAACGGTTGAGTGAATGAGTCCAATTTAGATTTGTTTTTATGAAATATATTTAAAGGGACACACGGCATTCTTGATTTGTTAAAACTCGCGGCGTCCCGTTAGTTTCTCTACATAACTTGCATTTGTTCAATCATTAATATTAATGATCAGAAACTCATAGAGGAAATTGTTTTGCACATTGGTAACTGTTGATTATATTGCACCAATGATATACTTAAACATATGGCAGAATAAGTATAACACATGAACACCCACACTTGTTTCTGACTATATGCAACAGGTTTAAAGTCAAAATGATACTGAATTAATAAATCAAGACGCTTATTAAAAAGTGCTGGATAAAAACTGACGGAGTGTCATGTGTCCCTTTAATATGCTAAAAGGCTCCGAAAAAGCAACAACAACACACAGTACATTTGAATGAGAAAAGAATACAACATCGATCATATAGATGTTCAATTCATGTTGACATTGTTTGTCCAAGAGAAGTAATACATGCACATGTAGAGGAAAATAGAAGAAATAGAGATACCTCTGCTCTTGCCGCGCTTAGATTGTCCATGCACATGAATCCGTTGCTTAACAATGACGTTGCAACATCACAATACGTCAACGTCACAATACGGGCTTAACGTAACGACAGACCATGTGATAATGTTAATACTTAAGAATTACACATACATGTTTTACTGCGTATTATTGTATGTGATGACTGCATCACATGACAATGATGATGATATATTATGTGTTTTATGATTATTATTTATAATAGTATTATGTATATTATATGTATAATGCTATCTGGCATGTTATTATTATTATTATTATTATTATTATTATTATTATTATTATTATTATTATTATTATTATGTGGCTATTGAAGCAAACCTATATAAATACGCTGTAGTATTATAATGGCTGCATTTGACAATTTGAGGCATTTCTTTCTAGGGTTTTGGTTGGCTCTGAAAAGGGCCGTTTCTGGAAAACGACAAGCGATTTACATCCATTAATTATTCGTTGTCAGACGAATAGTCGGAGTCAGAACCAGACACTATTTCAACAGACTCGTTGAATAGTTCTCGTCTTAGATCGGCGACTTGGTCTGCTTTCGTGTAGGCGTAGTCGTAGAACATGTTGCGTGCACCTTCGATGACGGCCAGTTTCAAACGTAAGTTGTAGCGGAATGATTTGTTGTTTTCCCGCTTTGCCATCTTGTAGCGTTTCTGCACCTCTCCAAGTCGCTGGTTGAGCATGACGATCTGGTCACAGGCTTTTCTGAAGCGACGTTCCGATTCACACAATGTAAATCGTTTATCAAGTGAGCTGTTGATTCTAGAAGGCATCTTGGATAGTTGCATGTACAAGCTATAGCAAGACAATAATGACTTCCAACGTAAGTTTTTCGTATTTATACGTATTTTCAACGGAGATACACAAGTCATAAATGTCACTGCCACTCTATGGCACGGAGAATGATACGGGCGGTCTGAGTTGACACTTAGCTAATTAACACGAGTCGTTAGAACAACAATGCCATGTGCTAATCGACAATTAATCACCGTCACTCTATTGACTAGATTAGTGTGTATTTGCCAAACATTCCATGCACGAAACGGTTGAGTGAATGAGTCCAATTTAGATTTGTTTTTATGAAATATGTTTAAAGGGACACACGGCATTCTTGATTTGTTAAAACTCGCGGCGCCCCGTTAGTATTTCTACATAACTTGCATTTGTTCAATCATTAATATTAATTATCAGAAACTCATAGAGCAAATTGTTTTGCACCTTGCTAACTGTTGATTATATTGCACCAATGATATACTTAAACATATGGCAGAATAAGTATAACACATGAACACCCACACTTGTTTCTGACTATATGCAACAGGTTTAAAGTCAAAATGATACTGAATTAATAAATCAAGACGCTTATTAAAAAGTGCTGGATAAAAACTGACGGAGTGTCATGTGTCCCTTTAATATGCTAAAAGGCTCCGAAAAAACAACAACAACACACAGTACATTTGAATGAGAAAAGAATACAACATCGATCATATTGATGTTCAATTCATGTTGACATTGTTTGTCCAAGAGAAGTAATACATGCACATGTAGAGGAAAATAGAAGAAATAGAGATACCTCTGCTCTTGCCGCGCTTAGATTGCCCATGCACATGAATCCGTTGCTTACCAATGACGTTGCAACATCACAATACGTCAACGTCACAATACGGGCTTAACGTAACGACAGACCATGTGATAATGTTAATACTTAAGAATTACACATACATGTTTTACTGCGTATTATTGTATGTGATGACTGCATCACATGACAATGATGATGATATATTATGTGTTTTATGATTATTATTTATAATAGTATTATGTATATTATAAAAATTATGTATAATACTATTTGGCATGTTATTATTATTATTATTATTATTATTATTATTGTTATTATTATTATTATTATTATTATTATTATTATTATTATTATTATTATTAGTATGTGGCTATTGAAGCAAACCTATATAAATACGCTGTAGTATTATAATGGCTGCATTTGACAATTTGAGGCATTTCTTTCTAGGGTTTTGGTTGGCTCTGAAAAGGGCCGTTTCTGGAAAACGACAAGCGATTTACATCCATTAATTATTCGTTGTCAGACGAATAGTCGGAGTCAGAACCAGACACTATTTCAACAGACTCGTTGAATAGTTCTCGTCTTAGATCGGCGACTTGGTCTGCTTTCGTGTAGGCGTAGTCGTAGAACATGTTGCGTGCACCTTCGATGACGGCCAGTTTCAAACGTAAGTTGTAGCGGAATGATTTGTTGTTTTCCCGCTTTGCCATCTTGTAGCGTTTCTGCACCTCTCCAAGTCGCTGGTTGAGCATGACGATCTGGTCACAGGCTTTTCTGAAGCGACGTTCCGATTCACACAATGTAAATCGTTTATCAAGTGAGCTGTTGATTCTAGAAGGCATCTTGGATAGTTGCATGTACAAGCTATAGCAAGACAATAATGACTTCCAACGTAAGTTTTTCGTATTTATACGTATTTTCAACGGAGATACACAAGTCATAAATGTCACTGCCACTCTATGGCACGGAGAATGATACGGGCGGTCTGAGTTGACACTTAGCTAATTAACACGAGTCGTTAGAACAACAATGCCATGTGCTAATCGACAATTAATCACCGTCACTCTATTGACTAGATTAGTGTGTATTTGCCAAACATTCCATGCACGAAACGGTTGAGTGAATGAGTCCAATTTAGATTTGTTTTTATGAAATATGTTTAAAGGGACACACGGCATTCTTGATTTGTTAAAACTCGCGGCGCCCCGTTAGTATTTCTACATAACTTGCATTTGTTCATTCATTAATATTAATTATCAGAAACTCATAGAGCAAATTGTTTTGCACCTTGCTAACTGTTGATTATATTGCACCAATGATATACTTAAACATATGGCAGAATAAGTATAACACATGAACACCCACACTTGTTTCTGACTATATGCAACAGGTTTAAAGTCAAAATGATACTGAATTAATAAATCAAGACGCTTATTAAAAAGTGCTGGATAAAAACTGACGGAGTGTCATGTGTCCCTTTAATATGCTAAAAGGCTCCGAAAAAACAACAACAACACACAGTACATTTGAATGAGAAAAGAATACAACATCGATCATATTGATGTTCAATTCATGTTGACATTGTTTGTCCAAGAGAAGTAATACATGCACATGTAGAGGAAAATAGAAGAAATAGAGATACCTCTGCTCTTGCCGCGCTTAGATTGCCCATGCACATGAATCCGTTGCTTACCAATGACGTTGCAACATCACAATACGTCAACGTCACAATACGGGCTTAACGTAACGACAGACCATGTGATAATGTTAATACTTAAGAATTACACATACATGTTTTACTGCGTATTATTGTATGTGATGACTGCATCACATGACAATGATGATGATATATTATGTGTTTTATGATTATTATTTATAATAGTATTATGTATTTTATATGTATAATGCTATCTGGCATGTTATTATTATTATTATTATTATTATTTTTATTATTATTATTATTATTATTATTATTATTATTATTATTATTATTATTATTATGTGGCTATTGAAGCAAACCTATATAAATACGCTGTAGTATTATAATGGCTGCATTTGACAATTTGAGGCATTTCTTTCTAGGGTTTTGGTTGGCTCTGAAAAGGGCCGTTTCTGGAAAACGACAAGCGATTTACATCCATTAATTATTCGTTGTCAGACGAATAGTCGGAGTCGGAACCAGACACTATTTCAACAGACTCGTTGAATAGTTCTCGTCATAGATCGGCGACTTGGTCTGCTTTCGTGTAGGCGTAGTCGTAGAACATGTTGCGTGCACCTTCGATGACGGCCAGTTTCAAACGTAAGTTGTAGCGGAATGATTTGTTGTTTTCCCGCTTTGCCATCTTGTAGCGTTTCTGCACCTCTCCAAGCCGCTGGTTGAGCATGACGATCTGGTCACAGGCTTTTCTGAAGCGACGTTCCGATTCACACAATGTAAATCGTTTATCAAGTGAGCTGTTGATTCTAGAAGGCATCTTGGATAGTTGCATGTACAAGCTATAGCAAGACAATAATGACTTCCAACGTAAGTTTTTCGTATTTATACGTATTTTCAACGGAGATACACAAGTCATCAATGTCACTGCCACTCTATGGCACGGAGAATGATACGGGCGGTCTGAGTTGACACTTAGCTAATTAACACGAGTCGTTAGAACAACAATGCCATGTGCTAATCGACAATTAATCACCGTCACTCTATTGACTAGATTAGTGTGTATTTGCCAAACATTCCATGCACGAAACGGTTGAGTGAATGAGTCCAATTTAGATTTGTTTTTATGAAATATATTTAAAGGGACACACGGCATTCTTGATTTGTTAAAACTCGCGGCGCCCCGTTAGTTTCTCTACATAACTTGCATTTGTTCAATCATTAATATTAATGATCAGAAACTCATAGAGGAAATTGTTTTGCACATTGGTAACTGTTGATTATATTGCACCAATGATATACTTAAACATATGGCAGAATAAGTATAACACATGAACACCCACACTTGTTTCTGACTATATGCAACAGGTTTAAAGTCAAAATGATACTGAATTAATAAATCAAGACGCTTATTAAAAAGTGCTGGATAAAAACTGACGGAGTGTCATGTGTCCCTTTAATATGCTAAAAGGCTCCGAAAAAGCAACAACAACACACAGTACATTTGAATGAGAAAAGAATACAACATCGATCATATAGATGTTCAATTCATGTTGACATTGTTTGTCCAAGAGAAGTAATACATGCACATGTAGAGGAAAATAGAAGAAATAGAGATACCTCTGCTCTTGCCGCGCTTAGATTGTCCATGCACATGAATCCGTTGCTTAACAATGACGTTGCAACATCACAATACGTCAACGTCACAATACGGGCTTAACGTAACGACAGACCATGTGATAATGTTAATACTTAAGAATTACACATACATGTTTTACTGCGTATTATTGTATGTGATGACTGCATCACATGACAATGATGATGATATATTATGTGTTTTATGATTATTATTTATAATAGTATTATGTATATTATATGTATAATGCTATCTGGCATGTTATTATTATTATTATTATTATTATTATTATTATTATTATTATTATTATTATTATTATTATTATTATTATTATGTGGCTATTGAAGCAAACCTATATAAATACGCTGTAGTATTATAATGGCTGCATTTGACAATTTGAGGCATTTCTTTCTAGGGTTTTGGTTGGCTCTGAAAAGGGCCGTTTCTGGAAAACGACAAGCGATTTACATCCATTAATTATTCGTTGTCAGACGAATAGTCGGAGTCAGAACCAGACACTATTTCAACAGACTCGTTGAATAGTTCTCGTCTTAGATCGGCGACTTGGTCTGCTTTCGTGTAGGCGTAGTCGTAGAACATGTTGCGTGCACCTTCGATGACGGCCAGTTTCAAACGTAAGTTGTAGCGGAATGATTTGTTGTTTTCCCGCTTTGCCATCTTGTAGCGTTTCTGCACCTCTCCAAGTCGCTGGTTGAGCATGACGATCTGGTCACAGGCTTTTCTGAAGCGACGTTCCGATTCACACAATGTAAATCGTTTATCAAGTGAGCTGTTGATTCTAGAAGGCATCTTGGATAGTTGCATGTACAAGCTATAGCAAGACAATAATGACTTCCAACGTAAGTTTTTCGTATTTATACGTATTTTCAACGGAGATACACAAGTCATAAATGTCACTGCCACTCTATGGCACGGAGAATGATACGGGCGGTCTGAGTTGACACTTAGCTAATTAACACGAGTCGTTAGAACAACAATGCCATGTGCTAATCGACAATTAATCACCGTCACTCTATTGACTAGATTAGTGTGTATTTGCCAAACATTCCATGCACGAAACGGTTGAGTGAATGAGTCCAATTTAGATTTGTTTTTATGAAATATGTTTAAAGGGACACACGGCATTCTTGATTTGTTAAAACTCGCGGCGCCCCGTTAGTATTTCTACATAACTTGCATTTGTTCAATCATTAATATTAATTATCAGAAACTCATAGAGCAAATTGTTTTGCACCTTGCTAACTGTTGATTATATTGCACCAATGATATACTTAAACATATGGCAGAATAAGTATAACACATGAACACCCACACTTGTTTCTGACTATATGCAACAGGTTTAAAGTCAAAATGATACTGAATTAATAAATCAAGACGCTTATTAAAAAGTGCTGGATAAAAACTGACGGAGTGTCATGTGTCCCTTTAATATGCTAAAAGGCTCCGAAAAAACAACAACAACACACAGTACATTTGAATGAGAAAAGAATACAACATCGATCATATTGATGTTCAATTCATGTTGACATTGTTTGTCCAAGAGAAGTAATACATGCACATGTAGAGGAAAATAGAAGAAATAGAGATACCTCTGCTCTTGCCGCGCTTAGATTGCCCATGCACATGAATCCGTTGCTTACCAATGACGTTGCAACATCACAATACGTCAACGTCACAATACGGGCTTAACGTAACGACAGACCATGTGATAATGTTAATACTTAAGAATTACACATACATGTTTTACTGCGTATTATTGTATGTGATGACTGCATCACATGACAATGATGATGATATATTATGTGTTTTATGATTATTATTTATAATAGTATTATGTATATTATAAAAATTATGTATAATACTATTTGGCATGTTATTATTATTATTATTATTATTATTATTATTGTTATTATTATTATTATTATTATTATTATTATTATTATTATTATTATTATTAGTATGTGGCTATTGAAGCAAACCTATATAAATACGCTGTAGTATTATAATGGCTGCATTTGACAATTTGAGGCATTTCTTTCTAGGGTTTTGGTTGGCTCTGAAAAGGGCCGTTTCTGGAAAACGACAAGCGATTTACATCCATTAATTATTCGTTGTCAGACGAATAGTCGGAGTCAGAACCAGACACTATTTCAACAGACTCGTTGAATAGTTCTCGTCTTAGATCGGCGACTTGGTCTGCTTTCGTGTAGGCGTAGTCGTAGAACATGTTGCGTGCACCTTCGATGACGGCCAGTTTCAAACGTAAGTTGTAGCGGAATGATTTGTTGTTTTCCCGCTTTGCCATCTTGTAGCGTTTCTGCACCTCTCCAAGTCGCTGGTTGAGCATGACGATCTGGTCACAGGCTTTTCTGAAGCGACGTTCCGATTCACACAATGTAAATCGTTTATCAAGTGAGCTGTTGATTCTAGAAGGCATCTTGGATAGTTGCATGTACAAGCTATAGCAAGACAATAATGACTTCCAACGTAAGTTTTTCGTATTTATACGTATTTTCAACGGAGATACACAAGTCATAAATGTCACTGCCACTCTATGGCACGGAGAATGATACGGGCGGTCTGAGTTGACACTTAGCTAATTAACACGAGTCGTTAGAACAACAATGCCATGTGCTAATCGACAATTAATCACCGTCACTCTATTGACTAGATTAGTGTGTATTTGCCAAACATTCCATGCACGAAACGGTTGAGTGAATGAGTCCAATTTAGATTTGTTTTTATGAAATATGTTTAAAGGGACACACGGCATTCTTGATTTGTTAAAACTCGCGGCGCCCCGTTAGTATTTCTACATAACTTGCATTTGTTCAATCATTAATATTAATTATCAGAAACTCATAGAGCAAATTGTTTTGCACCTTGCTAACTGTTGATTATATTGCACCAATGATATACTTAAACATATGGCAGAATAAGTATAACACATGAACACCCACACTTGTTTCTGACTATATGCAACAGGTTTAAAGTCAAAATGATACTGAATTAATAAATCAAGACGCTTATTAAAAAGTGCTGGATAAAAACTGACGGAGTGTCATGTGTCCCTTTAATATGCTAAAAGGCTCCGAAAAAACAACAACAACACACAGTACATTTGAATGAGAAAAGAATACAACATCGATCATATTGATGTTCAATTCATGTTGACATTGTTTGTCCAAGAGAAGTAATACATGCACATGTAGAGGAAAATAGAAGAAATAGAGATACCTCTGCTCTTGCCGCGCTTAGATTGCCCATGCACATGAATCCGTTGCTTACCAATGACGTTGCAACATCACAATACGTCAACGTCACAATACGGGCTTAACGTAACGACAGACCATGTGATAATGTTAATACTTAAGAATTACACATACATGTTTTACTGCGTATTATTGTATGTGATGACTGCATCACATGACAATGATGATGATATATTATGTGTTTTATGATTATTATTTATAATAGTATTATGTATATTATAAAAATTATGTATAATACTATTTGGCATGTTATTATTATTATTATTATTATTATTATTATTGTTATTATTATTATTATTATTATTATTATTATTATTATTATTATTATTAGTATGTGGCTATTGAAGCAAACCTATATAAATACGCTGTAGTATTATAATGGCTGCATTTGACAATTTGAGGCATTTCTTTCTAGGGTTTTGGTTGGCTCTGAAAAGGGCCGTTTCTGGAAAACGACAAGCGATTTACATCCATTAATTATTCGTTGTCAGACGAATAGTCGGAGTCAGAACCAGACACTATTTCAACAGACTCGTTGAATAGTTCTCGTCTTAGATCGGCGACTTGGTCTGCTTTCGTGTAGGCGTAGTCGTAGAACATGTTGCGTGCACCTTCGATGACGGCCAGTTTCAAACGTAAGTTGTAGCGGAATGATTTGTTGTTTTCCCGCTTTGCCATCTTGTAGCGTTTCTGCACCTCTCCAAGTCGCTGGTTGAGCATGACGATCTGGTCACAGGCTTTTCTGAAGCGACGTTCCGATTCACACAATGTAAATCGTTTATCAAGTGAGCTGTTGATTCTAGAAGGCATCTTGGATAGTTGCATGTACAAGCTATAGCAAGACAATAATGACTTCCAACGTAAGTTTTTCGTATTTATACGTATTTTCAACGGAGATACACAAGTCATAAATGTCACTGCCACTCTATGGCACGGAGAATGATACGGGCGGTCTGAGTTGACACTTAGCTAATTAACACGAGTCGTTAGAACAACAATGCCATGTGCTAATCGACAATTAATCACCGTCACTCTATTGACTAGATTAGTGTGTATTTGCCAAACATTCCATGCACGAAACGGTTGAGTGAATGAGTCCAATTTAGATTTGTTTTTATGAAATATGTTTAAAGGGACACACGGCATTCTTGATTTGTTAAAACTCGCGGCGCCCCGTTAGTATTTCTACATAACTTGCATTTGTTCAATCATTAATATTAATTATCAGATAGAGCAAATTGTTTTGCACCTTGCTAACTGTTGATTATATTGCACCAATGATATACTTAAACATATGGCAGAATAAGTATAACACATGAACACCCACACTTGTTTCTGACTATATGCAACAGGTTTAAAGTCAAAATGATACTGAATTAATAAATCAAGACGCTTATTAAAAAGTGCTGGATAAAAACTGACGGAGTGTCATGTGTCCCTTTAATATGCTAAAAGGCTCCGAAAAAACAACAACAACACACAGTACATTTGAATGAGAAAAGAATACAACATCGATCATATTGATGTTCAATTCATGTTGACATTGTTTGTCCAAGAGAAGTAATACATGCACATGTAGAGGAAAATAGAAGAAATAGAGATACCTCTGCTCTTGCCGCGCTTAGATTGCCCATGCACATGAATCCGTTGCTTACCAATGACGTTGCAACATCACAATACGTCAACGTCACAATACGGGCTTAACGTAACGACAGACCATGTGATAATGTTAATACTTAAGAATTAAACATACATGTTTTACTGCGTATTATTGTATGTGATGACTGCATCACATGACAATGATGATGATATATTATGTGTTTTATGATTATTATTTATAATAGTATTATGTATATTATAAAAATTATGTATAATACTATTTGGCATGTTATTATTATTATTATTATTATTATTATTATTGTTATTATTATTATTATTATTATTATTATTATTATTATTATTATTATTATTAGTATGTGGCTATTGAAGCAAACCTATATAAATACGCTGTAGTATTATAATGGCTGCATTTGACAATTTGAGGCATTTCTTTCTAGGGTTTTGGTTGGCTCTGAAAAGGGCCGTTTCTGGAAAACGACAAGCGATTTACATCCATTAATTATTCGTTGTCAGACGAATAGTCGGAGTCAGAACCAGACACTATTTCAACAGACTCGTTGAATAGTTCTCGTCTTAGATCGGCGACTTGGTCTGCTTTCGTGTAGGCGTAGTCGTAGAACATGTTGCGTGCACCTTCGATGACGGCCAGTTTCAAACGTAAGTTGTAGCGGAATGATTTGTTGTTTTCCCGCTTTGCCATCTTGTAGCGTTTCTGCACCTCTCCAAGTCGCTGGTTGAGCATGACGATCTGGTCACAGGCTTTTCTGAAGCGACGTTCCGATTCACACAATGTAAATCGTTTATCAAGTGAGCTGTTGATTCTAGAAGGCATCTTGGATAGTTGCATGTACAAGCTATAGCAAGACAATAATGACTTCCAACGTAAGTTTTTCGTATTTATACGTATTTTCAACGGAGATACACAAGTCATAAATGTCACTGCCACTCTATGGCACGGAGAATGATACGGGCGGTCTGAGTTGACACTTAGCTAATTAACACGAGTCGTTAGAACAACAATGCCATGTGCTAATCGACAATTAATCACCGTCACTCTATTGACTAGATTAGTGTGTATTTGCCAAACATTCCATGCACGAAACGGTTTAGTGAATGAGTCCAATTTAGATTTGTTTTTATGAAATATGTTTAAAGGGACACACGGCATTCTTGATTTGTTAAAACTCGCGGCGCCCCGTTAGTATTTCTACATAACTTGCATTTGTTCAATCATTAATATTAATTATCAGAAACTCATAGAGCAAATTGTTTTGCACCTTGCTAACTGTTGATTATATTGCACCAATGATATACTTAAACATATGGCAGAATAAGTATAACACATGAACACCCACACTTGTTTCTGACTATATGCAACAGGTTTAAAGTCAAAATGATACTGAATTAATAAATCAAGACGCTTATTAAAAAGTGCTGGATAAAAACTGACGGAGTGTCATGTGTCCCTTTAATATGCTAAAAGGCTCCGAAAAAACAACAACAACACACAGTACATTTGAATGAGAAAAGAATACAACATCGATCATATTGATGTTCAATTCATGTTGACATTGTTTGTCCAAGAGAAGTAATACATGCACATGTAGAGGAAAATAGAAGAAATAGAGATACCTCTGCTCTTGCCGCGCTTAGATTGCCCATGCACATGAATCCGTTGCTTACCAATGACGTTGCAACATCACAATACGTCAACGTCACAATACGGGCTTAACGTAACGACAGACCATGTGATAATTTTAATACTTAAGAATTACACATACATGTTTTACTGCGTATTATTGTATGTGATGACTGCATCACATGACAATGATGATGATATATTATGTGTTTTATGATTATTATTTATAATAGTATTATGTATATTATAAAAATTATGTATAATACTATTTGGCATGTTATTATTATTATTATTATTATTATTATTATTGTTATTATTATTATTATTATTATTATTATTATTATTATTATTATTATTATTATTATTATTAGTATGTGGCTATTGAAGCAAACCTATATAAATACGCTGTAGTATTATAATGGCTGCATTTGACAATTTGAGGCATTTCTTTCTAGGGTTTTGGTTGGCTCTGAAAAGGGCCGTTTCTGGAAAACGACAAGCGATTTACATCCATTAATTATTCGTTGTCAGACGAATAGTCGGAGTCAGAACCAGACACTATTTCAACAGACTCGTTGAATAGTTCTCGTCTTAGATCGGCGACTTGGTCTGCTTTCGTGTAGGCGTAGTCGTAGAACATGTTGCGTGCACCTTCGATGACGGCCAGTTTCAAACGTAAGTTGTAGCGGAATGATTTGTTGTTTTCCCGCTTTGCCATCTTGTAGCGTTTCTGCACCTCTCCAAGTCGCTGGTTGAGCATGACGATCTGGTCACAGGCTTTTCTGAAGCGACGTTCCGATTCACACAATGTAAATCGTTTATCAAGTGAGCTGTTGATTCTAGAAGGCATCTTGGATAGTTGCATGTACAAGCTATAGCAAGACAATAATGACTTCCAACGTAAGTTTTTCGTATTTATACGTATTTTCAACGGAGATACACAAGTCATAAATGTCACTGCCACTCTATGGCACGGAGAATGATACGGGCGGTCTGAGTTGACACTTAGCTAATTAACACGAGTCGTTAGAACAACAATGCCATGTGCTAATCGACAATTAATCACCGTCACTCTATTGACTAGATTAGTGTGTATTTGCCAAACATTCCATGCACGAAACGGTTGAGTGAATGAGTCCAATTTAGATTTGTTTTTATGAAATATGTTTAAAGGGACACTCGGCATTCTTGATTTGTTAAAACTCGCGGCGCCCCGTTAGTATTTCTACATAACTTGCATTTGTTCAATCATTAATATTAATTATCAGAAACTCATAGAGCAAATTGTTTTGCACCTTGCTAACTGTTGATTATATTGCACCAATGATATACTTAAACATATGGCAGAATAAGTATAACACATGAACACCCACACTTGTTTCTGACTATATGCAACAGGTTTAAAGTCAAAATGATACTGAATTAATAAATCAAGACGCTTATTAAAAAGTGCTGGATAAAAACTGACGGAGTGTCATGTGTCCCTTTAATATGCTAAAAGGCTCCGAAAAAACAACAACAACACACAGTACATTTGAATGAGAAAAGAATACAACATCGATCATATTGATGTTCAATTCATGTTGACATTGTTTGTCCAAGAGAAGTAATACATGCACATGTAGAGGAAAATAGAAGAAATAGAGATACCTCTGCTCTTGCCGCGCTTAGATTGCCCATGCACATGAATCCGTTGCTTACCAATGACGTTGCAACATCACAATACGTCAACGTCACAATACGGGCTTAACGTAACGACAGACCATGTGATAATGTTAATACTTAAGAATTACACATACATGTTTTACTGCGTATTATTGTATGTGATGACTGCATCACATGACAATGATGATGATATATTATGTGTTTTATGATTATTATTTATAATAGTATTATGTATATTATAAAAATTATGTATAATACTATTTGGCATGTTATTATTATTATTATTATTATTATTATTATTATTATTATTATTGTTATTATTATTATTATTATTATTATTATTATTATTATTAGTATGTGGCTATTGAAGCAAACCTATATAAATACGCTGTAGTATTATAATGGCTGCATTTGACAATTTGAGGCATTTCTTTCTAGGGTTTTGGTTGGCTCTGAAAAGGGCCGTTTCTGGAAAACGACAAGCGATTTACATCCATTAATTATTCGTTGTCAGACGAATAGTCGGAGTCAGAACCAGACACTATTTCAACAGACTCGTTGAATAGTTCTCGTCTTAGATCGGCGACTTGGTCTGCTTTCGTGTAGGCGTAGTCGTAGAACATGTTGCGTGCACCTTCGATGACGGCCAGTTTCAAACGTAAGTTGTAGCGGAATGATTTGTTGTTTTCCCGCTTTGCCATCTTGTAGCGTTTCTGCACCTCTCCAAGTCGCTGGTTGAGCATGACGATCTGGTCACAGGCTTTTCTGAAGCGACGTTCCGATTCACACAATGTAAATCGTTTATCAAGTGAGCTGTTGATTCTAGAAGGCATCTTGGATAGTTGCATGTACAAGCTATAGCAAGACAATAATGACTTCCAACGTAAGTTTTTCGTATTTATACGTATTTTCAACGGAGATACACAAGTCATAAATGTCACTGCCACTCTATGGCACGGAGAATGATACGGGCGGTCTGAGTTGACACTTAGCTAATTAACACGAGTCGTTAGAACAACAATGCCATGTGCTAATCGACAATTAATCACCGTCACTCTATTGACTAGATTAGTGTGTATTTGCCAAACATTCCATGCACGAAACGGTTGAGTGAATGAGTCCAATTTAGATTTGTTTTTATGAAATATGTTTAAAGGGACACACGGCATTCTTGATTTGTTAAAACTCGCGGCGCCCCGTTAGTATTTCTACATAACTTGCATTTGTTCAATCATTAATATTAATTATCAGAAACTCATAGAGCAAATTGTTTTGCACCTTGCTAACTGTTGATTATATTGCACCAATGATATACTTAAACATATGGCAGAATAAGTATAACACATGAACACCCACACTTGTTTCTGACTATATGCAACAGGTTTAAAGTCAAAATGATACTGAATTAATAAATCAAGACGCTTATTAAAAAGTGCTGGATAAAAACTGACGGAGTGTCATGTGTCCCTTTAATATGCTAAAAGGCTCCGAAAAAACAACAACAACACACAGTACATTTGAATGAGAAAAGAATACAACATCGATCATATTGATGTTCAATTCATGTTGACATTGTTTGTCCAAGAGAAGTAATACATGCACATGTAGAGGAAAATAGAAGAAATAGAGATACCTCTGCTCTTGCCGCGCTTAGATTGCCCATGCACATGAATCCGTTGCTTACCAATGACGTTGCAACATCACAATACGTCAACGTCACAATACGGGCTTAACGTAACGACAGACCATGTGATAATGTTAATACTTAAGAATTACACATACATGTTTTACTGCGTATTATTGTATGTGATGACTGCATCACATGACAATGATGATGATATATTATGTGTTTTATGATTATTATTTATAATAGTATTATGTATATTATAAAAATTATGTATAATACTATTTGGCATGTTATTATTATTATTATTATTATTATTATTATTATTATTGTTATTATTATTATTATTATTATTATTATTATTATTATTAGTATGTGGCTATTGAAGCAAACCTATATAAATACGCTGTAGTATTATAATGGCTGCATTTGACAATTTGAGGCATTTCTTTCTAGGGTTTTGGTTGGCTCTGAAAAGGGCCGTTTCTGGAAAACGACAAGCGATTTACATCCATTAATTATTCGTTGTCAGACGAATAGTCGGAGTCAGAACCAGACACTATTTCAACAGACTCGTTGAATAGTTCTCGTCTTAGATCGGCGACTTGGTCTGCTTTCGTGTAGGCGTAGTCGTAGAACATGTTGCGTGCACCTTCGATGACGGCCAGTTTCAAACGTAAGTTGTAGCGGAATGATTTGTTGTTTTCCCGCTTTGCCATCTTGTAGCGTTTCTGCACCTCTCCAAGTCGCTGGTTGAGCATGACGATCTGGTCACAGGCTTTTCTGAAGCGACGTTCCGATTCACACAATGTAAATCGTTTATCAAGTGAGCTGTTGATTCTAGAAGGCATCTTGGATAGTTGCATGTACAAGCTATAGCAAGACAATAATGACTTCCAACGTAAGTTTTTCGTATTTATACGTATTTTCAACGGAGATACACAAGTCATAAATGTCACTGCCACTCTATGGCACGGAGAATGATACGGGCGGTCTGAGTTGACACTTAGCTAATTAACACGAGTCGTTAGAACAACAATGCCATGTGCTAATCGACAATTAATCACCGTCACTCTATTGACTAGATTAGTGTGTATTTGCCAAACATTCCATGCACGAAACGGTTGAGTGAATGAGTCCAATTTAGATTTGTTTTTATGAAATATGTTTAAAGGGACACACGGCATTCTTGATTTGTTAAAACTCGCGGCGCCCCGTTAGTATTTCTACATAACTTGCATTTGTTCAATCATTAATATTAATTATCAGAAACTCATAGAGCAAATTGTTTTGCACCTTGCTAACTGTTGATTATATTGCACCAATGATATACTTAAACATATGGCAGAATAAGTATAACACATGAACACCCACACTTGTTTCTGACTATATGCAACAGGTTTAAAGTCAAATTTAAAGTCAAAATGATACTGAATTAATAAATCAAGACGCTTATTAAAAAGTGCTGGATAAAAACTGACGGAGTGTCATGTGTCCCTTTAATATGCTAAAAGGCTCCGAAAAAACAACAACAACACACAGTACATTTGAATGAGAAAAGAATACAACATCGATCATATTGATGTTCAATTCATGTTGACATTGTTTGTCCAAGAGAAGTAATACATGCACATGTAGAGGAAAATAGAAGAAATAGAGATACCTCTGCTCTTGCCGCGCTTAGATTGCCCATGCACATGAATCCGTTGCTTACCAATGACGTTGCAACATCACAATACGTCAACGTCACAATACGGGCTTAACGTAACGACAGACCATGTGATAATGTTAATACTTAAGAATTACACATACATGTTTTACTGCGTATTATTGTATGTGATGACTGCATCACATGACAATGATGATGATATATTATGTGTTTTATGATTATTATTTATAATAGTATTATGTATATTATAAAAATTATGTATAATACTATTTGGCATGTTATTATTATTATTATTATTATTATTATTATTGTTATTATTATTATTATTATTATTATTATTATTATTATTAGTATGTGGCTATTGAAGCAAACCTATATAAATACGCTGTAGTATTATAATGGCTGCATTTGACAATTTGAGGCATTTCTTTCTAGGGTTTTGGTTGGCTCTGAAAAGGGCCGTTTCTGGAAAACGACAAGCGATTTACATCCATTAATTATTCGTTGTCAGACGAATAGTCGGAGTCAGAACCAGACACTATTTCAACAGACTCGTTGAATAGTTCTCGTCTTAGATCGGCGACTTGGTCTGCTTTCGTGTAGGCGTAGTCGTAGAACATGTTGCGTGCACCTTCGATGACGGCCAGTTTCAAACGTAAGTTGTAGCGGAATGATTTGTTGTTTTCCCGCTTTGCCATCTTGTAGCGTTTCTGCACCTCTCCAAGTCGCTGGTTGAGCATGACGATCTGGTCACAGGCTTTTCTGAAGCGACGTTCCGATTCACACAATGTAAATCGTTTATCAAGTGAGCTGTTGATTCTAGAAGGCATCTTGGATAGTTGCATGTACAAGCTATAGCAAGACAATAATGACTTCCAACGTAAGTTTTTCGTATTTATACGTATTTTCAACGGAGATACACAAGTCATAAATGTCACTGCCACTCTATGGCACGGAGAATGATACGGGCGGTCTGAGTTGACACTTAGCTAATTAACACGAGTCGTTAGAACAACAATGCCATGTGCTAATCGACAATTAATCACCGTCACTCTATTGACTAGATTAGTGTGTATTTGCCAAACATTCCATGCACGAAACGGTTGAGTGAATGAGTCCAATTTAGATTTGTTTTTATGAAATATGTTTAAAGGGACACACGGCATTCTTGATTTGTTAAAACTCGCGGCGCCCCGTTAGTATTTCTACATAACTTGCATTTGTTCAATCATTAATATTAATTATCAGAAACTCATAGAGCAAATTGTTTTGCACCTTGCTAACTGTTGATTATATTGCACCAATGATATACTTAAACATATGGCAGAATAAGTATAACACATGAACACCCACACTTGTTTCTGACTATATGCAACAGGTTTAAAGTCAAAATGATACTGAATTAATAAATCAAGACGCTTATTAAAAAGTGCTGGATAAAAACTGACGGAGTGTCATGTGTCCCTTTAATATGCTAAAAGGCTCCGAAAAAACAACAACAACACACAGTACATTTGAATGAGAAAAGAATACAACATCGATCATATTGATGTTCAATTCATGTTGACATTGTTTGTCCAAGAGAAGTAATACATGCACATGTAGAGGAAAATAGAAGAAATAGAGATACCTCTGCTCTTGCCGCGCTTAGATTGCCCATGCACATGAATCCGTTGCTTACCAATGACGTTGCAACATCACAATACGTCAACGTCACAATACGGGCTTAACGTAACGACAGACCATGTGATAATGTTAATACTTAAGAATTACACATACATGTTTTACTGCGTATTATTGTATGTGATGACTGCATCACATGACAATGATGATGATATATTATGTGTTTTATGATTATTATTTATAATAGTATTATGTATATTATAAAAATTATGTATAATACTATTTGGCATGTTATTATTATTATTATTATTATTATTATTATTGTTATTATTATTATTATTATTATTATTATTATTATTATTAGTATGTGGCTATTGAAGCAAACCTATATAAATACGCTGTAGTATTATAATGGCTGCATTTGACAATTTGAGGCATTTCTTTCTAGGGTTTTGGTTGGCTCTGAAAAGGGCCGTTTCTGGAAAACGACAAGCGATTTACATCCATTAATTATTCGTTGTCAGACGAATAGTCGGAGTCGGAACCAGACACTATTTCAACAGACTCGTTGAATAGTTCTCGTCTTAGATCGGCGACTTGGTCTGCTTTCGTGTAGGCGTAGTCGTAGAACATGTTGCGTGCACCTTCGATGACGGCCAGTTTCAAACGTAAGTTGTAGCGGAATGATTTGTTGTTTTCCCGCTTTGCCATCTTGTAGCGTTTCTGCACCTCTCCAAGTCGCTGGTTGAGCATGACGATCTGGTCACAGGCTTTTCTGAAGCGACGTTCCGATTCACACAATGTAAATCGTTTATCAAGTGAGCTGTTGATTCTAGAAGGCATCTTGGATAGTTGCATGTACAAGCTATAGCAAGACAATAATGACTTCCAACGTAAGTTTTTCGTATTTATACGTATTTTCAACGGAGATACACAAGTCATAAATGTCACTGCCACTCTATGGCACGGAGAATGATACGGGCGGTCTGAGTTGACACTTAGCTAATTAACACGAGTCGTTAGAACAACAATGCCATGTGCTAATCGACAATTAATCACCGTCACTCTATTGACTAGATTAGTGTGTATTTGCCAAACATTCCATGCACGAAACGGTTGAGTGAATGAGTCCAATTTAGATTTGTTTTTATGAAATATGTTTAAAGGGACACACGGCATTCTTGATTTGTTAAAACTCGCGGCGCCCCGTTAGTATTTCTACATAACTTGCATTTGTTCAATCATTAATATTAATTATCAGAAACTCATAGAGCAAATTGTTTTGCACCTTGCTAACTGTTGATTATATTGCACCAATGATATACTTAAACATATGGCAGAATAAGTATAACACATGAACACCCACACTTGTTTCTGACTATATGCAACAGGTTTAAAGTCAAAATGATACTGAATTAATAAATCAAGACGCTTATTAAAAAGTGCTGGATAAAAACTGACGGAGTGTCATGTGTCCCTTTAATATGCTAAAAGGCTCCGAAAAAACAACAACAACACACAGTACATTTGAATGAGAAAAGAATACAACATCGATCATATTGATGTTCAATTCATGTTGACATTGTTTGTCCAAGAGAAGTAATACATGCACATGTAGAGGAAAATAGAAGAAATAGAGATACCTCTGCTCTTGCCGCGCTTAGATTGCCCATGCACATGAATCCGTTGCTTACCAATGACGTTGCAACATCACAATACGTCAACGTCACAATACGGGCTTAACGTAACGACAGACCATGTGATAATGTTAATACTTAAGAATTACACATACATGTTTTACTGCGTATTATTGTATGTGATGACTGCATCACATGACAATGATGATGATATATTATGTGTTTTATGATTATTATTTATAATAGTATTATGTATATTATAAAAATTATGTATAATACTATTTGGCATGTTATTATTATTATTATTATTATTATTATTGTTATTATTATTATTATTATTATTATTATTATTATTATTATTATTATTATTATTAGTATGTGGCTATTGAAGCAAACCTATATAAATACGCTGTAGTATTATAATGGCTGCATTTGACAATTTGAGGCATTTCTTTCTAGGGTTTTGGTTGGCTCTGAAAAGGGCCGTTTCTGGAAAACGACAAGCGATTTACATCCATTAATTATTCGTTGTCAGACGAATAGTCGGAGTCAGAACCAGACACTATTTCAACAGACTCGTTGAATAGTTCTCGTCTTAGATCGGCGACTTGGTCTGCTTTCGTGTAGGCGTAGTCGTAGAACATGTTGCGTGCACCTTCGATGACGGCCAGTTTCAAACGTAAGTTGTAGCGGAATGATTTGTTGTTTTCCCGCTTTGCCATCTTGTAGCGTTTCTGCACCTCTCCAAGTCGCTGGTTGAGCATGACGATCTGGTCACAGGCTTTTCTGAAGCGACGTTCCGATTCACACAATGTAAATCGTTTATCAAGTGAGCTGTTGATTCTAGAAGGCATCTTGGATAGTTGCATGTACAAGCTATAGCAAGACAATAATGACTTCCAACGTAAGTTTTTCGTATTTATACGTATTTTCAACGGAGATACACAAGTCATAAATGTCACTGCCACTCTATGGCACGGAGAATGATACGGGCGGTCTGAGTTGACACTTAGCTAATTAACACGAGTCGTTAGAACAACAATGCCATGTGCTAATCGACAATTAATCACCGTCACTCTATTGACTAGATTAGTGTGTATTTGCCAAACATTCCATGCACGAAACGGTTGAGTGAATGAGTCCAATTTAGATTTGTTTTTATGAAATATGTTTAAAGGGACACACGGCATTCTTGATTTGTTAAAACTCGCGGCGCCCCGTTAGTATTTCTACATAACTTGCATTTGTTCAATCATTAATATTAATTATCAGAAACTCATAGAGCAAATTGTTTTGCACCTTGCTAACTGTTGATTATATTGCACCAATGATATACTTAAACATATGGCAGAATAAGTATAACACATGAACACCCACACTTGTTTCTGACTATATGCAACAGGTTTAAAGTCAAAATGATACTGAATTAATAAATCAAGACGCTTATTAAAAAGTGCTGGATAAAAACTGACGGAGTGTCATGTGTCCCTTTAATATGCTAAAAGGCTCCGAAAAAACAACAACAACACACAGTACATTTGAATGAGAAAAGAATACAACATCGATCATATTGATGTTCAATTCATGTTGACATTGTTTGTCCAAGAGAAGTAATACATGCACATGTAGAGGAAAATAGAAGAAATAGAGATACCTCTGCTCTTGCCGCGCTTAGATTGCCCATGCACATGAATCCGTTGCTTACCAATGACGTTGCAACATCACAATACGTCAACGTCACAATACGGGCTTAACGTAACGACAGACCATGTGATAATGTTAATACTTAAGAATTACACATACATGTTTTACTGCGTATTATTGTATGTGATGACTGCATCACATGACAATGATGATGATATATTATGTGTTTTATGATTATTATTTATAATAGTATTATGTATATTATAAAAATTATGTATAATACTATTTGGCATGTTATTATTATTATTATTATTATTATTATTATTGTTATTATTATTATTATTATTATTATTATTATTATTATTATTATTAGTATGTGGCTATTGAAGCAAACCTATATAAATACGCTGTAGTATTATAATGGCTGCATTTGACAATTTGAGGCATTTCTTTCTAGGGTTTTGGTTGGCTCTGAAAAGGGCCGTTTCTGGAAAACGACAAGCGATTTACATCCATTAATTATTCGTTGTCAGACGAATAGTCGGAGTCAGAACCAGACACTATTTCAACAGACTCGTTGAATAGTTCTCGTCTTAGATCGGCGACTTGGTCTGCTTTCGTGTAGGCGTAGTCGTAGAACATGTTGCGTGCACCTTCGATGACGGCCAGTTTCAAACGTAAGTTGTAGCGGAATGATTTGTTGTTTTCCCGCTTTGCCATCTTGTAGCGTTTCTGCACCTCTCCAAGTCGCTGGTTGAGCATGACGATCTGGTCACAGGCTTTTCTGAAGCGACGTTCCGATTCACACAATGTAAATCGTTTATCAAGTGAGCTGTTGATTCTAGAAGGCATCTTGGATAGTTGCATGTACAAGCTATAGCAAGACAATAATGACTTCCAACGTAAGTTTTTCGTATTTATACGTATTTTCAACGGAGATACACAAGTCATAAATGTCACTGCCACTCTATGGCACGGAGAATGATACGGGCGGTCTGAGTTGACACTTAGCTAATTAACACGAGTCGTTAGAACAACAATGCCATGTGCTAATCGACAATTAATCACCGTCACTCTATTGACTAGATTAGTGTGTATTTGCCAAACATTCCATGCACGAAACGGTTGAGTGAATGAGTCCAATTTAGATTTGTTTTTATGAAATATGTTTAAAGGGACACACGGCATTCTTGATTTGTTAAAACTCGCGGCGCCCCGTTAGTATTTCTACATAACTTGCATTTGTTCAATCATTAATATTAATTATCAGAAACTCATAGAGCAAATTGTTTTGCACCTTGCTAACTGTTGATTATATTGCACCAATGATATACTTAAACATATGGCAGAATAAGTATAACACATGAACACCCACACTTGTTTCTGACTATATGCAACAGGTTTAAAGTCAAAATGATACTGAATTAATAAATCAAGACGCTTATTAAAAAGTGCTGGATAAAAACTGACGGAGTGTCATGTGTCCCTTTAATATGCTAAAAGGCTCCGAAAAAACAACAACAACACACAGTACATTTGAATGAGAAAAGAATACAACATCGATCATATTGATGTTCAATTCATGTTGACATTGTTTGTCCAAGAGAAGTAATACATGCACATGTAGAGGAAAATAGAAGAAATAGAGATACCTCTGCTCTTGCCGCGCTTAGATTGCCCATGCACATGAATCCGTTGCTTACCAATGACGTTGCAACATCACAATACGTCAACGTCACAATACGGGCTTAACGTAACGACAGACCATGTGATAATGTTAATACTTAAGAATTACACATACATGTTTTACTGCGTATTATTGTATGTGATGACTGCATCACATGACAATGATGATGATATATTATGTGTTTTATGATTATTATTTATAATAGTATTATGTATATTATAAAAATTATGTATAATACTATTTGGCATGTTATTATTATTATTATTATTATTATTATTATTATTATTGTTATTATTATTATTATTATTATTATTATTATTATTATTATTATTAGTATGTGGCTATTGAAGCAAACCTATATAAATACGCTGTAGTATTATAATGGCTGCATTTGACAATTTGAGGCATTTCTTTCTAGGGTTTTGGTTGGCTCTGAAAAGGGCCGTTTCTGGAAAACGACAAGCGATTTACATCCATTAATTATTCGTTGTCAGACGAATAGTCGGAGTCAGAACCAGACACTATTTCAACAGACTCGTTGAATAGTTCTCGTCTTAGATCGGCGACTTGGTCTGCTTTCGTGTAGGCGTAGTCGTAGAACATGTTGCGTGCACCTTCGATGACGGCCAGTTTCAAACGTAAGTTGTAGCGGAATGATTTGTTGTTTTCCCGCTTTGCCATCTTGTAGCGTTTCTGCACCTCTCCAAGTCGCTGGTTGAGCATGACGATCTGGTCACAGGCTTTTCTGAAGCGACGTTCCGATTCACACAATGTAAATCGTTTATCAAGTGAGCTGTTGATTCTAGAAGGCATCTTGGATAGTTGCATGTACAAGCTATAGCAAGACAATAATGACTTCCAACGTAAGTTTTTCGTATTTATACGTATTTTCAACGGAGATACACAAGTCATAAATGTCACTGCCACTCTATGGCACGGAGAATGATACGGGCGGTCTGAGTTGACACTTAGCTAATTAACACGAGTCGTTAGAACAACAATGCCATGTGCTAATCGACAATTAATCACCGTCACTCTATTGACTAGATTAGTGTGTATTTGCCAAACATTCCATGCACGAAACGGTTGAGTGAATGAGTCCAATTTAGATTTGTTTTTATGAAATATGTTTAAAGGGACACACGGCATTCTTGATTTGTTAAAACTCGCGGCGCCCCGTTAGTATTTCTACATAACTTGCATTTGTTCAATCATTAATATTAATTATCAGAAACTCATAGAGCAAATTGTTTTGCACCTTGCTAACTGTTGATTATATTGCACCAATGATATACTTAAACATATGGCAGAATAAGTATAACACATGAACACCCACACTTGTTTCTGACTATATGCAACAGGTTTAAAGTCAAAATGATACTGAATTAATAAATCAAGACGCTTATTAAAAAGTGCTGGATAAAAACTGACGGAGTGTCATGTGTCCCTTTAATATGCTAAAAGGCTCCGAAAAAACAACAACAACACACAGTACATTTGAATGAGAAAAGAATACAACATCGATCATATTGATGTTCAATTCATGTTGACATTGTTTGTCCAAGAGAAGTAATACATGCACATGTAGAGGAAAATAGAAGAAATAGAGATACCTCTGCTCTTGCCGCGCTTAGATTGCCCATGCACATGAATCCGTTGCTTACCAATGACGTTGCAACATCACAATACGTCAACGTCACAATACGGGCTTAACGTAACGACAGACCATGTGATAATGTTAATACTTAAGAATTACACATACATGTTTTACTGCGTATTATTGTATGTGATGACTGCATCACATGACAATGATGATGATATATTATGTGTTTTATGATTATCATTTATAATAGTATTATGTATATTATAAAAATTATGTATAATACTATTTGGCATGTTATTATTATTATTATTATTATTGTTATTATTATTATTATTATTATTATTATTATTATTAGTATGTGGCTATTGAAGCAAACCTATATAAATACGCTGTAGTATTATAATGGCTGCATTTGACAATTTGAGGCATTTCTTTCTAGGGTTTTGGTTGGCTCTGAAAAGGGCCGTTTCTGGAAAACGACAAGCGATTTACATCCATTAATTATTCGTTGTCAGACGAATAGTCGGAGTCAGAACCAGACACTATTTCAACAGACTCGTTGAATAGTTCTCGTCTTAGATCGGCGACTTGGTCTGCTTTCGTGTAGGCGTAGTCGTAGAACATGTTGCGTGCACCTTCGATGACGGCCAGTTTCAAACGTAAGTTGTAGCGGAATGATTTGTTGTTTTCCCGCTTTGCCATCTTGTAGCGTTTCTGCACCTCTCCAAGTCGCTGGTTGAGCATGACGATCTGGTCACAGGCTTTTCTGAAGCGACGTTCCGATTCACACAATGTAAATCGTTTATCAAGTGAGCTGTTGATTCTAGAAGGCATCTTGGATAGTTGCATGTACAAGCTATAGCAAGACAATAATGACTTCCAACGTAAGTTTTTCGTATTTATACGTATTTTCAACGGAGATACACAAGTCATAACTGTCACTGCCACTCTATGGCACGGAGAATGATACGGGCGGTCTGAGTTGACACTTAGCTAATTAACACGAGTCGTTAGAACAACAATGCCATGTGCTAATCGACAATTAATCACCGTCACTCTATTGACTAGATTAGTGTGTATTTGCCAAACATTCCATGCACGAAACGGTTGAGTGAATGAGTCCAATTTAGATTTGTTTTTATGAAATATGTTTAAAGGGACACACGGCATTCTTGATTTGTTAAAACTCGCGGCGCCCCGTTAGTATTTCTACATAACTTGCATTTGTTCAATCATTAATATTAATTATCAGAAACTCATAGAGCAAATTGTTTTGCACCTTGCTAACTGTTGATTATATTGCACCAATGATATACTTAAACATATGGCAGAATAAGTATAACACATGAACACCCACACTTGTTTCTGACTATATGCAACAGGTTTAAAGTCAAAATGATACTGAATTAATAAATCAAGACGCTTATTAAAAAGTGCTGGATAAAAACTGACGGAGTGTCATGTGTCCCTTTAATATGCTAAAAGGCTCCGAAAAAACAACAACAACACACAGTACATTTGAATGAGAAAAGAATACAACATCGATCATATTGATGTTCAATTCATGTTGACATTGTTTGTCCAAGAGAAGTAATACATGCACATGTAGAGGAAAATAGAAGAAATAGAGATACCTCTGCTCTTGCCGCGCTTAGATTGCCCATGCACATGAATCCGTTGCTTACCAATGACGTTGCAACATCACAATACGTCAACGTCACAATACGGGCTTAACGTAACGACAGACCATGTGATAATGTTAATACTTAAGAATTACACATACATGTTTTACTGCGTATTATTGTATGTGATGACTGCATCACATGACAATGATGATGATATATTATGTGTTTTATGATTATTATTTATAATAGTATTATGTATATTATAAAAATTATGTATAATACTATTTGGCATGTTATTATTATTATTATTATTATTATTATTATTGTTATTATTATTATTATTATTATTATTATTATTATTATTATTAGTATGTGGCTATTGAAGCAAACCTATATAAATACGCTGTAGTATTATAATGGCTGCATTTGACAATTTGAGGCATTTCTTTCTAGGGTTTTGGTTGGCTCTGAAAAGGGCCGTTTCTGGAAAACGACAAGCGATTTACATCCATTAATTATTCGTTGTCAGACGAATAGTCGGAGTCAGAACCAGACACTATTTCAACAGACTCGTTGAATAGTTCTCGTCTTAGATCGGCGACTTGGTCTGCTTTCGTGTAGGCGTAGTCGTAGAACATGTTGCGTGCACCTTCGATGACGGCCAGTTTCAAACGTAAGTTGTAGCGGAATGATTTGTTGTTTTCCCGCTTTGCCATCTTGTAGCGTTTCTGCACCTCTCCAAGTCGCTGGTTGAGCATGACGATCTGGTCACAGGCTTTTCTGAAGCGACGTTCCGATTCACACAATGTAAATCGTTTATCAAGTGAGCTGTTGATTCTAGAAGGCATCTTGGATAGTTGCATGTACAAGCTATAGCAAGACAATAATGACTTCCAACGTAAGTTTTTCGTATTTATACGTATTTTCAACGGAGATACACAAGTCATAAATGTCACTGCCACTCTATGGCACGGAGAATGATACGGGCGGTCTGAGTTGACACTTAGCTAATTAACACGAGTCGTTAGAACAACAATGCCATGTGCTAATCGACAATTAATCACCGTCACTCTATTGACTAGATTAGTGTGTATTTGCCAAACATTCCATGCACGAAACGGTTGAGTGAATGAGTCCAATTTAGATTTGTTTTTATGAAATATGTTTAAAGGGACACACGGCATTCTTGATTTGTTAAAACTCGCGGCGCCCCGTTAGTATTTCTACATAACTTGCATTTGTTCAATCATTAATATTAATTATCAGAAACTCATAGAGCAAATTGTTTTGCACCTTGCTAACTGTTGATTATATTGCACCAATGATATACTTAAACATATGGCAGAATAAGTATAACACATGAACACCCACACTTGTTTCTGACTATATGCAACAGGTTTAAAGTCAAAATGATACTGAATTAATAAATCAAGACGCTTATTAAAAAGTGCTGGATAAAAACTGACGGAGTGTCATGTGTCCCTTTAATATGCTAAAAGGCTCCGAAAAAACAACAACAACACACTATACATTTGAATGAGAAAAGAATACAACATCGATCATATTGATGTTCAATTCATGTTGACATTGTTTGTCCAAGAGAAGTAATACATGCACATGTAGAGGAAAATAGAAGAAATAGAGATACCTCTGCTCTTGCCGCGCTTAGATTGCCCATGCACATGAATCCGTTGCTTACCAATGACGTTGCAACATCACAATACGTCAACGTCACAATACGGGCTTAACGTAACGACAGACCATGTGATAATGTTAATACTTAAGAATTACACATACATGTTTTACTGCGTATTATTGTATGTGATGACTGCATCACATGACAATGATGATGATATATTATGTGTTTTATGATTATTATTTATAATAGTATTATGTATATTATAAAAATTATGTATAATACTATTTGGCATGTTATTATTATTATTATTATTATTATTATTATTGTTATTATTATTATTATTATTATTATTATTATTATTATTATTATTATTAGTATGTGGCTATTGAAGCAAACCTATATAAATACGCTGTAGTATTATAATGGCTGCATTTGACAATTTGAGGCATTTCTTTCTAGGGTTTTGGTTGGCTCTGAAAAGGGCCGTTTCTGGAAAACGACAAGCGATTTACATCCATTAATTATTCGTTGTCAGACGAATAGTCGGAGTCAGAACCAGACACTATTTCAACAGACTCGTTGAATAGTTCTCGTCTTAGATCGGCGACTTGGTCTGCTTTCGTGTAGGCGTAGTCGTAGAACATGTTGCGTGCACCTTCGATGACGGCCAGTTTCAAACGTAAGTTGTAGCGGAATGATTTGTTGTTTTCCCGCTTTGCCATCTTGTAGCGTTTCTGCACCTCTCCAAGTCGCTGGTTGAGCATGACGATCTGGTCACAGGCTTTTCTGAAGCGACGTTCCGATTCACACAATGTAAATCGTTTATCAAGTGAGCTGTTGATTCTAGAAGGCATCTTGGATAGTTGCATGTACAAGCTATAGCAAGACAATAATGACTTCCAGCGTAAGTTTTTCGTATTTATACGTATTTTCAACGGAGATACACAAGTCATAAATGTCACTGCCACTCTATGGCACGGAGAATGATACGGGCGGTCTGAGTTGACACTTAGCTAATTAACACGAGTCGTTAGAACAACAATGCCATGTGCTAATCGACAATTAATCACCGTCACTCTATTGACTAGATTAGTGTGTATTTGCCAAACATTCCATGCACGAAACGGTTGAGTGAATGAGTCCAATTTAGATTTGTTTTTATGAAATATGTTTAAAGGGACACACGGCATTCTTGATTTGTTAAAACTCGCGGCGCCCCGTTAGTATTTCTACATAACTTGCATTTGTTCAATCATTAATATTAATTATCAGAAACTCATAGAGCAAATTGTTTTGCACCTTGCTAACTGTTGATTATATTGCACCAATGATATACTTAAACATATGGCAGAATAAGTATAACACATGAACACCCACACTTGTTTCTGACTATATGCAACAGGTTTAAAGTCAAAATGATACTGAATTAATAAATCAAGACGCTTATTAAAAAGTGCTGGATAAAAACTGACGGAGTGTCATGTGTCCCTTTAATATGCTAAAAGGCTCCGAAAAAACAACAACAACACACAGTACATTTGAATGAGAAAAGAATACAAAATCGATCATATTGATGTTCAATTCATGTTGACATTGTTTGTCCAAGAGAAGTAATACATGCACATGTAGAGGAAAATAGAAGAAATAGAGATACCTCTGCTCTTGCCGCGCTTAGATTGCCCATGCACATGAATCCGTTGCTTACCAATGACGTTGCAACATCACAATACGTCAACGTCACAATACAGGCTTAACGTAACGACAGACCATGTGATAATGTTAATACTTAAGAATTACACATACATGTTTTACTGCGTATTATTGTATGTGATGACTGCATCACATGACAATGATGATGATATATTATGTGTTTTATGATTATTATTTATAATAGTATTATGTATATTATAAAAATTATGTATAATACTATTTGGCATGTTATTATTATTATTATTATTATTATTATTATTATTATTGTTATTATTATTATTATTATTATTATTATTATTATTATTATTAGTATGTGGCTATTGAAGCAAACCTATATAAATACGCTGTAGTATTATAATGGCTGCATTTGACAATTTGAGGCATTTCTTTCTAGGGTTTTGGTTGGCTCTGAAAAGGGCCGTTTCTGGAAAACGACAAGCGATTTACATCCATTAATTATTCGTTGTCAGACGAATAGTCGGAGTCAGAACCAGACACTATTTCAACAGACTCGTTGAATAGTTCTCGTCTTAGATCGGCGACTTGGTCTGCTTTCGTGTAGGCGTAGTCGTAGAACATGTTGCGTGCACCTTCGATGACGGCCAGTTTCAAACGTAAGTTGTAGCGGAATGATTTGTTGTTTTCCCGCTTTGCCATCTTGTAGCGTTTCTGCACCTCTCCAAGTCGCTGGTTGAGCATGACGATCTGGTCACAGGCTTTTCTGAAGCGACGTTCCGATTCACACAATGTAAATCGTTTATCAAGTGAGCTGTTGATTCTAGAAGGCATCTTGGATAGTTGCATGTACAAGCTATAGCAAGACAATAATGACTTCCAACGTAAGTTTTTCGTATTTATACGTATTTTCAACGGAGATACACAAGTCATAAATGTCACTGCCACTCTATGGCACGGAGAAGGATACGGGCAGTCTGAGTTGACACTTAGCTAATTAACACGAGTCGTTAGAACAACAATGCCATGTGCTAATCGACAATTAATCACCGTCACTCTATTGACTAGATTAGTGTGTATTTGCCAAACATTCCATGCACGAAACGGTTGAGTGAATGAGTCCAATTTAGATTTGTTTTTATGAAATATGTTTAAAGGGACACACGGCATTCTTGATTTGTTAAAACTCGCGGCGCCCCGTTAGTATTTCTACATAACTTGCATTTGTTCAATCATTAATATTAATTATCAGAAACTCATAGAGCAAATTGTTTTGCACCTTGCTAACTGTTGATTATATTGCACCAATGATATACTTAAACATATGGCAGAATAAGTATAACACACTTGTTTCTGACTATATGCAACAGGTTTAAAGTCAAAATGATACTGAATTAATAAATCAAGACGCTTATTAAAAAGTGCTGGATAAAAACTGACGGAGTGTCATGTGTCCCTTTAATATGCTAAAAGGCTCCGAAAAAACAACAACAACACACAGTACATTTGAATGAGAAAAGAATACAACATCGATCATATTGATGTTCAATTCATGTTGACATTGTTTGTCCAAGAGAAGTAATACATGCACATGTAGAGGAAAATAGAAGAAATAGAGATACCTCTGCTCTTGCCGCGCTTAGATTGCCCATGCACATGAATCCGTTGCTTACCAATGACGTTGCAACATCACAATACGTCAACGTCACAATACAGGCTTAACGTAACGACAGACCATGTGATAATGTTAATACTTAAGAATTACACATACATGTTTTACTGCGTATTATTGTATGTGATGACTGCATCACATGACAATGATGATGATATATTATGTGTTTTATGATTATTATTTATAATAGTATTATGTATATTATAAAAATTATGTATAATACTATTTGGCATGTTATTATTATTATTATTATTATTGTTATTATTATTATTATTATTATTATTATTATTATTATTATTATTAGTATGTGGCTATTGAAGCAAACCTATATAAATACGCTGTAGTATTATAATGGCTGCATTTGACAATTTGAGGCATTTCTTTCTAGGGTTTTGGTTGGCTCTGAAAAGGGCCGTTTCTGGAAAACGACAAGCGATTTACATCCATTAATTATTCGTTGTCAGACGAATAGTCGGAGTCAGAACCAGACACTATTTCAACAGACTCGTTGAATAGTTCTCGTCTTAGATCGGCGACTTGGTCTGCTTTCGTGTAGGCGTAGTCGTAGAACATGTTGCGTGCACCTTCGATGACGGCCAGTTTCAAACGTAAGTTGTAGCGGAATGATTTGTTGTTTTCCCGCTTTGCCATCTTGTAGCGTTTCTGCACCTCTCCAAGTCGCTGGTTGAGCATGACGATCTGGTCACAGGCTTTTCTGAAGCGACGTTCCGATTCACACAATGTAAATCGTTTATCAAGTGAGCTGTTGATTCTAGAAGGCATCTTGGATAGTTGCATGTACAAGCTATAGCAAGACAATAATGACTTCCAACGTAAGTTTTTCGTATTGATACGTATTTTCAACGGAGATACACAAGTCATAAATGTCACTGCCACTCTATGGCACGGAGAATGATACGGGCGGTCTGAGTTGACACTTAGCTAATTAACACGAGTCGTTAGAACAACAATGCCATGTGCTAATCGACAATTAATCACCGTCACTCTATTGACTAGATTAGTGTGTATTTGCCAAACATTCCATGCACGAAACGGTTGAGTGAATGAGTCCAATTTAGATTTGTTTTTATGAAATATGTTTAAAGGGACACACGGCATTCTTGATTTGTTAAAACTCGCGGCGCCCCGTTAGTATTTCTACATAACTTGCATTTGTTCAATCATTAATATTAATTATCAGAAACTCATAGAGCAAATTGTTTTGCACCTTGCTAAATGTTGATTATATTGCACCAATGATATACTTAAACATATGGCAGAATAAGTATAACACATGAACACCCACACTTGTTTCTGACTATATGCAACAGGTTTAAAGTCAAAATGATACTGAATTAATAAATCAAGACGCTTATTAAAATGTGCTGGATAAAAACTGACGGAGTGTCATGTGTCCCTTTAATATGCTAAAAGGCTCCGAAAAAACAACAACAACACACAGTACATTTGAATGAGAAAAGAATACAACATCGATCATATTGATGTTCAATTCATGTTGACATTGTTTGTCCAAGAGAAGTAATACATGCACATGTAGAGGAAAATAGAAGAAATAGAGATACCTCTGCTCTTGCCGCGCTTAGATTGCCCATGCACATGAATCCGTTGCTTACCAATGACGTTGCAACATCACAATACGCCAACGTCACAATACGGGCTTAACGTAACGACAGACCATGTGATAATGTTAATACTTAAGAATTACACATACATGTTTTACTGCGTATTATTGTATGTGATGACTGCATCACATGACAATGATGATGATATATTATGTGTTTTATGATTATTATTTATAATAGTATTATGTATATTATAAAAATTATGTATAATACTATTTGGCATGTTATTATTATTATTATTATTATTATTATTGTTATTATTATTATTATTATTATTATTATTATTATTATTATTATTATTAGTATGTGGCTATTGAAGCAAACCTATATAAATACGCTGTAGTATTATAATGGCTGCATTTGACAATTTGAGGCATTTCTTTCTAGGGTTTTGGTTGGCTCTGAAAAGGGCCGTTTCTGGAAAACGACAAGCGATTTACATCCATTAATTATTCGTTGTCAGACGAATAGTCGGAGTCAGAACCAGACACTATTTCAACAGACTCGTTGAATAGTTCTCGTCTTAGATCGGCGACTTGGTCTGCTTTCGTGTAGGCGTAGTCGTAGAACATGTTGCGTGCACCTTCGATGACGGCCAGTTTCAAACGTAAGTTGTAGCGGAATGATTTGTTGTTTTCCCGCTTTGCCATCTTGTAGCGTTTCTGCACCTCTCCAAGTCGCTGGTTGAGCATGACGATCTGGTCACAGGCTTTTCTGAAGCGACGTTCCGATTCACACAATGTAAATCGTTTATCAAGTGAGCTGTTGATTCTAGAAGGCATCTTGGATAGTTGCATGTACAAGCTATAGCAAGACAATAATGACTTCCAACGTAAGTTTTTCGTATTTATACGTATTTTCAACGGAGATACACAAGTCATAAATGTCACTGCCACTCTATGGCACGGAGAATGATACGGGCGGTCTGAGTTGACACTTAGCTAATTAACACGAGTCGTTAGAACAACAATGCCATGTGCTAATCGACAATTAATCACCGTCACTCTATTGACTAGATTAGTGTGTATTTGCCAAACATTCCATGCACGAAACGGTTGAGTGAATGAGTCCAATTTAGATTTGTTTTTATGAAATATGTTTAAAGGGACACACGGCATTCTTGATTTGTTAAAACTCGCGGCGCCCCGTTAGTATTTCTACATAACTTGCATTTGTTCAATCATTAATATTAATTATCAGAAACTCATAGAGCAAATTGTTTTGCACCTTGCTAACTGTTGATTATATTGCACCAATGATATACTTAAACATATGGCAGAATAAGTATAACACATGAACACCCACACTTGTTTCTGACTATATGCAACAGGTTTAAAGTCAAAATGATACTGAATTAATAAATCAAGACGCTTATTAAAAAGTGCTGGATAAAAACTGACGGAGTGTCATGTGTCCCTTTAATATGCTAAAAGGCTCCGAAAAAACAACAACAACACACAGTACATTTGAATGAGAAAAGAATACAACATCGATCATATTGATGTTCAATTCATGTTGACATTGTTTGTCCAAGAGAAGTAATACATGCACATGTAGAGGAAAATAGAAGAAATAGAGATACCTCTGCTCTTGCCGCGCTTAGATTGCCCATGCACATGAATCCGTTGCTTACCAATGACGTTGCAACATCACAATACGTCAACGTCACAATACGGGCTTAACGTAACGACAGACCATGTGATAATGTTATTACTTAAGAATTACACATACATGTTTTACTGCGTATTATTGTATGTGATGACTGCATCACATGACAATGATGATGATATATTATGTGTTTTATGATTATTATTTATAATAGTATTATGTATATTATAAAAATTATGTATAATACTATTTGGCATGTTATTATTATTATTATTATTATTATTATTATTGTTATTATTATTATTATTATTATTATTATTATTATTATTATTATTAGTATGTGGCTATTGAAGCAAACCTATATAAATACGCTGTAGTATTATAATGGCTGCATTTGACAATTTGAGGCATTTCTTTCTAGGGTTTTGGTTGGCTCTGAAAAGGGCCGTTTCTGGAAAACGACAAGCGATTTACATCCATTAATTATTCGTTGTCAGACGAATAGTCGGAGTCAGAACCAGACACTATTTCAACAGACTCGTTGAATAGTTCTCGTCTTAGATCGGCGACTTGGTCTGCTTTCGTGTAGGCGTAGTCGTAGAACATGTTGCGTGCACCTTCGATGACGGCCAGTTTCAAACGTAAGTTGTAGCGGAATGATTTGTTGTTTTCCCGCTTTGCCATCTTGTAGCGTTTCTGCACCTCTCCAAGTCGCTGGTTGAGCATGACGATCTGGTCACAGGCTTTTCTGAAGCGACGTTCCGATTCACACAATCAGTGCTCAAAGAAAATTATTTTAAGAGACAGGCCCAGGGCTTATTGCTTCTGAAAATGGACAGGCCCCGATTTGAAATGGACAGGCCCTGATTTGAAATGGACAAGCCCTGATTTAAAATGGAAAGGTCCAATATTTTTTCTTATTGGAAATGTGTCTTTATTCACTTTTATAGCACAAACTAATTTTGTTACGTATGTATTAATCAAGCTCAGAACCTCCTCTGACTACATTTTTCTTTTTGCTACCACTTTATGCTCCCTGGTCAGCGGACTTATTTACCATTTCGTTTAAAATATGTTAGAATAGAATATTACATAGTAATTTATAACCAATGCAAAGGAGAGTACTAGCACTTTTGCCAAACGATAATAATCAGAGCCGACTTGGTGAAACTGGAGCTAAACTTGGAGCCACATTTTTAATCAGGTTTTATGAGACTATGAGAGCCTCCTATGGCTATATTTTTCTTTTTGTCACCACTTTCTCCATCAAAGAACTAGGAGCCTAGACTAGAATTCATTTAAAAGTAGGATTCCAGGAACTCCTTACACCTTAAATAATGAATAGAAATATACTTTATATCTGTATTTATACATATACAGTATATATTTTTTTCTTTCCGCCAACATGTATTTGTAAAGGACAGTTTTTCTTATTTGATTATGTAAAAAAAAATAAAAAAAAAATATATATATATATATCCGAAATTATGTACCATCCGAACTACTATGACACCGTACTTTTACGGCCCGAACATTTCACAATCATTCAATCGAAATACCATCAATAACAATTTTTTTTCATGCATTAGTGTCTTTTTAATGACAAAAACGGTATTTCTTATCACAAAGGAAAGAAAACACAACCCTAATAGCAGAATAATGAGTTTTATGTCAACAATTGTCGACCTCAAAGTTGTGACAAACTGCCGACACGAAGCCAGGCAAAATATTCAAACTTCTTATTGTTTCAATGTGTGTATAACACATTTTAATTACTTTATTGCAAGTGTTTTCACAGTTCCAATACACATGGGAGTATTTTGTCTTGAGGAACTTGAGCTTGAGATCCAGTAAAACTGATTTTTTGGGGATTTTTTTTTTTTTTTTTTTTTTTAGACAGGCCCGACGGGCTCCTCGTCTGCAAAATGAGACAGGCCCGGAATTGATTTCGAGGAGCCCCGGGCGTCGGGCTATCCTATTTCTTGAGCACTGACAATGTAAATCGTTTATCAAGTGAGCTGTTGATTCTAGAAGGCATCTTGGATAGTTGCATGTACAAGCTATAGCAAGACAATAATGACTTCCAACGTAAGTTTTTCGTATTTATACGTATTTTCAACGGAGATACACAAGTCATAAATGTCACTGCCACTCTATGGCACGGAGAATGATACGGGCGGTCTGAGTTGACACTTAGCTAATTAACACGAGTCGTTAGAACAACAATGCCATGTGCTAATCGACAATTAATCACCGTCACTCTATTGACTAGATTAGTGTGTATTTGCCAAACATTCCATGCACGAAACGGTTGAGTGAATGAGTCCAATTTAGATTTGTTTTTATGAAATATGTTTAAAGGGACACACGGCATTCTTGATTTGTTAAAACTCGCGGCGCCCCGTTAGTATTTCTACATAACTTGCATTTGTTCAATCATTAATATTAATTATCAGAAACTCATAGAGCAAATTGTTTTGCACCTTGCTAACTGTTGATTATATTGCACCAATGATATACTTAAACATATGGCAGAATAAGTATAACACATGAACACCCACACTTGTTTCTGACTATATGCAACAGGTTTAAAGTCAAAATGATACTGAATTAATAAATCAAGACGCTTATTAAAAAGTGCTGGATAAAAACTGACGGAGTGTCATGTGTCCCTTTAATATGCTAAAAGGCTCCGAAAAAACAACAACAACACACAGTACATTTGAATGAGAAAAGAATACAACATCGATCATATTGATGTTCAATTCATGTTGACATTGTTTGTCCAAGAGAAGTAATACATGCACATGTAGAGGAAAATAGAAGAAATAGAGATACCTCTGCTCTTGCCGCGCTTAGATTGCCCATGCACATGAATCCGTTGCTTACCAATGACGTTGCAACATCACAATACGCCAACGTCACAATACGGGCTTAACGTAACGACAGACCATGTGATAATGTTAATACTTAAGAATTACACATACATGTTTTACTGCGTATTATTGTATGTGATGACTGCATCACATGACAATGATGATGATATATTATGTGTTTTATGATTATTATTTATAATAGTATTATGTATATTATAAAAATTATGTATAATACTATTTGGCATGTTATTATTATTATTATTATTATTATTATTGTTATTATTATTATTATTATTATTATTATTATTATTATTAGTATGTGGCTATTGAAGCAAACCTATATAAATACGCTGTAGTATTATAATGGCTGCATTTGACAATTTGAGGCATTTCTTTCTAGGGTTTTGGTTGGCTCTGAAAAGGGCCGTTTCTGGAAAACGACAAGCGATTTACATCCATTAATTATTCGTTGTCAGACGAATAGTCGGAGTCAGAACCAGACACTAATTCAACAGACTCGTTGAATAGTTCTCGTCTTAGATCGGCGACTTGGCACGGTCTGCTTTCGTGTAGGCGTAGTCGTAGAACATGTTGCGTGCACCTTCGATGACGGCCAGTTTCAAACGTAAGTTGTAGCGGAATGATTTGTTGTTTTCCCGCTTTGCCATCTTGTAGCGTTTCTGCACCTCTCCAAGTCGCTGGTTGAGCATGACGATCTGGTCACAGGCTTTTCTGAAGCGACGTTCCGATTCACACAATGTAAATCGTTTATCAAGTGAGCTGTTGATTCTAGAAGGCATCTTGGATAGTTGCATGTACAAGCTATAGCAAGACAATAATGACTTCCAACGTAAGTTTTTCGTATTTATACGTATTTTCAACGGAGATACACAAGTCATAAATGTCACTGCCACTCTATGGCACGGAGAATGATACGGGCGGTCTGAGTTGACACTTAGCTAATTAACACGAGTCGTTAGAACAACAATGCCATGTGCTAATCGACAATTAATCACCGTCACTCTATTGACTAGATTAGTGTGTATTTGCCAAACATTCCATGCACGAAACGGTTGAGTGAATGAGTCCAATTTAGATTTGTTTTTATGAAATATGTTTAAAGGGACACACGGCATTCTTGATTTGTTAAAACTCGCGGCGCCCCGTTAGTATTTCTACATAACTTGCATTTGTTCAATCATTAATATTAATTATCAGAAACTCATAGAGCAAATTGTTTTGCACCTTGCTAACTGTTGATTATATTGCACCAATGATATACTTAAACATATGGCAGAATAAGTATAACACATGAACACCCACACTTGTTTCTGACTATATGCAACAGGTTTAAAGTCAAAATGATACTGAATTAATAAATCAAGACGCTTATTAAAAAGTGCTGGATAAAAACTGACGGAGTGTCATGTGTCCCTTTAATATGCTAAAAGGCTCCGAAAAAACAACAACAACACACAGTACATTTGAATGAGAAAAGAATACAACATCGATCATATTGATGTTCAATTCATGTTGACATTGTTTGTCCAAGAGAAGTAATACATGCACATGTAGAGGAAAATAGAAGAAATAGAGATACCTCTGCTCTTGCCGCGCTTAGATTGCCCATGCACATGAATCCGTTGCTTACCAATGACGTTGCAACATCACAATACGTCAACGTCACAATACGGGCTTAACGTAACGACAGACCATGTGATAATGTTAATACTTAAGAATTACACATACATGTTTTACTGCGTATTATTGTATGTGATGACTGCATCACATGACAATGATGATGATATATTATGTGTTTTATGATTATTATTTATAATAGTATTATGTATATTATAAAAATTATGTATAATACTATTTGGCATGTTATTATTATTATTATTATTATTGTTATTATTATTATTATTATTATTATTATTATTATTATTAGTAGTATGTGGCTATTGAAGCAAACCTATATAAATACGCTGTAGTATTATAATGGCTGCATTTGACAATTTGAGGCATTTCTTTCTAGGGTTTTGGTTGGCTCTGAAAAGGGCCGTTTCTGGAAAACGACAAGCGATTTACATCCATTAATTATTCGTTGTCAGACGAATAGTCGGAGTCAGAACCAGACACTATTTCAACAGACTCGTTGAATAGTTCTCGTCTTAGATCGGCGACTTGGTCTGCTTTCGTGTAGGCGTAGTCGTAGAACATGTTGCGTGCACCTTCGATGACGGCCAGTTTCAAACGTAAGTTGTAGCGGAATGATTTGTTGTTTTCCCGCTTTGCCATCTTGTAGCGTTTCTGCACCTCTCCAAGTCGCTGGTTGAGCATGACGATCTGGTCACAGGCTTTTCTGAAGCGACGTTCCGATTCACACAATGTAAATCGTTTATCAAGTGAGCTGTTGATTCTAGAAGGCATCTTGGATAGTTGCATGTACAAGCTATAGCAAGACAATAATGACTTCCAACGTAAGTTTTTCGTATTTATACGTATTTTCAACGGAGATACACAAGTCATAAATGTCACTGCCACTCTATGGCACGGAGAATGATACGGGCGGTCTGAGTTGACACTTAGCTAATTAACACGAGTCGTTAGAACAACAATGCCATGTGCTAATCGACAATTAATCACCGTCACTCTATTGACTAGATTAGTGTGTATTTGCCAAACATTCCATGCACGAAACGGTTGAGTGAATGAGTCCAATTTAGATTTGTTTTTATGAAATATGTTTAAAGGGACACACGGCATTCTTGATTTGTTAAAACTCGCGGCGCCCCGTTAGTATTTCTACATAACTTGCATTTGTTTAATCATTAATATTAATTATCAGAAACTCATAGAGCAAATTGTTTTGCACCTTGCTAACTGTTGATTATATTGCACCAATGATATACTTAAACATATGGCAGAATAAGTATAACACATGAACACCCACACTTGTTTCTGACTATATGCAACAGGTTTAAAGTCAAAATGATACTGAATTAATAAATCAAGACGCTTATTAAAAAGTGCTGGATAAAAACTGACGGAGTGTCATGTGTCCCTTTAATATGCTAAAAGGCTCCGAAAAAACAACAACAACACACAGTACATTTGAATGAGAAAAGAATACAACATCGATCATATTGATGTTCAATTCATGTTGACATTGTTTGTCCAAGAGAAGTAATACATGCACATGTAGAGGAAAATAGAAGAAATAGAGATACCTCTGCTCTTGCCGCGCTTAGATTGCCCATGCACATGAATCCGTTGCTTACCAATGACGTTGCAACATCACAATACGTCAACGTCACAATACGGGCTTAACGTAACGACAGACCATGTGATAATGTTAATACTTAAGAATTACACATACATGTTTTACTGCGTATTATTGTATGTGATGACTGCATCACATGACAATGATGATGATATATTATGTGTTTTATGATTATTATTTATAATAGTATTATGTATATTATAAAAATTATGTATAATACTATTTGGCATGTTATTATTATTATTATTATTATTATTATTGTTATTATTATTATTATTATTATTATTATTATTATTAGTATGTGGCTATTGAAGCAAACCTATATAAATACGCTGTAGTATTATAATGGCTGCATTTGACAATTTGAGGCATTTCTTTCTAGGGTTTTGGTTGGCTCTGAAAAGGGCCGTTTCTGGAAAACGACAAGCGATTTACATCCATTAATTATTCGTTGTCAGACGAATAGTCGGAGTCAGAACCAGACACTATTTCAACAGACTTGTTGAATAGTTCTCGTCTTAGATCGGCGACTTGGTCTGCTTTCGTGTAGGCGTAGTCGTAGAACATGTTGCGTGCACCTTCGATGACGGCCAGTTTCAAACGTAAGTTGTAGCGGAATGATTTGTTGTTTTCCCGCTTTGCCATCTTGTAGCGTTTCTGCACCTCTCCAAGTCGCTGGTTGAGCATGACGATCTGGTCACAGGCTTTTCTGAAGCGACGTTCCGATTCACACAATGTAAATCGTTTATCAAGTGAGCTGTTGATTCTAGAAGGCATCTTGGATAGTTGCATGTACAAGCTATAGCAAGACAATAATGACTTCCAACGTAAGTTTTTCGTATTTATACGTATTTTCAACGGAGATACACAAGTCATAAATGTCACTGCCACTCTATGGCACGGAGAATGATACGGGCGGTCTGAGTTGACACTTAGCTAATTAACACGAGTCGTTAGAACAACAATGCCATGTGCTAATCGACAATTAATCACCGTCACTCTATTGACTAGATTAGTGTGTATTTGCCAAACATTCCATGCACGAAACGGTTGAGTGAATGAGTCCAATTTAGATTTGTTTTTATGAAATATGTTTAAAGGGACACACGGCATTCTTGATTTGTTAAAACTCGCGGCGCCCCGTTAGTTTTTCTACATAACTTGCATTTGTTCAATCATTAATATTAATTATCAGAAACTCATAGAGCAAATTGTTTTGCACCTTGCTAACTGTTGATTATATTGCACCAATGATATACTTAAACATATGGCAGAATAAGTATAACACATGAACACCCACAATTGTTTCTGACTATATGCAACAGGTTTAAAGTCAAAATGATACTGAATTAATAAATCAAGACGCTTATTAAAAAGTGCTGGATAAAAACTGACGGAGTGTCATATGTCCCTTTAATATGCTAAAAGGCTCCGAAAAAACAACAACAACACACAGTACATTTGAATGAGAAAAGAATACAACATCGATCATATTGATGTTCAATTCATGTTGACATTGTTTGTCCAAGAGAAGTAATACATGCACATGTAGAGGAAAATAGAAGAAATAGAGATACCTCTGCTCTTGCCGCGCTTAGATTGCCCATGCACATGAATCCGTTGCTTACCAATGACGTTGCAACATCACAATACGTCAACGTCACAATACGGGCTTAACGTAACGACAGACCATGTGATAATGTTAATACTTAAGAATTACACATACATGTTTTACTGCGTATTATTGTATGTGATGACTGCATCACATGACAATGATGATGATATATTATGTGTTTTATGATTATTATTTATAATAGTATTATGTATATTATAAAAATTATGTATAATACTATTTGGCATGTTATTATTATTATTATTATTATTATTATTGTTATTATTATTATTATTATTATTATTATTATTAGTATGTGGCTATTGAAGCAAACCTATATAAATACGCTGTAGTATTATAATGGCTGCATTTGACAATTTGAGGCATTTCTTTCTAGGGTTTTGGTTGGCTCTGAAAAGGGCCGTTTCTGGAAAACGACAAGCGATTTACATCCATTAATTATTCGTTGTCAGACGAATAGTCGGAGTCAGAACCAGACACTATTTCAACAGACTCGTTGAATAGTTCTCGTCTTAGATCGGCGACTTGGTCTGCTTTCGTGTAGGCGTAGTCGTAGAACATGTTGCGTGCACCTTCGATGACGGCCAGTTTCAAACGTAAGTTGTAGCGGAATGATTTGTTGTTTTCCCGCTTTGCCATCTTGTAGCGTTTCTGCACCTCTCCAAGTCGCTGGTTGAGCATGACGATCTGGTCACAGGCTTTTCTGAAGCGACGTTCCGATTCACACAATGTAAATCGTTTATCAAGTGAGCTGTTGATTCTAGAAGGCATCTTGGATAGTTGCATGTACAAGCTATAGCAAGACAATAATGACTTCCAACGTAAGTTTTTCGTATTTATACGTATTTTCAACGGAGATACACAAGTCATAAATGTCACTGCCACTCTATGGCACGGAGAATGATACGGGCGGTCTGAGTTGACACTTAGCTAATTAACACGAGTCGTTAGAACAACAATGCCATGTGCTAATCGACAATTAATCACCGTCACTCTATTGACTAGATTAGTGTGTATTTGCCAAACATTCCATGCACGAAACGGTTGAGTGAATGAGTCCAATTTAGATTTGTTTTTATGAAATATGTTTAAAGGGACACACGGCATTCTTGATTTGTTAAAACTCGCGGCGCCCCGTTAGTTTTTCTACATAACTTGCATTTGTTCAATCATTAATATTAATTATCAGAAACTCATAGAGCAAATTGTTTTGCACCTTGCTAACTGTTGATTATATTGCACCAATGATATACTTAAACATATGGCAGAATAAGTATAACACATGAACACCCACAATTGTTTCTGACTATATGCAACAGGTTTAAAGTCAAAATGATACTGAATTAATAAATCAAGACGCTTATTAAAAAGTGCTGGATAAAAACTGACGGAGTGTCATGTGTCCCTTTAATATGCTAAAAGGCTCCGAAAAAACAACAACAACACACAGTACATTTGAATGAGAAAAGAATACAACATCGATCATATTGATGTTCAATTCATGTTGACATTGTTTGTCCAAGAGAAGTAATACATGCACATGTAGAGGAAAATAGAAGAAATAGAGATACCTCTGCTCTTGCCGCGCTTAGATTGCCCATGCACATGAATCCGTTGCTTACCAATGACGTTGCAACATCACAATACGTCAACGTCACAATACGGGCTTAACGTAACGACAGACCATGTGATAATGTTAATACTTAAGAATTACACATACATGTTTTACTGCGTATTATTGTATGTGATGACTGCATCACATGACAATGATGATGATATATTATGTGTTTTATGATTATTATTTATAATAGTATTATGTATATTATAAAAATTATGTATAATACTATTTGGCATGTTATTATTATTATTATTATTATTATTATTGTTATTATTATTATTATTATTATTATTATTATTAGTATGTGGCTATTGAAGCAAACCTATATAAATACGCTGTAGTATTATAATGGCTGCATTTGACAATTTGAGGCATTTCTTTCTAGGGTTTTGGTTGGCTCTGAAAAGGGCCGTTTCTGGAAAACGACAAGCGATTTACATCCATTAATTATTCGTTGTCAGACGAATAGTCGGAGTCAGAACCAGACACTATTTCAACAGACTCGTTGAATAGTTCTCGTCTTAGATCGGCGACTTGGTCTGCTTTCGTGTAGGCGTAGTCGTAGAACATGTTGCGTGCACCTTCGATGACGGCCAGTTTCAAACGTAAGTTGTAGCGGAATGATTTGTTGTTTTCCCGCTTTGCCATCTTGTAGCGTTTCTGCACCTCTCCAAGTCGCTGGTTGAGCATGACGATCTGGTCACAGGCTTTTCTGAAGCGACGTTCCGATTCACACAATGTAAATCGTTTATCAAGTGAGCTGTTGATTCTATAAGGCATCTTGGATAGTTGCATGTACAAGCTATAGCAAGACAATAATGACTTCCAACGTAAGTTTTTCGTATTTATACGTATTTTCAACGGAGATACACAAGTCATAAATGTCACTGCCACTCTATGGCACGGAGAATGATACGGGCGGTCTGAGTTGACACTTAGCTAATTAACACGAGTCGTTAGAACAACAATGCCATGTGCTAATCGACAATTAATCACCGTCACTCTATTGACTAGATTAGTGTGTATTTGCCAAACATTCCATGCACGAAACGGTTGAGTGAATGAGTCCAATTTAGATTTGTTTTTATGAAATATGTTTAAAGGGACACACGGCATTCTTGATTTGTTAAAACTCGCGGCGCCCCGTTAGTTTTTCTACATAACTTGCATTTGTTCAATCATTAATATTAATTATCAGAAACTCATAGAGCAAATTGTTTTGCACCTTGCTAACTGTTGATTATATTGCACCAATGATATACTTAAACATATGGCAGAATAAGTATAACACATGAACACCCACACTTGTTTCTGACTATATGCAACAGGTTTAAAGTCAAAATGATACTGAATTAATAAATCAAGACGCTTATTAAAAAGTGCTGGATAAAAACTGACGGAGTGTCATGTGTCCCTTTAATATGCTAAAAGGCTCCGAAAAAACCACAACAACAACACACAGTACATTTGAATGAGAAAAGAATACAACATCGATCATATTGATGTTCAATTCATGTTGACATTGTTTGTCCAAGAGAAGTAATACATGCACATGTAGAGGAAAATAGAAGAAATAGAGATACCTCTGCTCTTGCCGCGCTTAGATTGCCCATGCACATGAATCCGTTGCTTACCAGTGACGTTGCAACATCACAATACGTCAACGTCACAATACGGGCTTAACGTAACGACAGACCATGTGATAATGTTAATACTTAAGAATTACACATACATGTTTTACTGCGTATTATTGTATGTGATGACTGCATCACATGACAATGATGATGATATATTATGTGTTTTATGATTATTATTTATAATAGTATTATGTATATTATAAAAATTATGTATAATACTATTTGGCATGTTATTATTATTATTATTATTATTATTATTATTGTTATTATTGTTATTATTATTATTATTATTATTATTATTATTATTATTATTAGTATGTGGCTATTGAAGCAAACCTATATAAATACGCTGTAGTATTATAATGGCTGCATTTGACAATTTGAGGCATTTCTTTCTAGGGTTTTGGTTGGCTCTTAAAAGGGCCGTTTCTGGAAAACGACAAGCGATTTACATCCATTAATTATTCGTTGTCAGACGAATAGTCGGAGTCAGAACCAGACACTATTTCAACAGACTCGTTGAATAGTTCTCGTCTTAGATCGGCGACTTGGTCTGCTTTCGTGTAGGCGTAGTCGTAGAACATGTTGCGTGCACCTTCGATGACGGCCAGTTTCAAACGTAAGTTGTAGCGGAATGATTTGTTGTTTTCCCGCTTTGCCATCTTGTAGCGTTTCTGCACCTCTCCAAGTCGCTGGTTGAGCATGACGATCTGGTCACAGGCTTTTCTGAAGCGACGTTCCGATTCACACAATGTAAATCGTTTATCAAGTGAGCTGTTGATTCTATAAGGCATCTTGGATAGTTGCATGTACAAGCTATAGCAAGACAATAATGACTTCCAACGTAAGTTTTTCGTATTTATACGTATTTTCAACGGAGATACACAAGTCATAAATGTCACTGCCACTCTATGGCACGGAGAATGATACGGGCGGTCTGAGTTGACACTTAGCTAATTAACACGAGTCGTTAGAACAACAATGCCATGTGCTAATCGACAATTAATCACCGTCACTCTATTGACTAGATTAGTGTGTATTTGCCAAACATTCCATGCACGAAACGGTTGAGTGAATGAGTCCAATTTAGATTTGTTTTTATGAAATATGTTTAAAGGGACACACGGCATTCTTGATTTGTTAAAACTCGCGGCGCCCCGTTAGTTTTTCTACATAACTTGCATTTGTTCAATCATTAATATTAATTATCAGAAACTCATAGAGCAAATTGTTTTGCACCTTGCTAACTGTTGATTATATTGCACCAATGATATACTTAAACATATGGCAGAATAAGTATAACACATGAACACCCACACTTGTTTCTGACTATATGCAACAGGTTTAAAGTCAAAATGATACTGAATTAATAAATCAAGACGCTTATTAAAAAGTGCTGGATAAAAACTGACGGAGTGTCATGTGTCCCTTTAATATGCTAAAAGGCTCCGAAAAAACAACAACAACACACAGTACATTTGAATGAGAAAAGAATACAACATCGATCATATTGATGTTCAATTCATGTTGACATTGTTTGTCCAAGAGAAGTAATACATGCACATGTAGAGGAAAATAGAAGAAATAGAGATACCTATGCTCTTGCCGCGCTTAGATTGCCCATGCACATGAATCCGTTGCTTACCAATGACGTTGCAACATCACAATACGTCAACGTCACAATACGGGCTTAACGTAACGACAGACGATGTGATAATGTTAATACTTAAGAATTACACATACATGTTTTACTGCGTATTATTGTATGTGATGACTGCATCACATGACAATGATGATGATATATTATGTGTTTTATGATTATTATTTATAATAGTATTATGTATATTATAAAAATTATGTATAATACTATTTGGCATGTTATTATTATTATTATTATTATTATTATTGTTATTATTGTTATTATTATTATTATTATTAGTAGTATGTGGCTATTGAAGCAAACCTATATAAATACGCTGTAGTATTATAATGGCTACATTTGACAATTTGAGGCATTTCTTTCTAGGGTTTTGGTTGGCTCTTAAAAGGGCCGTTTCTGGAAAACGACAAGCGATTTACATCCATTAATTATTCGTTGTCAGACGAATAGTCGGAGTCAGAACCAGACACTATTTCAACAGACTCGTTGAATAGTTCTCGTCTTAGATCGGCGACTTGGTCTGCTTTCGTGTAGGCGTAGTCGTAGAACATGTTGCGTGCACCTTCGATGACGGCCAGTTTCAAACGTAAGTTGTAGCGGAATGATTTGTTGTTTTCCCGCTTTGCCATCTTGTAGCGTTTCTGCACCTCTCCAAGTCGCTGGTTGAGCATGACGATCTGGTCACAGGCTTTTCTGAAGCGACGTTCCGATTCACACAATGTAAATCGTTTATCAAGTGAGCTGTTGATTCTAGAAGGCATCTTGGATAGTTGCATGTACAAGCTATAGCAAGACAATAATGACTTCCAACGTAAGTTTTTCGTATTTATACGTATTTTCAACGGAGATACACAAGTCATAAATGTCACTGCCACTCTATGGCACGGAGAATGATACGGGCGGTCTGAGTTGACACTTAGCTAATTAACACGAGTCGTTAGAACAACAATGCCATGTGCTAATCGACAATTAATCACCGTCACTCTATTGACTAGATTAGTGTGTATTTGCCAAACATTCCATGCACGAAACGGTTGAGTGAATGAGTCCAATTTAGATTTGTTTTTATGAAATATGTTTAAAGGGACACACGGCATTCTTGATTTGTTAAAACTCGCGGCGCCCCGTTAGTTTTTCTACATAACTTGCATTTGTTCAATCATTAATATTAATTATCAGAAACTCATAGAGCAAATTGTTTTGCACCTTGCTAACTGTTGATTATATTGCACCAATGATATACTTAAACATATGGCAGAATAAGTATAACACATGAACACCCACACTTGTTTCTGACTATATGCAACAGGTTTAAAGTCAAAATGATACTGAATTAATAAATCAAGACGCTTATTAAAAAGTGCTGGATAAAAACTGACGGAGTGTCATGTGTCCCTTTAATATGCTAAAAGGCTCCGAAAAAACAACAACAACACACAGTACATTTGAATGAGAAAAGAATACAACATCGATCATATTGATGTTCAATTCATGTTGACATTGTTTGTCCAAGAGAAGTAATACATGCACATGTAGAGGAAAATAGAAGAAATAGAGATACCTCTGCTCTTGCCGCGCTTAGATTGCCCATGCACATGAATCCGTTGCTTACCAATGACGTTGCAACATCACAATACGTCAACGTCACAATACGGGCTTAACGTAACGACAGACCATGTGATAATGTTAATACTTAAGAATTACACATACATGTTTTACTGCGTATTATTGTATGTGATGACTGCATCACATGACAATGATGATGATATATTATGTGTTTTATGATTATTATTTATAATAGTATTATGTATATTATAAAAATTATGTATAATACTATTTGGCATGTTATTATTATTATTATTATTATTGTTATTATTATTATTATTATTATTATTATTATTAGTATGTGGCTATTGAAGCAAACCTATATAAATACGCTGTAGTATTATAATGGCTGCATTTGACAATTTGAGGCATTTCTTTCTAGGGTTTTGGTTGGCTCTGAAAAGGGCCGTTTCTGGAAAACGACAAGCGATTTACATCCATTAATTATTCGTTGTCAGACGAATAGTCGGAGTCAGAACCAGACACTATTTCAACAGACTCGTTGAATAGTTCTCGTCTTAGATCGGCGACTTGGTCTGCTTTCGTGTAGGCGTAGTCGTAGAACATGTTGCGTGCACCTTCGATGACGGCCAGTTTCAAACGTAAGTTGTAGCGGAATGATTTGTTGTTTTCCCGCTTTGCCATCTTGTAGCGTTTCTGCACCTCTCCAAGTCGCTGGTTGAGCATGACGATCTGGTCACAGGCTTTTCTGAAGCGACGTTCCGATTCACACAATGTAAATCGTTTATCAAGTGAGCTGTTGATTCTAGAAGGCATCTTGGATAGTTGCATGTACAAGCTATAGCAAGACAATAATGACTTCCAACGTAAGTTTTTCGTATTTATACGTATTTTCAACGGAGATACACAAGTCATAAATGTCACTGCCACTCTATGGCACGGAGAATGATACGGGCGGTCTGAGTTGACACTTAGCTAATTAACACGAGTCGTTAGAACAACAATGCCATGTGCTAATCGACAATTAATCACCGTCACTCTATTGACTAGATTAGTGTGTATTTGCCAAACATTCCATGCACGAAACGGTTGAGTGAATGAGTCCAATTTAGATTTGTTTTTATGAAATATGTTTAAAGGGACACACGGCATTCTTGATTTGTTAAAACTCGCGGCGCCCCGTTAGTTTTTCTACATAACTTGCATTTGTTCAATCATTAATATTAATTATCAGAAACTCATAGAGCAAATTGTTTTGCACCTTGCTAACTGTTGATTATATTGCACCAATGATATACTTAAACATATGGCAGAATAAGTATAACACATGAACACCCACACTTGTTTCTGACTATATGCAACAGGTTTAAAGTCAAAATGATACTGAATTAATAAATCAAGACGCTTATTAAAAAGTGCTGGATAAAAACTGACGGAGTGTCATGTGTCCCTTTAATATGCTAAAAGGCTCCGAAAAAACCACAACAACAACACACAGTACATTTGAATGAGAAAAGAATACAACATCGATCATATTGATGTTCAATTCATGTTGACATTGTTTGTCCAAGAGAAGTAATACATGCACATGTAGAGGAAAATAGAAGAAATAGAGATACCTCTGCTCTTGCCGCGCTTAGATTGCCCATGCACATGAATCCGTTGCTTACCAATGACGTTGCAACATCACAATACGTCAACGTCACAATACGGGCTTAACGTAACGACAGACCATGTGATAATGTTAATACTTAAGAATTACACATACATGTTTTACTGCGTATTATTGTATGTGATGACTGCATCACATGACAATGATGATGATATATTATGTGTTTTATGATTATTATTTATAACAGTATTATGTATATTATAAAAATTATGTATAATACTATTTGGCATGTTATTATTATTATTATTATTATTATTATTGTTATTATTATTATTATTATTATTATTATTATTATTATTATTATTAGTATGTGGCTATTGAAGCAAACCTATATAAATACGCTGTAGTATTATAATGGCTGCATTTGACAATTTGAGGCATTTCTTTCTAGGGTTTTGGTTGGCTCTGAAAAGGGCCGTTTCTGGAAAACGACAAGCGATTTACATCCATTAATTATTCGTTGTCAGACGAATAGTCGGAGTCAGAACCAGACACTATTTCAACAGACTCGTTGAATAGTTCTCGTCTTAGATCGGCGACTTGGTCTGCTTTCGTGTAGGCGTAGTCGTAGAACATGTTGCGTGCACCTTCGATGACGGCCAGTTTCAAACGTAAGTTGTAGCGGAATGATTTGTTGTTTTCCCGCTTTGCCATCTTGTAGCGTTTCTGCACCTCTCCAAGTCGCTGGTTGAGCATGACGATCTGGTCACAGGCTTTTCTGAAGCGACGTTCCGATTCACACAATGTAAATCGTTTATCAAGTGAGCTGTTGATTCTAGAAGGCATCTTGGATAGTTGCATGTACAAGCTATAGCAAGACAATAATGACTTCCAACTTAAGTTTTTCGTATTTATACGTATTTTCAACGGAGATACACAAGTCATAAATGTCACTGCCACTCTATGGCACGGAGAATGATACGGGCGGTCTGAGTTGACACTTAGCTAATTAACACGAGTCGTTAGAACAACAATGCCATGTGCTAATCGACAATTAATCACCGTCACTCTATTGACTAGATTAATGTATATTTGCCAAACATTCCATGCACGAAACGGTTGAGTGAATGAGTCCAATTTAGATTTGTTTTTATGAAATATGTTTAAAGGGACACACGGCATTCTTGATTTGTTAAAACTCGCGGCGCCCCGTTAGTTTTTCTACATAACTTGCATTTGTTCAATCATTAATATTAATTATCAGAAACTCATAGAGCAAATTGTTTTGCACCTTGCTAACTGTTGATTATATTGCACCAATGATATACTTAAACATATGGCAGAATAAGTATAACACATGAACACCCACACTTGTTTCTGACTATATGCAACAGGTTTAAAGTCAAAATGATACTGAATAAATAAATCAAGACGCTTATTAAAAAGTGCTGGATAAAAACTGACGGAGTGTCATGTGTCCCTTTAATATGCTAAAAGGCTCCGAAAAAACAACAACAACACACAGTACATTTGAATGAGAAAAGAATACAACATCGATCATATTGATGTTCAATTCATGTTGACATTGTTTGTCCAAGAGAAGTAATACATGCACATGTAGAGGAAAATAGAAGAAATAGAGATACCTCTGCTCTTGCCGCGCTTAGATTGCCCATGCACATGAATCCGTTGCTTACCAATGACGTTGCAACATCACAATACGTCAACGTCACAATACGGGCTTAACGTAACGACAGACCATGTGATAATGTTAATACTTAAGAATTACACATACATGTTTTACTGCGTATTATTGTATGTGATGACTGCATCACATGACAATGATGATGATATATTATGTGTTTTATGATTATTATTTATAATAGTATTATGTATATTATAAAAATTATGTATAATACTATTTGGCATGTTATTATTATTATTATTATTATTATTATTGTTATTATTATTATTATTATTATTATTATTATTATTAGTATGTGGCTATTGAAGCAAACCTATATAAATACGCTGTAGTATTATAATGGCTGCATTTGACAATTTGAGGCATTTCTTTCTAGGGTTTTGGTTGGCTCTGAAAAGGGCCGTTTCTGGAAAACGACAAGCGATTTACATCCATTAATTATTCGTTGTCAGACGAATAGTCGGAGTCAGAACCAGACACTATTTCAACAGACTCGTTGAATAGTTCTCGTCTTAGATCGGCGACTTGGTCTGCTTTCGTGTAGGCGTAGTCGTAGAACATGTTGCGTGCACCTTCGATGACGGCCAGTTTCAAACGTAAGTTGTAGCGGAATGATTTGTTGTTTTCCCGCTTTGCCATCTTGTAGCGTTTCTGCACCTCTCCAAGTCGCTGGTTGAGCATGACGATCTGGTCACAGGCTTTTCTGAAGCGACGTTCCGATTCACACAATGTAAATCGTTTATCAAGTGAGCTGTTGATTCTAGAAGGCATCTTGGATAGTTGCATGTACAAGCTATAGCAAGACAATAATGACTTCCAACGTAAGTTTTTCGTATTTATACGTATTTTCAACGGAGATACACAAGTCATAAATGTCACTGCCACTCTATGGCACGGAGAATGATACGGGCGGTCTGAGTTGACACTTAGCTAATTAACACGAGTCGTTAGAACAACAATGCCATGTGCTAATCGACAATTAATCACCGTCACTCTATTGACTAGATTAGTGTGTATTTGCCAAACATTCCATGCACGAAACGGTTGAGTGAATGAGTCCAATTTATATTTGTTTTTATGAAATATGTTTAAAGGGACACACGGCATTCTTGATTTGTTAAAACTCGCGGCGCCCCGTTAGTTTTTCTACATAACTTGCATTTGTTCAATCATTAATATTAATTATCAGAAACTCATAGAGCAAATTGTTTTGCACCTTGCTAACTGTTGATTATATTGCACCAATGATATACTTAAACATATGGCAGAATAAGTATATAACATGAACACCCACACTTGTTTCTGACTATATGCAACAGGTTTAAAGTCAAAATGATACTGAATTAATAAATCAAGACGCTTATTAAAAAGTGCTGGATAAAAACTGACGGAGTGTCATGTGTCCCTTTAATATGCTAAAAGGCTCCGAAAAAACAACAACAACACACAGTACATTTGAATGAGAAAAGAATACAACATCGATCATATTGATGTTCAATTCATGTTGACATTGTTTGTCCAAGAGAAGTAATACATGCACATGTAGAGGAAAATAGAAGAAATAGAGATACCTCTGCTCTTGCCGCGCTTAGATTGCCCATGCACATGAATCCGTTGCTTACCAATGACGTTGCAACATCACAATACGTCAACGTCACAATACGGGCTTAACGTAACGATAGACCATGTGATAATGTTAATACTTAAGAATTACACATACATGTTTTACTGCGTATTATTGTATGTGATGACTGCATCACATGACAATGATGATGATATATTATGTGTTTTATGATTATTATTTATAATAGTATTATGTATATTATAAAAATTATGTATAATACTATTTGGCATGTTATTATTATTATTATTATTATTATTATTGTTAGTATTATTATTATTATTATTATTATTATTAGTATGTGGCTATTGAAGCAAACCTATATAAATACGCTGTAGTATTATAATGGCTGCATTTGACAATTTGAGGCATTTCTTTCTAGGGTTTTGGTTGGCTCTGAAAAGGGCCGTTTCTGGAAAACGACAAGCGATTTACATCCATTAATTATTCGTTGTCAGACGAATAGTCGGAGTCAGAACCAGACACTATTTCAACAGACTCGTTGAATAGTTCTCGTCTTAGATCGGCGACTTGGTCTGCTTTCGTGTAGGCGTAGTCGTAGAACATGTTGCGTGCACCTTCGATGACGGCCAGTTTCAAACGTAAGTTGTAGCGGAATGATTTGTTGTTTTCCCGCTTTGCCATCTTGTAGCGTTTCTGCACCTCTCCAAGTCGCTGGTTGAGCATGACGATCTGGTCACAGGCTTTTCTGAAGCGACGTTCCGATTCACACAATGTAAATCGTTTATCAAGTGAGCTGTTGATTCTAGAAGGCATCTTGGATAGTTGCATGTACAAGCTATAGCAAGACAATAATGACTTCCAACGTAAGTTTTTCGTATTTATACGTATTTTCAACGGAGATACACAAGTCATAAATGTCACTGCCACTCTATGGCACGGAGAATGATACGGGCGGTCTGAGTTGACACTTAGCTAATTAACACGAGTCGTTAGAACAACAATGCCATGTGCTAATCGACAATTAATCACCGTCACTCTATTGACTAGATTAGTGTGTATTTGCCAAACATTCCATGCACGAAACGGTTGAGTGAATGAGTCCAATTTAGATTTGTTTTTATGAAATATGTTTAAAGGGACACACGGCATTCTTGATTTGTTAAAACTCGCGGCGCCCCGTTAGTTTTTCTACATAACTTGCATTTGTTCAATCATTAATATTAATTATCAGAAACTCATAGAGCAAATTGTTTTGCACCTTGCTAACTGTTGATTATATTGCACCAATGATATACTTAAACATATGGCAGAATAAGTATAACACATGAACACCCACACTTGTTTCTGACTATATGCAACAGGTTTAAAGTCAAAATGATACTGAATTAATAAATCAAGACGCTTATTAAAAAGTGCTGGATAAAAACTGACGGAGTGTCATGTGTCCCTTTAATATGCTAAAAGGCTCCGAAAAAACAACAACAACACACAGTACATTTGAATGAGAAAAGAATACAACATCGATCATATTGATGTTCAATTCATGTTGACATTGTTTGTCCAAGAGAAGTAATACATGCACATGTAGAGGAAAATAGAAGAAATAGAGATACCTCTGCTCTTGCCGCGCTTAGATTGCCCATGCACATGAATCCGTTGCTTACCAATGACGTTGCAACATCACAATACGTCAACGTCACAATACGGGCTTAACGTAACGACAGACCATGTGATAATGTTAATACTTAAGAATTACACATACATGTTTTACTGCGTATTATTGTATGTGATGACTGCATCACATGACAATGATGATGATATATTATGTGTTTTATGATTATTATTTATAATAGTATTATGTATATTATAAAAATTATGTATAATACTATTTGGCATGTTATTATTATTATTATTATTATTATTATTGTTATTATTATTATTATTATTATTATTATTATTATTATTATTATTAGTATGTGGCTATTGAAGCAAACCTATATAAATACGCTGTAGTATTATAATGGCTGCATTTGACAATTTGAGGCATTTCTTTCTAGGGTTTTGGTTGGCTCTGAAAAGGGCCGTTTCTGGAAAACGACAAGCGATTTACATCCATTAATTATTCGTTGTCAGACGAATAGTCGGAGTCAGAACCAGACACTATTTCAACAGACTCGTTGAATAGTTCTCGTCTTAGATCGGCGACTTGGTCTGCTTTCGTGTAGGCGTAGTCGTAGAACATGTTGCGTGCACCTTCGATGACGGCCAGTTTCAAACGTAAGTTGTAGCGGAATGATTTGTTGTTTTCCCGCTTTGCCATCTTGTAGCGTTTCTGCACCTCTCCAAGTCGCTGGTTGAGCATGACGATCTGGTCACAGGCTTTTCTGAAGCGACGTTCCGATTCACACAATGTAAATCGTTTATCAAGTGAGCTGTTGATTCTAGAAGGCATCTTGGATAGTTGCATGTACAAGCTATAGCAAGACAATAATGACTTCCAACGTAAGTTTTTCGTATTTATACGTATTTTCAACGGAGATACACAAGTCATAAATGTCACTGCCACTCTATGGCACGGAGAATGATACGGGCGGTCTGAGTTGACACTTAGCTAATTAACACGAGTCGTTAGAACAACAATGCCATGTGCTAATCGACAATTAATCACCGTCACTCTATTGACTAGATTAGTGTGTATTTGCCAAACATTCCATGCACGAAACGGTTGAGTGAATGAGTCCAATTTAGATTTGTTTTTATGAAATATGTTTAAAGGGACACACGGCATTCTTGATTTGTTAAAACTCGCGGCGCCCCGTTAGTTTTTCTACATAACTTGCATTTGTTCAATCATTAATATTAATTATCAGAAACTCATAGAGCAAATTGTTTTGCACCTTGCTAACTGTTGATTATATTGCACCAATGATATACTTAAACATATGGCAGAATAAGTATAACACATGAACACCCACACTTGTTTCTGACTATATGCAACAGGTTTAAAGTCAAAATGATACTGAATTAATAAATCAAGACTCTTATTAAAAAGTGCTGGATAAAAACTGACGGAGTGTCATGTGTCCCTTTAATATGCTAAAAGGCTCCGAAAAAACAACAACAACACACAGTACATTTGAATGAGAAAAGAATACAACATCGATCATATTGATGTTCAATTCATGTTGACATTGTTTGTCCAAGAGAAGTAATACATGCACATGTAGAGGAAAATAGAAGAAATAGAGATACCTCTGCTCTTGCCGCGCTTAGATTGCCCATGCACATGAATCCGTTGCTTACCAATGACGTTGCAACATCACAATACGTCAACGTCACAATACGGGCTTAACGTAACGACAGACCATGTGATAATGTTAATACTTAAGAATTACACATACATGTTTTACTGCGTATTATTGTATGTGATGACTGCATCACATGACAATGATGATGATATATTATGTGTTTTATGATTATTATTTATAATAGTATTATGTATATTATAAAAATTATGTATAATACTATTTGGCAGTTATTATGATTATTATTATTATTATTATTGTTATTATTATTATTATTATTATTATTATTATTATTATTAGTATGTGGCTATTGAAGCAAACCTATATAAATACGCTGTAGTATTATAATGGCTGCATTTGACAATTTGAGGCATTTCTTTCTAGGGTTTTGGTTGGCTCTGAAAAGGGCCGTTTCTGGAAAACGACAAGCGATTTACATCCATTAATTATTCGTTGTCAGACGAATAGTCGGAGTCAGAACCAGACACTATTTCAACAGACTCGTTGAATAGTTCTCGTCTTAGATCGGCGACTTGGTCTGCTTTCATGTAGGCGTAGTCGTAGAACATGTTGCGTGCACCTTCGATGACGGCCAGTTTCAAACGTAAGTTGTAGCGGAATGATTTGTTGTTTTCCCGCTTTGCCATCTTGTAGCGTTTCTGCACCTCTCCAAGTCGCTGGTTGAGCATGACGATCTGGTCACAGGCTTTTCTGAAGCGACGTTCCGATTCACACAATGTAAATCGTTTATCAAGTGAGCTGTTGATTCTAGAAGGCATCTTGGATAGTTGCATGTACAAGCTATAGCAAGACAATAATGACTTCCAACGTAAGTTTTTCGTATTTATACGTATTTTCAACGGAGATACACAAGTCATAAATGTCACTGCCACTCTATGGCACGGAGAATGATACGGGCGGTCTGAGTTGACACTTAGCTAATTAACACGAGTCGTTAGAACAACAATGCCATGTGCTAATCGACAATTAATCACCGTCACTCTATTGACTAGATTAGTGTGTATTTGCCAAACATTCCATGCACGAAACGGTTGAGTGAATGAGTCCAATTTAGATTTGTTTTTATGAAATATGTTTAAAGGGACACACGGCATTCTTGATTTGTTAAAACTCGCGGCGCCCCGTTAGTTTTTCTACATAACTTGCATTTGTTCAATCATTAATATTAATTATCAGAAACTCATAGAGCAAATTGTTTTGCACCTTGCTAACTGTTGATTATATTGCACCAATGATATACTTAAACATATGGCAGAATAAGTATAACACATGAACACCCACACTTGTTTCTGACTATATGCAACAGGTTTAAAGTCAAAATGATACTGAATTAATAAATCAAGACGCTTATTAAAAAGTGCTGGATAAAAACTGACGGAGTGTCATGTGTCCCTTTAATATGCTAAAAGGCTCCGAAAAAACAACAACAACACACAGTACATTTGAATGAGAAAAGAATACAACATCGATCATATTGATGTTCAATTCATGTTGACATTGTTTGTCCAAGAGAAGTAATACATGCACATGTAGAGGAAAATAGAAGAAATAGAGATACCTCTGCTCTTGCCGCGCTTAGATTGCCCATGCACATGAATCCGTTGCTTACCAATGACGTTGCAACATCACAATACGTCAACGTCACAATACGGGCTTAACGTAACGACAGACCATGTGATAATGTTAATACTTAAGAATTACACATACATGTTTTACTGCGTATTATTGTATGTGATGACTGCATCACATGACAATGATGATGATATATTATGTGTTTTATGATTATTATTTATAATAGTATTATGTATATTATAAAAATTATGTATAATACTATTTGGCATGTTATTATTATTATCATTATTATTATTATTGTTATTATTATTATTATTATTATTATTATTATTATTAGTATGTGGCTATTGAAGCAAACCTATATAAATACGCTGTAGTATTATAATGGCTGCATTTGACAATTTGAGGCATTTCTTTCTAGGGTTTTGGTTGGCTCTGAAAAGGGCCGTTTCTGGAAAACGACAAGCGATTTACATCCATTAATTATTCGTTGTCAGACGAATAGTCGGAGTCAGAACCAGACACTATTTCAACAGACTCGTTGAATAGTTCTCGTCTTAGATCGGCGACTTGGTCTGCTTTCGTGTAGGCGTAGTCGTAGAACATGTTGCGTGCACCTTCGATGACGGCCAGTTTCAAACGTAAGTTGTAGCGGAATGATTTGTTGTTTTCCCGCTTTGCCATCTTGTAGCGTTTCTGCACCTCTCCAAGTCGCTGGTTGAGCATGACGATCTGGTCACAGGCTTTTCTGAAGCGACGTTCCGATTCACACAATGTAAATCGTTTATCAAGTGAGCTGTTGATTCTAGAAGGCATCTTGGATAGTTGCATGTACAAGCTATAGCAAGACAATAATGACTTCCAACGTAAGTTTTTCGTATTTATACGTATTTTCAACGGAGATACACAAGTCATAAATGTCACTGCCACTCTATGGCACGGAGAATGATACGGGCGGTCTGAGTTGACACTTAGCTAATTAACACGAGTCGTCAGAACAACAATGCCATGTGCTAATCGACAATTAATCACCGTCACTCTATTGACTAGATTAGTGTGTATTTGCCAAACATTCCATGCACGAAACGGTTGAGTGAATGAGTCCAATTTAGATTTGTTTTTATGAAATATGTTTAAAGGGACACACGGCATTCTTGATTTGTTAAAACTCGCGGCGCCCCGTTAGTTTTTCTACATAACTTGCATTTGTTCAATCATTAATATTAATTATCAGAAACTCATAGAGCAAATTGTTTTGCACCTTGCTAACTGTTTTTTATATTGCACCAATGATATACTTAAACATATGGCAGAATAAGTATAACACATGAACACCCACACTTGTTTCTGACTATATGCAACAGGTTTAAAGTCAAAATGATACTGAATTAATAAATCAAGACGCTTATTAAAAAGTGCTGGATAAAAACTGACGGAGTGTCATGTGTCCCTTTAATATGCTAAAAGGCTCCGAAAAAACAACAACAACACACAGTACATTTGAATGAGAAAAGAATACAACATCGATCATATTGATGTTCAATTCATGTTGACATTGTTTGTCCAAGAGAAGTAATACATGCACATGTAGAGGAAAATAGAAGAAATAGAGATACCTCTGCTCTTGCCGCGCTTAGATTGCCCATGCACATGAATCCGTTGCTTACCAATGACGTTGCAACATCACAATACGTCAACGTCACAATACGGGCTTAACGTAACGACAGACCATGTGATAATGTTAATACTTAAGAATTACACATACATGTTTTACTGCGTATTATTGTATGTGATGACTGCATCACATGACAATGATGATGATATATTATGTGTTTTATGATTATTATTTATAATAGTATTATGTATATTATAAAAATTATGTATAATACTATTTGGCAGTTATTATTATTATTATTATTATTATTATTGTTATTATTATTATTATTATTATTATTATTATTATTAGTATGTGGCTATTGAAGCAAACCTATATAAATACGCTGTAGTATTATAATGGCTGCATTTGACAATTTGAGGCATTTCTTTCTAGGGTTTTGGTTGGCTCTGAAAAGGGCCGTTTCTGGAAAACGACAAGCGATTTACATCCATTAATTACTCGTTGTCAGACGAATAGTCGGAGTCAGAACCAGACACTATTTCAACAGACTCGTTGAATAGTTCTCGTCTTAGATCGGCGACTTGGTCTGCTTTCGTGTAGGCGTAGTCGTAGAACATGTTGCGTGCACCTTCGATGACGGCCAGTTTCAAACGTAAGTTGTAGCGGAATGATTTGTTGTTTTCCCGCTTTGCCATCTTGTAGCGTTTCTGCACCTCTCCAAGTCGCTGGTTGAGCATGACGATCTGGTCACAGGCTTTTCTGAAGCGACGTTCCGATTCACACAATGTAAATCGTTTATCAAGTGAGCTGTTGATTCTAGAAGGCTTCTTGGATAGTTGCATGTACAAGCTATAGCAAGACAATAATGACTTCCAACGTAAGTTTTTCGTATTTATACGTATTTTCAACGGAGATACACAAGTCATAAATGTCACTGCCACTCTATGGCACGGAGAATGATACTGGCGGTCTGAGTTGACACTTAGCTAATTAACACGAGTCGTTAGAACAACAATGCCATGTGCTAATCGACAATTAATCACCGTCACTCTATTGACTAGATTAGTGTGTATTTGCCAAACATTCCATGCACGAAACGGTTGAGTGAATGAGTCCAATTTAGATTTGTTTTTATGAAATATGTTTAAAGGGACACACGGCATTCTTGATTTGTTAAAACTCGCGGCGCCCCGTTAGTTTTTCTACATAACTTGCATTTGTTCAATCATTAATATTAATTATCAGAAACTCATAGAGCAAATTGTTTTGCACCTTGCTAACTGTTGATTATATTGCACCAATGATATACTTAAACATATGGCAGAATAAGTATAACATATGAACACCCACACTTGTTTCTGACTATATGCAACAGGTTTAAAGTCAAAATGATACTGAATTAATAAATCAAGACGCTTATTAAAAAGTGCTGGATAAAAACTGACGGAGTGTCATGTGTCCCTTTAATATGCTAAAAGGCTCCGAAAAAACAACAACAACACACAGTACATTTGAATGAGAAAAGAATACAACATCGATCATATTGATGTTCAATTCATGTTGACATTGTTTGTCCAAGAGAAGTAATACATGCACATGTAGAGGAAAATAGAAGAAATAGAGATACCTCTGCTCTTGCCGCGCTTAGATTGCCCATGCACATGAATCCGTTGCTTACCAATGACGTTGCAACATCACAATACGTCAACGTCACAATACGGGCTTAACGTAACGATAGACCATGTGATAATGTTAATACTTAAGAATTACACATACATGTTTTACTGCGTATTATTGTATGTGATGACTGCATCACATGACAATGATGATGATATATTATGTGTTTTATGATTATTATTTATAATAGTATTATGTATATTATAAAAATTATGTATAATACTATTTGGCATGTTATTATTATTATTATTATTATTATTATTGTTAGTATTATTATTATTATTATTATTATTATTAGTATGTGGCTATTGAAGCAAACCTATATAAATACGCTGTAGTATTATAATGGCTGCATTTGACAATTTGAGGCATTTCTTTCTAGGGTTTTGGTTGGCTCTGAAAAGGGCCGTTTCTGGAAAACGACAAGCGATTTACATCCATTAATTATTCGTTGTCAGACGAATAGTCGGAGTCAGAACCAGACACTATTTCAACAGACTCGTTGAATAGTTCTCGTCTTAGATCGGCGACTTGGTCTGCTTTCGTGTAGGCGTAGTCGTAGAACATGTTGCGTGCACCTTCGATGACGGCCAGTTTCAAACGTAAGTTGTAGCGGAATGATTTGTTGTTTTCCCGCTTTGCCATCTTGTAGCGTTTCTGCACCTCTCCAAGTCGCTGGTTGAGCATGACGATCTGGTCACAGGCTTTTCTGAAGCGACGTTCCGATTCACACAATGTAAATCGTTTATCAAGTGAGCTGTTGATTCTAGAAGGCATCTTGGATAGTTGCATGTACAAGCTATAGCAAGACAATAATGACTTCCAACGTAAGTTTTTCGTATTTATACGTATTTTCAACGGAGATACACAAGTCATAAATGTCACTGCCACTCTATGGCACGGAGAATGATACGGGCGGTCTGAGTTGACACTTAGCTAATTAACACGAGTCGTTAGAACAACAATGCCATGTGCTAATCGACAATTAATCACCGTCACTCTATTGACTAGATTAGTGTGTATTTGCCAAACATTCCATGCACGAAACGGTTGAGTGAATGAGTCCAATTTAGATTTGTTTTTATGAAATATGTTTAAAGGGACACACGGCATTCTTGATTTGTTAAAACTCGCGGCGCCCCGTTAGTTTTTCTACATAACTTGCATTTGTTCAATCATTAATATTAATTATCAGAAACTCATAGAGCAAATTGTTTTGCACCTTGCTAACTGTTGATTATATTGCACCAATGATATACTTAAACATATGGCAGAATAAGTATAACACATGAACACCCACACTTGTTTCTGACTATATGCAACAGGTTTAAAGTCAAAATGATACTGAATTAATAAATCAAGACGCTTATTAAAAAGTGCTGGATAAAAACTGACGGAGTGTCATGTGTCCCTTTAATATGCTAAAAGGCTCCGAAAAAACAACAACAACACACAGTACATTTGAATGAGAAAAGAATACAACATCGATCATATTGATGTTCAATTCATGTTGACATTGTTTGTCCAAGAGAAGTAATACATGCACATGTAGAGGAAAATAGAAGAAATAGAGATACCTCTGCTCTTGCCGCGCTTAGATTGCCCATGCACATGAATCCGTTGCTTACCAATGACGTTGCAACATCACAATACGTCAACGTCACAATACGGGCTTAACGTAACGATAGACCATGTGATAATGTTAATACTTAAGAATTACACATACATGTTTTACTGCGTATTATTGTATGTGATGACTGCATCACATGACAATGATGATGATATATTATGTGTTTTATGATTATTATTTATAATAGTATTATGTATATTATAAAAATTATGTATAATACTATTTGGCATGTTATTATTATTATTATTATTATTATTATTGTTAGTATTATTATTATTATTATTATTATTATTAGTATGTGGCTATTGAAGCAAACCTATATAAATACGCTGTAGTATTATAATGGCTGCATTTGACAATTTGAGGCATTTCTTTCTAGGGTTTTGGTTGGCTCTGAACAGGGCCGTTTCTGGAAAACGACAAGCGATTTACATCCATTAATTATTCGTTGTCAGACGAATAGTCGGAGTCAGAACCAGACACTATTTCAACAGACTCGTTGAATAGTTCTCGTCTTAGATCGGCGACTTGGTCTGCTTTCGTGTAGGCGTAGTCGTAGAACATGTTGCGTGCACCTTCGATGACGGCCAGTTTCAAACGTAAGTTGTAGCGGAATGATTTGTTGTTTTCCCGCTTTGCCATCTTGTAGCGTTTCTGCACCTCTCCAAGTCGCTGGTTGAGCATGACGATCTGGTCACAGGCTTTTCTGAAGCGACGTTCCGATTCACACAATGTAAATCGTTTATCAAGTGAGCTGTTGATTCTAGAAGGCATCTTGGATAGTTGCATGTACAAGCTATAGCAAGACAATAATGACTTCCAACGTAAGTTTTTCGTATTTATACGTATTTTCAACGGAGATACACAAGTCATAAATGTCACTGCCACTCTATGGCACGGAGAATGATACGGGCGGTCTGAGTTGACACTTAGCTAATTAACACGAGTCGTTAGAACAACAATGCCATGTGCTAATCGACAATTAATCACCGTCACTCTATTGACTAGATTAGTGTGTATTTGCCAAACATTCCATGCACGAAACGGTTGAGTGAATGAGTCCAATTTAGATTTGTTTTTATGAAATATGTTTAAAGGGACACACGGCATTCTTGATTTGTTAAAACTCGCGGCGCCCCGTTAGTTTTTCTACATAACTTGCATTTGTTCAATCATTAATATTAATTATCAGAAACTCATAGAGCAAATTGTTTTGCACCTTGCTAACTGTTGATTATATTGCACCAATGATATACTTAAACATATGGCAGAATAAGTATAACACATGAACACCCACACTTGTTTCTGACTATATGCAACAGGTTTAAAGTCAAAATGATACTGAATTAATAAATCAAGACGCTTATTAAAAAGTGCTGGATAAAAACTGACGGAGTGTCATGTGTCCCTTTAATATGCTAAAAGGCTCCGAAAAAACAACAACAACACACAGTACATTTGAATGAGAAAAGAATACAACATCGATCATATTGATGTTCAATTCATGTTGACATTGTTTGTCCAAGAGAAGTAATACATGCACATGTAGAGGAAAATAGAAGAAATAGAGATACCTCTGCTCTTGCCGCGCTTAGATTGCCCATGCACATGAATCCGTTGCTTACCAATGACGTTGCAACATCACAATACGTCAACGTCACAATACGGGCTTAACGTAACGATAGACCATGTGATAATGTTAATACTTAAGAATTACACATACATGTTTTACTGCGTATTATTGTATGTGATGACTGCATCACATGACAATGATGATGATATATTATGTGTTTTATGATTATTATTTATAATAGTATTATGTATATTATAAAAATTATGTATAATACTATTTGGCATGTTATTATTATTATTATTATTATTATTATTGTTAGTATTATTATTATTATTATTATTATTATTAGTATGTGGCTATTGAAGCAAACCTATATAAATACGCTGTAGTATTATAATGGCTGCATTTGACAATTTGAGGCATTTCTTTCTAGGGTTTTGGTTGGCTCTGAAAAGGGCCGTTTCTGGAAAACGACAAGCGATTTACATCCATTAATTATTCGTTGTCAGACGAATAGTCGGAGTCAGAACCAGACACTATTTCAACAGACTCGTTGAATAGTTCTCGTCTTAGATCGGCGACTTGGTCTGCTTTCGTGTAGGCGTAGTCGTAGAACATGTTGCGTGCACCTTCGATGACGGCCAGTTTCAAACGTAAGTTGTAGCGGAATGATTTGTTGTTTTCCCGCTTTGCCATCTTGTAGCGTTTCTGCACCTCTCCAAGTCGCTGGTTGAGCATGACGATCTGGTCACAGGCTTTTCTGAAGCGACGTTCCGATTCACACAATGTAAATCGTTTATCAAGTGAGCTGTTGATTCTAGAAGGCATCTTGGATAGTTGCATGTACAAGCTATAGCAAGACAATAATGACTTCCAACGTAAGTTTTTCGTATTTATACGTATTTTCAACGGAGATACACAAGTCATAAATGTCACTGCCACTCTATGGCACGGAGAATGATACGGGCGGTCTGAGTTGACACTTAGCTAATTAACACGAGTCGTTAGAACAACAATGCCATGTGCTAATCGACAATTAATCACCGTCACTCTATTGACTAGATTAGTGTGTATTTGCCAAACATTCCATGCACGAAACGGTTGAGTGAATGAGTCCAATTTAGATTTGTTTTTATGAAATATGTTTAAAGGGACACACGGCATTCTTGATTTGTTAAAACTCGCGGCGCCCCGTTAGTTTTTCTACATAACTTGCATTTGTTCAATCATTAATATTAATTATCAGAAACTCATAGAGCAAATTGTTTTGCACCTTGCTAACTGTTGATTATATTGCACCAATGATATACTTAAACATATGGCAGAATAAGTATAACACATGAACACCCACACTTGTTTCTGACTATATGCAACAGGTTTAAAGTCAAAATGATACTGAATTAATAAATCAAGACGCTTATTAAAAAGTGCTGGATAAAAACTGACGGAGTGTCATGTGTCCCTTTAATATGCTAAAAGGCTCCGAAAAAACAACAACAACACACAGTACATTTGAATGAGAAAAGAATACAACATCGATCATATTGATGTTCAATTCATGTTGACATTGTTTGTCCAAGAGAAGTAATACATGCACATGTAGAGGAAAATAGAAGAAATAGAGATACCTCTGCTCTTGCCGCGCTTAGATTGCCCATGCACATGAATCCGTTGCTTACCAATGACGTTGCAACATCACAATACGTCAACGTCACAATACGGGCTTAACGTAACGATAGACCATGTGATAATGTTAATACTTAAGAATTACACATACATGTTTTACTGCGTATTATTGTATGTGATGACTGCATCACATGACAATGATGATGATATATTATGTGTTTTATGATTATTATTTATAATAGTATTATGTATATTATAAAAATTATGTATAATACTATTTGGCATGTTATTATTATTATTATTATTATTATTATTGTTAGTATTATTATTATTATTATTATTATTATTAGTATGTGGCTATTGAAGCAAACCTATATAAATACGCTGTAGTATTATAATGGCTGCATTTGACAATTTGAGGCATTTCTTTCTAGGGTTTTGGTTGGCTCTGAAAAGGGCCGTTTCTGGAAAACGACAAGCGATTTACATCCATTAATTATTCGTTGTCAGACGAATAGTCGGAGTCAGAACCAGACACTATTTCAACAGACTCGTTGAATAGTTCTCGTCTTAGATCGGCGACTTGGTCTGCTTTCGTGTAGGCGTAGTCGTAGAACATGTTGCGTGCACCTTCGATGACGGCCAGTTTCAAACGTAAGTTGTAGCGGAATGATTTGTTGTTTTCCCGCTTTGCCATCTTGTAGCGTTTCTGCACCTCTCCAAGTCGCTGGTTGAGCATGACGATCTGGTCACAGGCTTTTCTGAAGCGACGTTCCGATTCACACAATGTAAATCGTTTATCAAGTGAGCTGTTGATTCTAGAAGGCATCTTGGATAGTTGCATGTACAAGCTATAGCAAGACAATAATGACTTCCAACGTAAGTTTTTCGTATTTATACGTATTTTCAACGGAGATACACAAGTCATAAATGTCACTGCCACTCTATGGCACGGAGAATGATACGGGCGGTCTGAGTTGACACTTAGCTAATTAACACGAGTCGTTAGAACAACAATGCCATGTGCTAATCGACAATTAATCACCGTCACTCTATTGACTAGATTAGTGTGTATTTGCCAAACATTCCATGCACGAAACGGTTGAGTGAATGAGTCCAATTTAGATTTGTTTTTATGAAATATGTTTAAAGGGACACACGGCATTCTTGATTTGTTAAAACTCGCGGCGCCCCGTTAGTTTTTCTACATAACTTGCATTTGTTCAATCATTAATATTAATTATCAGAAACTCATAGAGCAAATTGTTTTGCACCTTGCTAACTGTTGATTATATTGCACCAATGATATACTTAAACATATGGCAGAATAAGTATAACACATGAACACCCACACTTGTTTCTGACTATATGCAACAGGTTTAAAGTCAAAATGATACTGAATTAATAAATCAAGACGCTTATTAAAAAGTGCTGGATAAAAACTGACGGAGTGTCATGTGTCCCTTTAATATGCTAAAAGGCTCCGAAAAAACAACAACAACACACAGTACATTTGAATGAGAAAAGAATACAACATCGATCATATTGATGTTCAATTCATGTTGACATTGTTTGTCCAAGAGAAGTAATACATGCACATGTAGAGGAAAATAGAAGAAATAGAGATACCTCTGCTCTTGCCGCGCTTAGATTGCCCATGCACATGAATCCGTTGCTTACCAATGACGTTGCAACATCACAATACGTCAACGTCACAATACGGGCTTAACGTAACGATAGACCATGTGATAATGTTAATACTTAAGAATTACACATACATGTTTTACTGCGTATTATTGTATGTGATGACTGCATCACATGACAATGATGATGATATATTATGTGTTTTATGATTATTATTTATAATAGTATTATGTATATTATAAAAATTATGTATAATACTATTTGGCATGTTATTATTATTATTATTATTATTATTATTGTTAGTATTATTATTATTATTATTATTATTATTAGTATGTGGCTATTGAAGCAAACCTATATAAATACGCTGTAGTATTATAATGGCTGCATTTGACAATTTGAGGCATTTCTTTCTAGGGTTTTGGTTGGCTCTGAAAAGGGCCGTTTCTGGAAAACGACAAGCGATTTACATCCATTAATTATTCGTTGTCAGAACCAGACACTATTTCAACAGACTCGTTGAATAGTTCTCGTCTTAGATCGGCGACTTGGTCTGCTTTCGTGTAGGCGTAGTCGTAGAACATGTTGCGTGCACCTTCGATGACGGCCAGTTTCAAACGTAAGTTGTAGCGGAATGATTTGTTGTTTTCCCGCTTTGCCATCTTGTAGCGTTTCTGCACCTCTCCAAGTCGCTGGTTGAGCATGACGATCTGGTCACAGGCTTTTCTGAAGCGACGTTCCGATTCACACAATGTAAATCGTTTATCAAGTGAGCTGTTGATTCTAGAAGGCATCTTGGATAGTTGCATGTACAAGCTATAGCAAGACAATAATGACTTCCAACGTAAGTTTTTCGTATTTATACGTATTTTCAACGGAGATACACAAGTCATAAATGTCACTGCCACTCTATGGCACGGAGAATGATACGGGCGGTCTGAGTTGACACTTAGCTAATTAACACGAGTCGTTAGAACAACAATGCCATGTGCTAATCGACAATTAATCACCGTCACTCTATTGACTAGATTAGTGTGTATTTGCCAAACATTCCATGCACGAAACGGTTGAGTGAATGAGTCCAATTTAGATTTGTTTTTATGAAATATGTTTAAAGGGACACACGGCATTCTTGATTTGTTAAAACTCGCGGCGCCCCGTTAGTTTTTCTACATAACTTGCATTTGTTCAATCATTAATATTAATTATCAGAAACTCATAGAGCAAATTGTTTTGCACCTTGCTAACTGTTGATTATATTGCACCAATGATATACTTAAACATATGGCAGAATAAGTATAACACATGAACACCCACACTTGTTTCTGACTATATGCAACAGGTTTAAAGTCAAAATGATACTGAATTAATAAATCAAGACGCTTATTAAAAAGTGCTGGATAAAAACTGACGGAGTGTCATGTGTCCCTTTAATATGCTAAAAGGCTCCGAAAAAACAACAACAACACACAGTACATTTGAATGAGAAAAGAATACAACATCGATCATATTGATGTTCAATTCATGTTGACATTGTTTGTCCAAGAGAAGTAATACATGCACATGTAGAGGAAAATAGAAGAAATAGAGATACCTCTGCTCTTGCCGCGCTTAGATTGCCCATGCACATGAATCCGTTGCTTACCAATGACGTTGCAACATCACAATACGTCAACGTCACAATACGGGCTTAACGTAACGATAGACCATGTGATAATGTTAATACTTAAGAATTACACATACATGTTTTACTGCGTATTATTGTATGTGATGACTGCATCACATGACAATGATGATGATATATTATGTGTTTTATGATTATTATTTATAATAGTATTATGTATATTATAAAAATTATGTATAATACTATTTGGCATGTTATTATTATTATTATTATTATTATTATTGTTAGTATTATTATTATTATTATTATTATTATTAGTATGTGGCTATTGAAGCAAACCTATATAAATACGCTGTAGTATTATAATGGCTGCATTTGACAATTTGAGGCATTTCTTTCTAGGGTTTTGGTTGGCTCTGAAAAGGGCCGTTTCTGGAAAACGACAAGCGATTTACATCCATTAATTATTCGTTGTCAGACGAATAGTCGGAGTCAGAACCAGACACTATTTCAACAGACTCGTTGAATAGTTCTCGTCTTAGATCGGCGACTTGGTCTGCTTTCGTGTAGGCGTAGTCGTAGAACATGTTGCGTGCACCTTCGATGACGGCCAGTTTCAAACGTAAGTTGTAGCGGAATGATTTGTTGTTTTCCCGCTTTGCCATCTTGTAGCGTTTCTGCACCTCTCCAAGTCGCTGGTTGAGCATGACGATCTGGTCACAGGCTTTTCTGAAGCGACGTTCCGATTCACACAATGTAAATCGTTTATCAAGTGAGCTGTTGATTCTAGAAGGCATCTTGGATAGTTGCATGTACAAGCTATAGCAAGACAATAATGACTTCCAACGTAAGTTTTTCGTATTTATACGTATTTTCAACGGAGATACACAAGTCATAAATGTCACTGCCACTCTATGGCACGGAGAATGATACGGGCGGTCTGAGTTGACACTTAGTTAATTAACACGAGTCGTTAGAACAACAATGCCATGTGCTAATCGACAATTAATCACCGTCACTCTATTGACTAGATTAGTGTGTATTTGCCAAACATTCCATGCACGAAACGGTTGAGTGAATGAGTCCAATTTAGATTTGTTTTTATGAAATATGTTTAAAGGGACACACGGCATTCTTGATTTGTTAAAACTCGCGGCGCCCCGTTAGTTTTTCTACATAACTTGCATTTGTTCAATCATTAATATTAATTATCAGAAACTCATAGAGCAAATTGTTTTGCACCTTGCTAACTGTTGATTATATTGCACCAATGATATACTTAAACATATGGCAGAATAAGTATAACACATGAACACCCACACTTGTTTCTGACTATATGCAACAGGTTTAAAGTCAAAATGATACTGAATTAATAAATCAAGACGCTTATTAAAAAGTGCTGGATAAAAACTGACGGAGTGTCATGTGTCCCTTTAATATGCTAAAAGGCTCCGAAAAAACAACAACAACACACAGTACATTTGAATGAGAAAAGAATACAACATCGATCATATTGATGTTCAATTCATGTTGACATTGTTTGTCCAAGAGAAGTAATACATGCACATGTAGAGGAAAATAGAAGAAATAGAGATACCTCTGCTCTTGCCGCGCTTAGATTGCCCATGCACATGAATCCGTTGCTTACCAATGACGTTGCAACATCACAATACGTCAACGTCACAATACGGGCTTAACGTAACGATAGACCATGTGATAATGTTAATACTTAAGAATTACACATACATGTTTTACTGCGTATTATTGTATGTGATGACTGCATCACATGACAATGATGATGATATATTATGGGTTTTATGATTATTATTTATAATAGTATTATGTATATTATAAAAATTATGTATAATACTATTTGGCATGTTATTATTATTATTATTATTATTATTATTGTTAGTATTATTATTATTATTATTATTATTATTAGTATGTGGCTATTGAAGCAAACCTATATAAATACGCTGTAGTATTATAATGGCTGCATTTGACAATTTGAGGCATTTCTTTCTAGGGTTTTGGTTGGCTCTGAAAAGGGCCGTTTCTGGAAAACGACAAGCGATTTACATCCATTAATTATTCGTTGTCAGACGAATAGTCGGAGTCAGAACCAGACACTATTTCAACAGACTCGTTGAATAGTTCTCGTCTTAGATCGGCGACTTGGTCTGCTTTCGTGTAGGCGTAGTCGTAGAACATGTTGCGTGCACCTTCGATGACGGCCAGTTTCAAACGTAAGTTGTAGCGGAATGATTTGTTGTTTTCCCGCTTTGCCATCTTGTAGCGTTTCTGCACCTCTCCAAGTCGCTGGTTGAGCATGACGATCTGGTCACAGGCTTTTCTGAAGCGACGTTCCGATTCACACAATGTAAATCGTTTATCAAGTGAGCTGTTGATTCTAGAAGGCATCTTGGATAGTTGCATGTACAAGCTATAGCAAGACAATAATGACTTCCAACGTAAGTTTTTCGTATTTATACGTATTTTCAACGGAGATACACAAGTCATAAATGTCACTGCCACTCTATGGCACGGAGAATGATACGGGCGGTCTGAGTTGACACTTAGCTAATTAACACGAGTCGTTAGAACAACAATGCCATGTGCTAATCGACAATTAATCACCGTCACTCTATTGACTAGATTAGTGTGTATTTGCCAAACATTCCATGCACGAAACGGTTGAGTGAATGAGTCCAATTTAGATTTGTTTTTATGAAATATGTTTAAAGGGACACACGGCATTCTTGATTTGTTAAAACTCGCGGCGCCCCGTTAGTTTTTCTACATAACTTGCATTTGTTCAATCATTAATATTAATTATCAGAAACTCATAGAGCAAATTGTTTTGCACCTTGCTAACTGTTGATTATATTGCACCAATGATATACTTAAACATATGGCAGAATAAGTATAACACATGAACACCCACACTTGTTTCTGACTATATGCAACAGGTTTAAAGTCAAAATGATACTGAATTAATAAATCAAGACGCTTATTAAAAAGTGCTGGATAAAAACTGACGGAGTGTCATGTGTCCCTTTAATATGCTAAAAGGCTCCGAAAAAACAACAACAACACACAGTACATTTGAATGAGAAAAGAATACAACATCGATCATATTGATGTTCAATTCATGTTGACATTGTTTGTCCAAGAGAAGTAATACATGCACATGTAGAGGAAAATAGAAGAAATAGAGATACCTCTGCTCTTGCCGCGCTTAGATTGCCCATGCACATGAATCCGTTGCTTACCAATGACGTTGCAACATCACAATACGTCAACGTTACAATACGGGCTTAACGTAACGACAGACCATGTGATAATGTTAATACTTAAGAATTACACATACATGTTTTACTGCGTATTATTGTATGTGATGACTGCATCACATGACAATGATGATGATATATTATGTGTTTTATGATTATTATTTATAATAGTATTATGTATATTATAAAAATTATGTATAATACTATTTGGCATGTTATTATTATTATTATTATTATTGTTATTATTATTATTATTATTATTATTATTATTATTATTATTAGTATGTGGCTATTGAAGCAAACCTATATAAATACGCTGTAGTATTATAATGGCTGCATTTGACAATTTGAGGCATTTCTTTCTAGGGTTTTGGTTGGCTCTGAAAAGGGCCGTTTCTGGAAAACGACAAGCGATTTACATCCATTAATTATTCGTTGTCAGACGAATAGTCGGAGTCAGAACCAGACACTATTTCAACAGACTCGATGAATAGTTCTCGTCTTAGATCGGCGACTTGGTCTGCTTTCGTGTAGGCGTAGTCGTAGAACATGTTGCGTGCACCTTCGATGACGGCCAGTTTCAAACGTAAGTTGTAGCGGAATGATTTGTTGTTTTCCCGCTTTGCCATCTTGTAGCGTTTCTGCACCTCTCCAAGTCGCTGGTTGAGCATGACGATCTGGTCACAGGCTTTTCTGAAGCGACGTTCCGATTCACACAATGTAAATCGTTTATCAAGTGAGCTGTTGATTCTAGAAGGCATCTTGGATAGTTGCATGTACAAGCTATAGCAAGACAATAATGACTTCCAACGTAAGTTTTTCGTATTTATACGTATTTTCAACGGAGATACACAAGTCATAAATGTCACTGCCACTCTATGGCACGGAGAATGATACGGGCGGTCTGAGTTGACACTTAGCTAATTAACACGAGTCGTTAGAACAACAATGCCATGTGCTAATCGACAATTAATCACCGTCACTCTATTGACTAGATTAGTGTGTATTTGCCAAACATTCCATGCACGAAACGGTTGAGTGAATGAGTCCAATTTAGATTTGTTTTTATAAAATATGTTTAAAGGGACACACGGCATTCTTGATTTGTTAAAACTCGCGGCGCCCCGTTAGTATTTCTACATAACTTGCATTTGTTCAATCATTAATATTAATTATCAGAAACTCATAGAGCAAATTGTTTTGCACCTTGCTAACTGTTGATTATATTGCACCAATGATATACTTAAACATATGGCAGAATAAGTATAACACATGAACACCCACACTTGTTTCTGACTATATGCAACAGGTTTAAAGTCAAAATGATACTGAATTAATAAATCAAGACGCTTATTAAAAAGTGCTGGATAAAAACTGACGGAGTGTCATGTGTCCCTTTAATATGCTAAAAGGCTCCGAAAAAACAACAACAACACACAGTACATTTGAATGAGAAAAGAATACAACATCGATCATATTGATGTTCAATTCATGTTGACATTGTTTGTCCAAGAGAAGTAATACATGCACATGTAGAGGAAAATAGAAGAAATAGAGATACCTCTGCTCTTGCCGCGCTTAGATTGCCCATGCACATGAATCCGTTGCTTACCAATGACGTTGCAACATCACAATACGTCAACGTCACAATACGGGCTTAACGTAACGACAGACCATGTGATAATGTTAATACTTAAGAATTACACATACATGTTTTACTGCGTATTATTGTATGTGATGACTGCATCACATGACAATGATGATGATATATTATGTGTTTTATGATTATTATTTATAATAGTATTATGTATATTATAAAAATTATGTATAATACTATTTGGCATGTTATTATTATTATTATTATTATTATTATTGTTATTATTATTATTATTATTATTATTATTATTATTATTAGTATGTGGCTATTGAAGCAAACCTATATAAATACGCTGTAGTATTATAATGGCTGCATTTGACAATTTGAGGCATTTCTTTCTAGGGTTTTGGTTGGCTCTGAAAAGGGCCGTTTCTGGAAAACGACAAGCGATTTACATCCATTAATTATTCGTTGTCAGACGAATAGTCGGAGTCAGAACCAGACACTATTTCAACAGACTCGTTGAATAGTTCTCGTCTTAGATCGGCGACTTGGTCTGCTTTCGTGTAGGCGTAGTCGTAGAACATGTTGCGTGCACCTTCGATGACGGCCAGTTTCAAACGTAAGTTGTAGCGGAATGATTTGTTGTTTTCCCGCTTTGCCATCTTGTAGCGTTTCTGCACCTCTCCAAGTCGCTGGTTGAGCATGACGATCTGGTCACAGGCTTTTCTGAAGCGACGTTCCGATTCACACAATGTAAATCGTTTATCAAGTGAGCTGTTGATTCTAGAAGGCATCTTGGATAGTTGCATGTACAAGCTATAGCAAGACAATAATGACTTCCAACGTAAGTTTTTCGTATTTATACGTATTTTCAACGGAGATACACAAGTCATAAATGTCACTGCCACTCTATGGCACGGAGAATGATACGGGCGGTCTGAGTTGACACTTAGTTAATTAACACGAGTCGTTAGAACAACAATGCCATGTGCTAATCGACAATTAATCACCGTCACTCTATTGACTAGATTAGTGTGTATTTGCCAAACATTCCATGCACGAAACGGTTGAGTGAATGAGTCCAATTTAGATTTGTTTTTATGAAATATGTTTAAAGGGACACACGGCATTCTTGATTTGTTAAAACTCGCGGCGCCCCGTTAGTTTTTCTACATAACTTGCATTTGTTCAATCATTAATATTAATTATCAGAAACTCATAGAGCAAATTGTTTTGCACCTTGCTAACTGTTGATTATATTGCACCAATGATATACTTAAACATATGGCAGAATAAGTATAACACATGAACACCCACACTTGTTTCTGACTATATGCAACAGGTTTAAAGTCAAAATGATACTGAATTAATAAATCAAGACGCTTATTAAAAAGTGCTGGATAAAAACTGACGGAGTGTCATGTGTCCCTTTAATATGCTAAAAGGCTCCGAAAAAACAACAACAACACACAGTACATTTGAATGAGAAAAGAATACAACATCGATCATATTGATGTTCAATTCATGTTGACATTGTTTGTCCAAGAGAAGTAATACATGCACATGTAGAGGAAAATAGAAGAAATAGAGATACCTCTGCTCTTGCCGCGCTTAGATTGCCCATGCACATGAATCCGTTGCTTACCAATGACGTTGCAACATCACAATACGTCAACGTCACAATACGGGCTTAACGTAACGATAGACCATGTGATAATGTTAATACTTAAGAATTACACATACATGTTTTACTGCGTATTATTGTATGTGATGACTGCATCACATGACAATGATGATGATATATTATGGGTTTTATGATTATTATTTATAATAGTATTATGTATATTATAAAAATTATGTATAATACTATTTGGCATGTTATTATTATTATTATTATTATTATTATTGTTAGTATTATTATTATTATTATTATTATTATTAGTATGTGGCTATTGAAGCAAACCTATATAAATACGCTGTAGTATTATAATGGCTGCATTTGACAATTTGAGGCATTTCTTTCTAGGGTTTTGGTTGGCTCTGAAAAGGGCCGTTTCTGGAAAACGACAAGCGATTTACATCCATTAATTATTCGTTGTCAGACGAATAGTCGGAGTCAGAACCAGACACTATTTCAACAGACTCGTTGAATAGTTCTCGTCTTAGATCGGCGACTTGGTCTGCTTTCGTGTAGGCGTAGTCGTAGAACATGTTGCGTGCACCTTCGATGACGGCCAGTTTCAAACGTAAGTTGTAGCGGAATGATTTGTTGTTTTCCCGCTTTGCCATCTTGTAGCGTTTCTGCACCTCTCCAAGTCGCTGGTTGAGCATGACGATCTGGTCACAGGCTTTTCTGAAGCGACGTTCCGATTCACACAATGTAAATCGTTTATCAAGTGAGCTGTTGATTCTAGAAGGCATCTTGGATAGTTGCATGTACAAGCTATAGCAAGACAATAATGACTTCCAACGTAAGTTTTTCGTATTTATACGTATTTTCAACGGAGATACACAAGTCATAAATGTCACTGCCACTCTATGGCACGGAGAATGATACGGGCGGTCTGAGTTGACACTTAGCTAATTAACACGAGTCGTTAGAACAACAATGCCATGTGCTAATCGACAATTAATCACCGTCACTCTATTGACTAGATTAGTGTGTATTTGCCAAACATTCCATGCACGAAACGGTTGAGTGAATGAGTCCAATTTAGATTTGTTTTTATGAAATATGTTTAAAGGGACACACGGCATTCTTGATTTGTTAAAACTCGCGGCGCCCCGTTAGTTTTTCTACATAACTTGCATTTGTTCAATCATTAATATTAATTATCAGAAACTCATAGAGCAAATTGTTTTGCACCTTGCTAACTGTTGATTATATTGCACCAATGATATACTTAAACATATGGCAGAATAAGTATAACACATGAACACCCACACTTGTTTCTGACTATATGCAACAGGTTTAAAGTCAAAATGATACTGAATTAATAAATCAAGACGCTTATTAAAAAGTGCTGGATAAAAACTGACGGAGTGTCATGTGTCCCTTTAATATGCTAAAAGGCTCCGAAAAAACAACAACAACACACAGTACATTTGAATGAGAAAAGAATACAACATCGATCATATTGATGTTCAATTCATGTTGACATTGTTTGTCCAAGAGAAGTAATACATGCACATGTAGAGGAAAATAGAAGAAATAGAGATACCTCTGCTCTTGCCGCGCTTAGATTGCCCATGCACATGAATCCGTTGCTTACCAATGACGTTGCAACATCACAATACGTCAACGTCACAATACGGGCTTAACGTAACGATAGACCATGTGATAATGTTAATACTTAAGAATTACACATACATGTTTTACTGCGTATTATTGTATGTGATGACTGCATCACATGACAATGATGATGATATATTATGGGTTTTATGATTATTATTTATAATAGTATTATGTATATTATAAAAATTATGTATAATACTATTTGGCATGTTATTATTATTATTATTATTATTATTATTGTTAGTATTATTATTATTATTATTATTAGTATGTGGCTATTGAAGCAAACCTATATAAATACGCTGTAGTATTATAATGGCTGCATTTGACAATTTGAGGCATTTCTTTCTAGGGTTTTGGTTGGCTCTGAAAAGGGCCGTTTCTGGAAAACGACAAGCGATTTACATCCATTAATTATTCGTTGTCAGACGAATAGTCGGAGTCAGAACCAGACACTATTTCAACAGACTCGTTGAATAGTTCTCGTCTTAGATCGGCGACTTGGTCTGCTTTCGTGTAGGCGTAGTCGTAGAACATGTTGCGTGCACCTTCGATGACGGCCAGTTTCAAACGTAAGTTGTAGCGGAATGATTTGTTGTTTTCCCGCTTTGCCATCTTGTAGCGTTTCTGCACCTCTCCAAGTCGCTGGTTGAGCATGACGATCTGGTCACAGGCTTTTCTGAAGCGACGTTCCGATTCACACAATGTAAATCGTTTATCAAGTGAGCTGTTGATTCTAGAAGGCATCTTGGATAGTTGCATGTACAAGCTATAGCAAGACAATAATGACTTCCAACGTAAGTTTTTCGTATTTATACGTATTTTCAACGGAGATACACAAGTCATAAATGTCACTGCCACTCTATGGCACGGAGAATGATACGGGCGGTCTGAGTTGACACTTAGCTAATTAACACGAGTCGTTAGAACAACAATGCCATGTGCTAATCGACAATTAATCACCGTCACTCTATTGACTAGATTAGTGTGTATTTGCCAAACATTCCATGCACGAAACGGTTGAGTGAATGAGTCCAATTTAGATTTGTTTTTATGAAATATGTTTAAAGGGACACACGGCATTCTTGATTTGTTAAAACTCGCGGCGCCCCGTTAGTTTTTCTACATAACTTGCATTTGTTCAATCATTAATATTAATTATCAGAAACTCATAGAGCAAATTGTTTTGCACCTTGCTAACTGTTGATTATATTGCACCAATGATATACTTAAACATATGGCAGAATAAGTATAACACATGAACACCCACACTTGTTTCTGACTATATGCAACAGGTTTAAAGTCAAAATGATACTGAATTAATAAATCAAGACGCTTATTAAAAAGTGCTGGATAAAAACTGACGGAGTGTCATGTGTCCCTTTAATATGCTAAAAGGCTCCGAAACAACACACAGTACATTTGAATGAGAAAAGAATACAACATCGATCATATTGATGTTCAATTCATGTTGACATTGTTTGTCCAAGAGAAGTAATACATGCACATGTAGAGGAAAATAGAAGAAATAGAGATACCTCTGCTCTTGCCGCGCTTAGATTGCCCATGCACATGAATCCGTTGCTTACCAATGACGTTGCAACATCACAATACGTCAACGTTACAATACGGGCTTAACGTAACGACAGACCATGTGATAATGTTAATACTTAAGAATTACACATACATGTTTTACTGCGTATTATTGTATGTGATGACTGCATCACATGACAATGATGATGATATATTATGTGTTTTATGATTATTATTTATAATAGTATTATGTATATTATAAAAATTATGTATAATACTATTTGGCATGTTATTATTATTATTATTATTATTGTTATTATTATTATTATTATTATTATTATTATTATTATTATTAGTATGTGGCTATTGAAGCAAACCTATATAAATACGCTGTAGTATTATAATGGCTGCATTTGACAATTTGAGGCATTTCTTTCTAGGGTTTTGGTTGGCTCTGAAAAGGGCCGTTTCTGGAAAACGACAAGCGATTTACATCCATTAATTATTCGTTGTCAGACGAATAGTCGGAGTCAGAACCAGACACTATTTCAACAGACTCGATGAATAGTTCTCGTCTTAGATCGGCGACTTGGTCTGCTTTCGTGTAGGCGTAGTCGTAGAACATGTTGCGTGCACCTTCGATGACGGCCAGTTTCAAACGTAAGTTGTAGCGGAATGATTTGTTGTTTTCCCGCTTTGCCATCTTGTAGCGTTTCTGCACCTCTCCAAGTCGCTGGTTGAGCATGACGATCTGGTCACAGGCTTTTCTGAAGCGACGTTCCGATTCACACAATGTAAATCGTTTATCAAGTGAGCTGTTGATTCTAGAAGGCATCTTGGATAGTTGCATGTACAAGCTATAGCAAGACAATAATGACTTCCAACGTAAGTTTTTCGTATTTATACGTATTTTCAACGGAGATACACAAGTCATAAATGTCACTGCCACTCTATGGCACGGAGAATGATACGGGCGGTCTGAGTTGACACTTAGCTAATTAACACGAGTCGTTAGAACAACAATGCCATGTGCTAATCGACAATTAATCACCGTCACTCTATTGACTAGATTAGTGTGTATTTGCCAAACATTCCATGCACGAAACGGTTGAGTGAATGAGTCCAATTTAGATTTGTTTTTATAAAATATGTTTAAAGGGACACACGGCATTCTTGATTTGTTAAAACTCGCGGCGCCCCGTTAGTATTTCTACATAACTTGCATTTGTTCAATCATTAATATTAATTATCAGAAACTCATAGAGCAAATTGTTTTGCACCTTGCTAACTGTTGATTATATTGCACCAATGATATACTTAAACATATGGCAGAATAAGTATAACACATGAACACCCACACTTGTTTCTGACTATATGCAACAGGTTTAAAGTCAAAATGATACTGAATTAATAAATCAAGACGCTTATTAAAAAGTGCTGGATAAAAACTGACGGAGTGTCATGTGTCCCTTTAATATGCTAAAAGGCTCCGAAAAAACAACAACAACACACAGTACATTTGAATGAGAAAAGAATACAACATCGATCATATTGATGTTCAATTCATGTTGACATTGTTTGTCCAAGAGAAGTAATACATGCACATGTAGAGGAAAATAGAAGAAATAGAGATACCTCTGCTCTTGCCGCGCTTAGATTGCCCATGCACATGAATCCGTTGCTTACCAATGACGTTGCAACATCACAATACGTCAACGTCACAATACGGGCTTAACGTAACGACAGACCATGTGATAATGTTAATACTTAAGAATTACACATACATGTTTTACTGCGTATTATTGTATGTGATGACTGCATCACATGACAATGATGATGATATATTATGTGTTTTATGATTATTATTTATAATAGTATTATGTATATTATAAAAATTATGTATAATACTATTTGGCATGTTATTATTATTATTATTATTATTATTATTGTTATTATTATTATTATTATTATTATTATTATTATTATTATTATTAGTATGTGGCTATTGAAGCAAACCTATATAAATACGCTGTAGTATTATAATGGCTGCATTTGACAATTTGAGGCATTTCTTTCTAGGGTTTTGGTTGGCTCTGAAAAGGGCCGTTTCTGGAAAACGACAAGCGATTTACATCCATTAATTATTCGTTGTCAGACGAATAGTCGGAGTCAGAACCAGACACTATTTCAACAGACTCGTTGAATAGTTCTCGTCTTAGATCGGCGACTTGGTCTGCTTTCGTGTAGGCGTAGTCGTAGAACATGTTGCGTGCACCTTCGATGACGGCCAGTTTCAAACGTAAGTTGTAGCGGAATGATTTGTTGTTTTCCCGCTTTGCCTTCTTGTAGCGTTTCTGCACCTCTCCAAGTCGCTGGTTGAGCATGACGATCTGGTCACAGGCTTTTCTGAAGCGACGTTCCGATTCACACAATGTAAATCGTTTATCAAGTGAGCTGTTGATTCTAGAAGGCATCTTGGATAGTTGCATGTACAAGCTATAGCAAGACAATAATGACTTCCAACGTAAGTTTTTCGTATTTATACGTATTTTCAACGGAGATACACAAGTCATAAATGTCACTGCCACTCTATGGCACGGAGAATGATACGGGCGGTCTGAGTTGACACTTAGCTAATTAACACGAGTCGTTAGAACAACAATGCCATGTGCTAATCGACAATTAATCACCGTCACTCTATTGACTAGATTAGTGTGTATTTGCCAAACATTCCATGCACGAAACGGTTGAGTGAATGAGTCCAATTTAGATTTGTTTTTATGAAATATGTTTAAAGGGACACACGGCATTCTTGATTTGTTAAAACTCGCGGCGCCCCGTTAGTTTTTCTACATAACTTGCATTTGTTCAATCATTAATATTAATTATCAGAAACTCATAGAGCAAATTGTTTTGCACCTTGCTAACTGTTGATTATATTGCACCAATGATATACTTAAACATATGGCAGAATAAGTATAACACATGAACACCCACACTTGTTTCTGACTATATGCAACAGGTTTAAAGTCAAAATGATACTGAATTAATAAATCAAGACGCTTATTAAAAAGTGCTGGATAAAAACTGACGGAGTGTCATGTGTCCCTTTAATATGCTAAAAGGCTCCGAAAAAACAACAACAACACACAGTACATTTGAATGAGAAAAGAATACAACATCGATCATATTGATGTTCAATTCATGTTGACATTGTTTGTCCAAGAGAAGTAATACATGCACATGTAGAGGAAAATAGAAGAAATAGAGATACCTCTGCTCTTGCCGCGCTTAGATTGCCCATGCACATGAATCCGTTGCTTACCAATGACGTTGCAACATCACAATACGTCAACGTCACAATACGGGCTTAACGTAACGATAGACCATGTGATAATGTTAATACTTAAGAATTACACATACATGTTTTACTGCGTATTATTGTATGTGATGACTGCATCACATGACAATGATGATGATATATTATGTGTTTTATGATTATTATTTATAATAGTATTATGTATATTATAAAAATTATGTATAATACTATTTGGCATGTTATTATTATTATTATTATTATTATTATTGTTAGTATTATTATTATTATTATTATTATTATTAGTATGTGGCTATTGAAGCAAACCTATATAAATACGCTGTAGTATTATAATGGCTGCATTTGACAATTTGAGGCATTTCTTTCTAGGGTTTTGGTTGGCTCTGAAAAGGGCCGTTTCTGGAAAACGACAAGCGATTTACATCCATTAATTATTCGTTGTCAGACGAATAGTCGGAGTCAGAACCAGACACTATTTCAACAGACTCGTTGAATAGTTCTCGTCTTAGATCGGCGACTTGGTCTGCTTTCGTGTAGGCGTAGTCGTAGAACATGTTGCGTGCACCTTCGATGACGGCCAGTTTCAAACGTAAGTTGTAGCGGAATGATTTGTTGTTTTCCCGCTTTGCCATCTTGTAGCGTTTCTGCACCTCTCCAAGTCGCTGTGTGAGCATGACGATCTGGTCACAGGCTTTTCTGAAGCGACGTTCCGATTCACACAATGTAAATCGTTTATCAAGTGAGCTGTTGATTCTAGAAGGCATCTTGGATAGTTGCATGTACAAGCTATAGCAAGACAATAATGACTTCCAACGTAAGTTTTTCGTATTTATACGTATTTTCAACGGAGATACACAAGTCATAAATGTCACTGCCACTCTATGGCACGGAGAATGATACGGGCGGTCTGAGTTGACACTTAGCTAATTAACACGAGTCGTTAGAACAACAATGCCATGTGCTAATCGACAATTAATCACCGTCACTCTATTGACTAGATTAGTGTGTATTTGCCAAACATTCCATGCACGAAACGGTTGAGTGAATGAGTCCAATTTAGATTTGTTTTTATGAAATATGTTTAAAGGGACACACGGCATTCTTGATTTGTTAAAACTCGCGGCGTCCCCGTTAGTTTTTCTACATAACTTGCATTTGTTCAATCATTAATATTAATTATCAGAAACTCATAGAGCAAATTGTTTTGCACCTTGCTAACTGTTGATTATATTGCACCAATGATATACTTAAACATATGGCAGAATAAGTATAACACATGAACACCCACACTTGTTTCTGACTATATGCAACAGGTTTAAAGTCAAAATAATACTGAATTAATAAATCAAGACGCTTATTAAAAAGTGCTGGATAAAAACTGACGGAGTGTCATGTGTCCTTTTAATATGCTAAAAGGCTCCGAAAAAACAACAACAACACACAGTACATTTGAATGAGAAAAGAATACAACATCGATCATATTGATGTTCAATTCATGTTGACATTGTTTGTCCAAGAGAAGTAATACATGCACATGTAGAGGAAAATAGAAGAAATAGAGATACCTCTGCTCTTGCCGCGCTTAGATTGCCCATGCACATGAATCCGTTGCTTACCAATGACGTTGCAACATCACAATACGTCAACGACACAATACGGGCTTAACGTAACGACAGACCATGTGATAATGTTAATACTTAAGAATTACACATACATGTTTTACTGCGTATTATTGAATGTGATGACTGCATCACATGACAATGATGATGATATATTATGTGTTTTATGATTATTATTTATAATAGTATTATGTATATTATAAAATTTATGTATAATACTATTTGGCATGTTATTATTATTATTATTATTATTGTTATTATTATTATTATTATTATTATTATTATTATTATTATTATTATTATTAGTATGTGGCTATTGAAGCAAACCTATATAAATACGCTGTAGTATTATAATGGCTGCATTTGACAATTTGAGGCATTTCTTTCTAGGGTTTTGGTTGGCTCTGAAAAGGGCCGTTTCTGGAAAACGACAAGCGATTTACATCCATTAATTATTCGTTGTCAGACGAATAGTCGGAGTCAGAACCAGACACTATTTCAACAGACTCGTTGAATAGTTCTCGTCTTAGATCGGCGACTTGGTCTGCTTTCGTGTAGGCGTAGTCGTAGAACATGTTGCGTGCACCTTCGATGACGGCCAGTTTCAAACGTAAGTTGTAGCGGAATGATTTGTTGTTTTCCCGCTTTGCCATCTTGTAGCGTTTCTGCACCTCTCCAAGTCGCTGGTTGAGCATGACGATCTGGTCACAGGCTTTTCTGAAGCGACGTTCCGATTCACACAATGTAAATCGTTTATCAAGTGAGCTGTTGATTCTAGAAGGCATCTTGGATAGTTGCATGTACAAGCTATAGCAAGACAATAATGACTTCCAACGTAAGTTTTTCGTATTTATACGTATTTTCAACGGAGATACACAAGTCATAAATGTCACTGCCACTCTATGGCACGGAGAATGATACGGGCGGTCTGAGTTGACACTTAGCTAATTAACACGAGTCGTTAGAACAACAATGCCATGTGCTAATCGACAATTAATCACCGTCACTCTATTGACTAGATTAGTGTGTATTTGCCAAACATTCCATGCACGAAACGGTTGAGTGAATGAGTCCAATTTAGATTTGTTTTTATGAAATATGTTTAAAGGGACACACGGCATTCTTGATTTGTTAAAACTCGCGGCGCCCCGTTAGTTTTTCTACATAACTTGCATTTGTTCAATCATTAATATTAATTATCAGAAACTCATAGAGCAAATTGTTTTGCACCTTGCTAACTGTTGATTATATTGCACCAATGATATACTTAAACATATGGCAGAATAAGTATAACACATGAACACCCACACTTGTTTCTGACTATATGCAACAGGTTTAAAGTCAAAATGATACTGAATTAATAAATCAAGACGCTTATTAAAAAGTGCTGGATAAAAACTGACGGAGTGTCATGTGTCCCTTTAATATGCTAAAAGGCTCCGAAAAAACAACAACAACACACAGTACATTTGAATGAGAAAAGAATACAACATCGATCATATTGATGTTCAATTCATGTTGACATTGTTTGTCCAAGAGAAGTAATACATGCACATGTAGAGGAAAATAGAAGAAATAGAGATACCTCTGCTCTTGCCGCGCTTAGATTGCCCATGCACATGAATCCGTTGCTTACCAATGACGTTGCAACATCACAATACGTCAACGTCACAATACGGGCTTAACGTAACGACAGACCATGTGATAATGTTAATACTTAAGAATTACACATACATGTTTTACTGCGTATTATTGTATGTGATGACTGCATCACATGACAATGATGATGATATATTATGTGTTTTATGATTATTATTTATAATAGTATTATGTATATTATAAAAATAATGTATAATACTATTTGGCATGTTATTATTATTATTATTATTATTATTATTGTTATTATTATTATTATTATTATTATTATTATTATTATTATTATTATTAGTATGTGGCTATTGAAGCAAACCTATATAAATACGCTGTAGTATTATAATGGCTGCATTTGACAATTTGAGGCATTTCTTTCTAGGGTTTTGGTTGGCTCTGAAAAGGGCCGTTTCTGGAAAACGACAAGCGATTTACATCCATTAATTATTCGTTGTCAGACGAATAGTCGGAGTCAGAACCAGACACTATTTCAACAGACTCGTTGAATAGTTCTCGTCTTAGATCGGCGACTTGGTCTGCTTTCGTGTAGGCGTAGTCGTAGAACATGTTGCGTGCACCTTCGATGACGGCCAGTTTCAAACGTAAGTTGTAGCGGAATGATTTGTTGTTTTCCCGCTTTGCCATCTTGTAGCGTTTCTGCACCTCTCCAAGTCGCTGGTTGAGCATGACGATCTGGTCACAGGCTTTTCTGAAGCGACGTTCCGATTCACACAATGTAAATCGTTTATCAAGTGAGCTGTTGATTCTAGAAGGCATCTTGGATAGTTGCATGTACAAGCTATAGCAAGACAATAATGACTTCCAACGTAAGTTTTTCGTATTTATACGTATTTTCAACGGAGATACACAAGTCATAAATGTCACTGCCACTCTATGGCACGGAGAATGATACGGGCGGTCTGAGTTGACACTTAGCTAATTAACACGAGTCGTTAGAACAACAATGCCATGTGCTAATCGACAATTAATCACCGTCACTCTATTGACTAGATTAGTGTGTATTTGCCAAACATTCCATGCACGAAACGGTTGAGTGAATGAGTCCAATTTAGATTTGTTTTTATGAAATATGTTTAAAGGGACACACGGCATTCTTGATTTGTTAAAACTCGCGGCGCCCCGTTAGTTTTTCTACATAACTTGCATTTGTTCAATCATTAATATTAATTATCAGAAACTCATAGAGCAAATTGTTTTGCACCTTGCTAACTGTTGATTATATTGCACCAATGATATACTTAAACATATGGCAGAATAAGTATAACACATGAACACCCACACTTGTTTCTGACTATATGCAACAGGTTTAAAGTCAAAATGATACTGAATTAATAAATCAAGACGCTTATTAAAAAGTGCTGGATAAAAACTGACGGAGTGTCATGTGTCCCTTTAATATGCTAAAAGGCTCCGAAAAAACAACAACAACACACAGTACATTTGAATGAGAAAAGAATACAACATCGATCATATTGATGTTCAATTCATGTTGACATTGTTTGTCCAAGAGAAGTAATACATGCACATGTAGAGGAAAATAGAAGAAATAGAGATACCTCTGCTCTTGCCGCGCTTAGATTGCCCATGCACATGAATCCGTTGCTTACCAATGACGTTGCAACATCACAATACGTCAACGTCACAATACGGGCTTAACGTAACGACAGACCATGTGATAATGTTAATACTTAAGAATTACACATACATGTTTTACTGCGTATTATTGTATGTGATGACTGCATCACATGACAATGATGATGATATATTATGTGTTTTATGATTATTATTTATAATAGTATTATGTTTATTATAAAAATAATGTATAATACTATTTGGCATGTTATTATTATTATTATTATTATTATTATTGTTATTATTATTATTATTATTATTATTATTATTATTATTATTATTATTATTATTATTAGTATGTGGCTATTGAAGCAAACCTATATAAATACGCTGTAGTATTATAATGGCTGCATTTGACAATTTGAGGCATTTCTTTCTAGGGTTTTGGTTGGCTCTGAAAAGGGCCGTTTCTGGAAAACGACAAGCGATTTACATCCATTAATTATTCGTTGTCAGACGAATAGTCGGAGTCAGAACCAGACACTATTTCAACAGACTCGTTGAATAGTTCTCGTCTTAGATCGGCGACTTGGTCTGCTTTCGTGTAGGCGTAGTCGTAGAACATGTTGCGTGCACCTTCGATGACGGCCAGTTTCAAACGTAAGTTGTAGCGGAATGATTTGTTGTTTTCCCGCTTTGCCATCTTGTAGCGTTTCTGCACCTCTCCAAGTCGCTGGTTGAGCATGACGATCTGGTCACAGGCTTTTCTGAAGCGACGTTCCGATTCACACAATGTAAATCGTTTATCAAGTGAGCTGTTGATTCTAGAAGGCATCTTGGATAGTTGCATGTACAAGCTATAGCAAGACAATAATGACTTCCAACGTAAGTTTTTCGTATTTATACGTATTTTCAACGGAGATACACAAGTCATAAATGTCACTGCCACTCTATGGCACGGAGAATGATACGGGCGGTCTGAGTTGACACTTAGCTAATTAACACGAGTCGTTAGAACAACAATGCCATGTGCTAATCGACAATTAATCACCGTCACTCTATTGACTAGATTAGTGTGTATTTGCCAAACATTCCATGCACGAAACGGTTGAGTGAATGAGTCCAATTTAGATTTGTTTTTATGAAATATGTTTAAAGGGACACACGGCATTCTTGATTTGTTAAAACTCGCGGCGCCCCGTTAGTTTTTCTACATAACTTGCATTTGTTCAATCATTAATATTAATTATCAGAAACTCATAGAGCAAATTGTTTTGCACCTTGCTAACTGTTGATTATATTGCACCAATGATATACTTAAACATATGGCAGAATAAGTATAACACATGAACACCCACACTTGTTTCTGACTATATGCAACAGGTTTAAAGTCAAAATGATACTGAATTAATAAATCAAGACGCTTATTAAAAAGTGCTGGATAAAAACTGACGGAGTGTCATGTGTCCCTTTAATATGCTAAAAGGCTCCGAAAAAACAACAACAACACACAGTACATTTGAATGAGAAAAGAATACAACATCGATCATATTGATGTTCAATTCATGTTGACATTGTTTGTCCAAGAGAAGTAATACATGCACATGTAGAGGAAAATAGAAGAAATAGAGATACCTCTGCTCTTGCCGCGCTTAGATTGCCCATGCACATGAATCCGTTGCTTACCAATGACGTTGCAACATCACAATACGTCAACGTCACAATACGGGCTTAACGTAACGACAGACCATGTGATAATGTTAATACTTAAGAATTACACATACATGTTTTACTGCGTATTATTGTATGTGATGACTGCATCACATGACAATGATGATGATATATTATGTGTTTTATGATTATTATTTATAATAGTATTATGTTTATTATAAAAATAATGTATAATACTATTTGGCATGTTATTATTATTATTATTATTATTATTATTGTTATTATTATTATTATTATTATTATTATTATTATTATTATTATTATTATTATTATTAGTATGTGGCTATTGAAGCAAACCTATATAAATACGCTGTAGTATTATAATGGCTGCATTTGACAATTTGAGGCATTTCTTTCTAGGGTTTTGGTTGGCTCTGAAAAGGGCCGTTTCTGGAAAACGACAAGCGATTTACATCCATTAATTATTCGTTGTCAGACGAATAGTCGGAGTCAGAACCAGACACTATTTCAACAGACTCGTTGAATAGTTCTCGTCTTAGATCGGCGACTTGGTCTGCTTTCGTGTAGGCGTAGTCGTAGAACATGTTGCGTGCACCTTCGATGACGGCCAGTTTCAAACGTAAGTTGTAGCGGAATGATTTGTTGTTTTCCCGCTTTGCCATCTTGTAGCGTTTCTGCACCTCTCCAAGTCGCTGGTTGAGCATGACGATCTGGTCACAGGCTTTTCTGAAGCGACGTTCCGATTCACACAATGTAAATCGTTTATCAAGTGAGCTGTTGATTCTAGAAGGCATCTTGGATAGTTGCATGTACAAGCTATAGCAAGACAATAATGACTTCCAACGTAAGTTTTTCGTATTTATACGTATTTTCAACGGAGATACACAAGTCATAAATGTCACTGCCACTCTATGGCACGGAGAATGATACGGGCGGTCTGAGTTGACACTTAGCTAATTAACACGAGTCGTTAGAACAACAATGCCATGTGCTAATCGACAATTAATCACCGTCACTCTATTGACTAGATTAGTGTGTATTTGCCAAACATTCCATGCACGAAACGGTTGAGTGAATGAGTCCAATTTAGATTTGTTTTTATGAAATATGTTTAAAGGGACACACGGCATTCTTGATTTGTTAAAACTCGCGGCGCCCCGTTAGTTTTTCTACATAACTTGCATTTGTTCAATCATTAATATTAATTATCAGAAACTCATAGAGCAAATTGTTTTGCACCTTGCTAACTGTTGATTATATTGCACCAATGATATACTTAAACATATGGCAGAATAAGTATAACACATGAACACCCACACTTGTTTCTGACTATATGCAACAGGTTTAAAGTCAAAATGATACTGAATTAATAAATCAAGACGCTTATTAAAAAGTGCTGGATAAAAACTGACGGAGTGTCATGTGTCCCTTTAATATGCTAAAAGGCTCCGAAAAAACAACAACAACACACAGTACATTTGAATGAGAAAAGAATACAACATCGATCATATTGATGTTCAATTCATGTTGACATTGTTTGTCCAAGAGAAGTAATACATGCACATGTAGAGGAAAATAGAAGAAATAGAGATACCTCTGCTCTTGCCGCGCTTAGATTGCCCATGCACATGAATCCGTTGCTTACCAATGACGTTGCAACATCACAATACGTCAACGTCACAATACGGGCTTAACGTAACGACAGACCATGTGATAATGTTAATACTTAAGAATTACACATACATGTTTTACTGCGTATTATTGTATGTGATGACTGCATCACATGACAATGATGATGATATATTATGTGTTTTATGATTATTATTTATAATAGTATTATGTATATTATAAAAATTATGTATAATACTATTTGGCATGTTATTATTATTATTATTATTATTATTATTGTTATTATTATTATTATTATTATTATTATTATTATTAGTATGTGGCTATTGAAGCAAACCTATATAAATACGCTGTAGTATTATAATGGCTGCATTTGACAATTTGAGGCATTTCTTTCTAGGGTTTTGGTTGGCTCTGAAAAGGGCCGTTTCTGGAAAACGACAAGCGATTTACATCCATTAATATTCGTTGTCAGACGAATAGTCGGAGTCAGAACCAGACACTATTTCAACAGACTCGTTGAATAGTTCTCGTCTTAGATCGGCGACTTGGTCTGCTTTCGTGTAGGCGTAGTCGTAGAACATGTTGCGTGCACCTTCGATGACGGCCAGTTTCAAACGTAAGTTGTAGCGGAATGATTTGTTGTTTTCCCGCTTTGCCATCTTGTAGCGTTTCTGCACCTCTCCAAGTCGCTGGTTGAGCATGACGATCTGGTCACAGGCTTTTCTGAAGCGACGTTCCGATTCACACAATGTAAATCGTTTATCAAGTGAGCTGTTGATTCTAGAAGGCATCTTGGATAGTTGCATGTACAAGCTATAGCAAGACAATAATGACTTCCAACGTAAGTTTTTCGTATTTATACGTATTTTCAACGGAGATACACAAGTCATAAATGTCACTGCCACTCTATGGCACGGAGAATGATACGGGCGGTCTGAGTTGACACTTAGCTAATTAACACGAGTCGTTAGAACAACAATGCCATGTGCTAATCGACAATTAATCACCGTCACTCTATTGACTAGATTAGTGTGTATTTGCCAAACATTCCATGCACGAAACGGTTGAGTGAATGAGTCCAATTTAGATTTGTTTTTATGAAATATGTTTAAAGGGACACACGGCATTCTTGATTTGTTAAAACTCGCGGCGCCCCGTTAGTTTTTCTACATAACTTGCATTTGTTCAATCATTAATATTAATTATCAGAAACTCATAGAGCAAATTGTTTTGCACCTTGCTAACTGTTGATTATATTGCACCAATGATATACTTAAACATATGGCAGAATAAGTATAACACATGAACACCCACACTTGTTTCTGACTATATGCAACAGGTTTAAAGTCAAAATGATACTGAATTAATAAATCAAGACGCTTATTAAAAAGTGCTGGATAAAAACTGACGGAGTGTCATGTGTCCCTTTAATATGCTTAAAGGCTCCGAAAAAACAACAACAACACACAGTACATTTGATCATATTGATGTTCAATTCATGTTGACATTGTTTGTCCAAGAGAAGTAATACATGCACATGTAGAGGAAAATAGAAGAAATAGAGATACCTCTGCTCTTGCCGCGCTTAGATTGCCCATGCACATGAATCCGTTGCTTACCAATGACGTTGCAACATCACAATACGTCAACGTCACAATACGGGCTTAACGTAACGACAGACCATGTGATAATGTTAATACTTAAGAATTACACATACATGTTTTACTGCGTATTATTGTATGTGATGACTGCATCACATGACAATGATGATGATATATTATGTGTTTTATGATTATTATTTATAATAGTATTATGTATATTATAAAAATTATGTATAATACTATTTGGCATGTTATTATTATTATTATTATTATTATTGTTATTATTATTATTATTATTATTATTATTATTATTAGTATGTGGCTATTGAAGCAAACCTATATAAATACGCTGTAGTATTATAATGGCTGCATTTGACAATTTGAGGCATTTCTTTCTAGGGTTTTGGTTGGCTCTGAAAAGGGCCGTTTCTGGAAAACGACAAGCGATTTACATCCATTAATTATTCGTTGTCAGACGAATAGTCGGAGTCAGAACCAGACACTATTTCAACAGACTCGTTGAATAGTTCTCGTCTTAGATCGGCGACTTGGTCTGCTTTCGTGTAGGCGTAGTCGTAGAACATGTTGCGTGCACCTTCGATGACGGCCAGTTTCAAACGTAAGTTGTAGCGGAATGATTTGTTGTTTTCCCGCTTTGCCATCTTGTAGCGTTTCTGCACCTCTCCAAGTCGCTGGTTGAGCATGACGATCTGGTCACAGGCTTTTCTGAAGCGACGTTCCGATTCACACAATGTAAATCGTTTATCAAGTGAGCTGTTGATTCTAGAAGGCATCTTGGATAGTTGCATGTACAAGCTATAGCAAGACAATAATGACTTCCAACGTAAGTTTTTCGTATTTATACGTATTTTCAACGGAGATACACAAGTCATAAATGTCACTGCCACTCTATGGCACGGAGAATGATACGGGCGGTCTGAGTTGACACTTAGCTAATTAACACGAGTCGCTAGAACAACAATGCCATGTGCTAATCGACAATTAATCACCGTCACTCTATTGACTAGATTAGTGTGTATTTGCCAAACATTCCATGCACGAAACGGTTGAGTGAATGAGTCCGATTTAGATTTGTTTTTATGAAATATGTTTAAAGGGACACACAGCATTCTTGATTTGTTAAAACTCGCGGCGCCCCGTTAGTTTTTCTACATAACTTGCATTTGTTCAATCATTAATATTAATTATCAGAAACTCATAGAGCAAATTGTTTTGCACCTTGCTAACTGTTGATTATATTGCACCAATGATATACTTAAACATATGGCAGAATAAGTATAACACATGAACACCCACACTTGTTTCTGACTATATGCAACAGGTTTAAAGTCAAAATGATACTGAATTAATAAATCAAGACGCTTATTAAAAAGTGCTGGATAAAAACTGACGGAGTGTCATGTGTCCCTTTAATATGCTAAAAGGCTCCGAAAAAACAACAACAACACACAGTACATTTGAATGAGAAAAGAATACAACATCGATCATATTGATGTTCAATTCATGTTGACATTGTTTGTCCAAGAGAAGTAATACATGCACATGTAGAAGAAAATAGAAGAAATAGAGATATCTCTGCTCTTGCCGCGCTTAGATTGCCCATGCACATAAATCCGTTGCTTACCAATGACGTTGCAACATCACAATACGTCAACGTCACAATACGGGCTTAACGTAACGACAGACCATGTGATAATGTTAATACTTAAGAATTACACATACATGTTTTACTGCGTATTATTGTATGTGATGACTGCATCACATGACAATGATGATGATATATTATGTGTTTTATGATTATTATTTATAATAGTATTATGTATATTATAAAAATTATGTATAATACTATTTGGCATGTTATTATTATTATTATTATTATTATTGTTGTTATTATTATTATTATTATTATTATTATTATTAGTATGTGGCTATTGAAGCAAACCTATATAAATACGCTGTAGTATTATAATGGCTGCATTTGACAATTTGAGGCATTTCTTTCTAGGGTTTTGGTTGGCTCTGAAAAGGGCCGTTTCTGGAAAACGACAAGCGATTTACATCCATTAATTATTCGTTGTCAGACGAATAGTCGGAGTCAGAACCAGACACTATTTCAACAGACTCGTTGAATAGTTCTCGTCTTAGATCGGCGACTTGGTCTGCTTTCGTGTAGGCGTAGTCGTAGAACATGTTGCGTGCACCTTCGATGACGGCCAGTTTCAAACGTAAGTTGTAGCGGAATGATTTGTTGTTTTCCCGCTTTGCCATCTTGTAGCGTTTCTGCACCTCTCCAAGTCGCTGGTTGAGCATGACGATCTGGTCACAGGCTTTTCTGAAGCGACGTTCCGATTCACACAATGTAAATCGTTTATCAAGTGAGCTGTTGATTCTAGAAGGCATCTTGGATAGTTGCATGTACAAGCTATAGCAAGACAATAATGACTTCCAACGTAAGTTTTTCGTATTTATACGTATTTTCAACGGAGATACACAAGTCATAAATGTCACTGCCACTCTATGGCACGGAGAATGATACGGGCGGTCTGAGTTGACACTTAGCTAATTAACACGAGTCGTTAGAACAACAATGCCATGTGCTAATCGACAATTAATCACCGTCACTCTATTGACTAGATTAGTGTGTATTTGCCAAACATTCCATGCACGAAACGGTTGAGTGAATGAGTCCAATTTAGATTTGTTTTTATGAAATATGTTTAAAGGGACACACGGCATTCTTGATTTGTTAAAACTCGCGGCGCCCCGTTAGTTTTTCTACATAACTTGCATTTGTTCAATCATTAATATTAATTATCAGAAACTCATAGAGCAAATTGTTTTGCACCTTGCTAACTGTTGATTATATTGCACCAATGATATACTTAAACATATGGCAGAATAAGTATAACACATGAACACCCACACTTGTTTCTGACTATATGCAACAGGTTTAAAGTCAAAATGATACTGAATTAATAAATCAAGACGCTTATTAAAAAGTGCTGGATAAAAACTGACGGAGTGTCATGTGTCCCTTTAATATGCTAAAAGGCTCCGAAAAAACAACAACAACACACAGTACATTTGAATGAGAAAAGAATACAACATCGATCATATTGATGTTCAATTCATGTTGACATTGTTTGTCCAAGAGAAGTAATACATGCACATGTAGAGGAAAATAGAAGAAATAGAGATACCTCTGCTCTTGCCGCGCTTAGATTGCCCATGCACATGAATCCGTTGCTTACCAATGACGTTGCAACATCACAATACGTCAACGTCACAATACGGGCTTAACGTAACGACAGACCATGTGATAATGTTAATACTTAAGAATTACACATACATGTTTTACTGCGTATTATTGTATGTGATGACTGCATCACATGACAATGATGATGATATATTATGTGTTTTATGATTATTATTTATAATAGTATTATGTATATTATAAAAATTATGTATAATACTATTTGGCATGTTATTATTATTATTATTATTATTATTGTTGTTATTATTATTATTATTATTATTATTATTATTAGTATGTGGCTATTGAAGCAAACCTATATAAATACGCTGTAGTATTATAATGGCTGCATTTGACAATTTGAGGCATTTCTTTCTAGGGTTTTGGTTGGCTCTGAAAAGGGCCGTTTCTGGAAAACGACAAGCGATTTACATCCATTAATTATTCGTTGTCAGACGAATAGTCGGAGTCAGAACCAGACACGATTTCAACAGACTCGTTGAATAGTTCTCGTCTTAGATCGGCGACTTGGTCTGCTTTCGTGTAGGCGTAGTCGTAGAACATGTTGCGTGCACCTTCGATGACGGCCAGTTTCAAACGTAAGTTGTAGCGGAATGATTTGTTGTTTTCCCGCTTTGCCATCTTGTAGCGTTTCTGCACCTCTCCAAGTCGCTGGTTGAGCATGACGATCTGGTCACAGGCTTTTCTGAAGCGACGTTCCGATTCACACAATGTAAATCGTTTATCAAGTGAGCTGTTGATTCTAGAAGGCATCTTGGATAGTTGCATGTACAAGCTATAGCAAGACAATAATGACTTCCAACGTAAGTTTTTCGTATTTATACGTATTTTCAACGGAGATACACAAGTCATAAATGTCACTGCCACTCTATGGCACGGAGAATGATACGGGCGGTCTGAGTTGACACTTAGCTAATTAACACGAGTCGTTAGAACAACAATGCCATGTGCTAATCGACAATTAATCACCGTCACTCTATTGACTAGATTAGTGTGTATTTGCCAAACATTCCATGCACGAAACGGTTGAGTGAATGAGTCCAATTTAGATTTGTTTTTATGAAATATGTTTAAAGGGACACACGGCATTCTTGATTTGTTAAAACTCGCGGCGCCCCGTTAGTTTTTCTACATAACTTGCATTTGTTCAATCATTAATATTAATTATCAGAAACTCATAGAGCAAATTGTTTTGCACCTTGCTAACTGTTGATTATATTGCACCAATGATATACTTAAACATATGGCAGAATAAGTATAACACATGAACACCCACACTTGTTTCTGACTATATGCAACAGGTTTAAAGTCAAAATGATACTGAATTAATAAATCAAGACGCTTATTAAAAAGTGCTGGATAAAAACTGACGGAGTGTCATGTGTCCCTTTAATATGCTAAAAGGCTCCGAAAAAACAACAACAACACACAGTACATTTGAATGAGAAAATAATACAACATCGATCATATTGATGTTCAATTCATGTTGACATTGTTTGTCCAAGAGAAGTAATACATGCACATGTAGAGGAAAATAGAAGAAATAGAGATACCTCTGCTCTTGCCGCGCTTAGATTGCCCATGCACATGAATCCGTTGCTTACCAATGACGTTGCAACATCACAATACGTCAACGTCACAATACGGGCTTAACGTAACGACAGACCATGTGATAATGTTAATACTTAAGAATTACACATACATGTTTTACTGCGTATTATTGTATGTGATGACTGCATCACATGACAATGATGATGATATATTATGTGTTTTATGATTATTATTTATAATAGTATTATGTATATTATAAAAATTATGTATAATACTATTTGGCATGTTATTATTATTATTATTATTATTATTGTTATTATTATTATTATTATTATTATTATTATTATTAGTATGTGGCTATTGAAGCAAACCTATATAAATACGCTGTAGTATTATAATGGCTGCATTTGACAATTTGAGGCATTTCTTTCTAGGGTTTTGGTTGGCTCTGAAAAGGGCCGTTTCTGGAAAACGACAAGCGATTTACATCCATTAATTATTCGTTGTCAGACGAATAGTCGGAGTCAGAACCAGACACTATTTCAACAGACTCGTTGAATAGTTCTCGTCTTAGATCGGCGACTTGGTCTGCTTTCGTGTAGGCGTAGTCGTAGAACATGTTGCGTGCACCTTCGATGACGGCCAGTTTCAAACGTAAGTTGTAGCGGAATGATTTGTTGTTTTCCCGCTTTGCCATCTTGTAGCGTTTCTGCACCTCTCCAAGTCGCTGGTTGAGCATGACGATCTGGTCACAGGCTTTTCTGAAGCGACGTTCCGATTCACACAATGTAAATCGTTTATCAAGTGAGCTGTTGATTCTAGAAGGCATCTTGGATAGTTGCATGTACAAGCTATAGCAAGACAATAATGACTTCCAACGTAAGTTTTTCGTATTTATACGTATTTTCAACGGAGATACACAAGTCATAAATGTCACTGCCACTCTATGGCACGGAGAATGATACGGGCGGTCTGAGTTGACACTTAGCTAATTAACACGAGTCGTTAGAACAACAATGCCATGTGCTAATCGACAATTAATCACCGTCACTCTATTGACTAGATTAGTGTGTATTTGCCAAACATTCCATGCACGAAACGGTTGAGTGAATGAGTCCAATTTAGATTTGTTTTTATGAAATATGTTTAAAGGGACACACGGCATTCTTGATTTGTTAAAACTCGCGGCGCCCCGTTAGTTTTTCTACATAACTTGCATTTGTTCAATCATTAATATTAATTATCAGAAACTCATAGAGCAAATTGTTTTGCACCTTGCTAACTGTTGATTATATTGCACCAATGATATACTTAAACATATGGCAGAATAAGTATAACACATGAACACCCACACTTGTTTCTGACTATATGCAACAGGTTTAAAGTCAAAATGATACTGAATTAATAAATCGAGACGCTTATTAAAAAGTGCTGGATAAAAACTGACGGAGTGTCATGTGTCCCTTTAATATGCTAAAAGGCTCCGAAAAAACAACAACAACACACAGTACATGTGAATGAGAAAAGAATACAACATCGATCATATTGATGTTCAATTCATGTTGACATTGTTTGTCCAAGAGAAGTAATACATGCACATGTAGAGGAAAATAGAAGAAATAGAGATACCTCTGCTCTTGCCGCGCTTAGATTGCCCATGCACATGAATCCGTTGCTTACCAATGACGTTGCAACATCACAATACGTCAACGTCACAATACGGGCTTAACGTAACGACAGACCATGTGATAATGTTAATACTTAAGAATTACACATACATGTTTTACTGCGTATTATTGTATGTGATGACTGCATCACATGACAATGATGATGATATATTATGTGTTTTATGATTATTATTTATAATAGTATTATGTATATTATAAAAATTATGTATAATACTATTTGGCATGTTATTATTATTATTATTATTATTATTATTGTTATTATTATTATTATTATTATTATTATTATTAGTAGTAGTATGTGGCTATTGAAGCAAACCTATATAAATACGCTGTAGTATTATAATGGCTGCATTTGACAATTTGAGGCATTTCTTTCTAGGGTTTTGGTTGGCTCTGAAAAGGGCCGTTTCTGGAAAACGACAAGCGATTTACATCCATTAATTATTCGTTGTCAGACGAATAGTCGGAGTCAGAACCAGACACGATTTCAACAGACTCGTTGAATAGTTCTCGTCTTAGATCGGCGACTTGGTCTGCTTTCGTGTAGGCGTAGTCGTAGAACATGTTGCGTGCACCTTCGATGACGGCCAGTTTCAAACGTAAGTTGTAGCGGAATGATTTGTTGTTTTCCCGCTTTGCCATCTTGTAGCGTTTCTGCACCTCTCCAAGTCGCTGGTTGAGCATGACGATCTGGTCACAGGCTTTTCTGAAGCGACGTTCCGATTCACACAATGTAAATCGTTTATCAAGTGAGCTGTTGATTCTAGAAGGCATCTTGGATAGTTGCATGTACAAGCTATAGCAAGACAATAATGACTTCCAACGTAAGTTTTTCGTATTTATACGTATTTTCAACGGAGATACACAAGTCATAAATGTCACTGCCACTCTATGGCACGGAGAATGATACGGGCGGTCTGAGTTGACACTTAGCTAATTAACACGAGTCGTTAGAACAACAATGCCATGTGCTAATCGACAATTAATCACCGTCACTCTATTGACTAGATTAGTGTGTATTTGCCAAACATTCCATGCACGAAACGGTTGAGTGAATGAGTCCAATTTAGATTTGTTTTTATGAAATATGTTTAAAGGGACACACGGCATTCTTGATTTGTTAAAACTCGCGGCGCCCCGTTAGTTTTTCTACATAACTTGCATTTGTTCAATCATTAATATTAATTATCAGAAACTCATAGAGCAAATTGTTTTGCACCTTGCTAACTGTTGATTATATTGCACCAATGATATACTTAAACATATGGCAGAATAAGTATAACACATGAACACCCACACTTGTTTCTGACTATATGCAACAGGTTTAAAGTCAAAATGATACTGAATTAATAAATCAAGACGCTTATTAAAAAGTGCTGGATAAAAACTGACGGAGTGTCATGTGTCCCTTTAATATGCTAAAAGGCTCCGAAAAAACAACAACAACACACAGTACATTTGAATGAGAAAATAATACAACATCGATCATATTGATGTTCAATTCATGTTGACATTGTTTGTCCAAGAGAAGTAATACATGCACATGTAGAGGAAAATAGAAGAAATAGAGATACCTCTGCTCTTGCCGCGCTTAGATTGCCCATGCACATGAATCCGTTGCTTACCAATGACGTTGCAACATCACAATACGTCAACGTCACAATACGGGCTTAACGTAACGACAGACCATGTGATAATGTTAATACTTAAGAATTACACATACATGTTTTACTGCGTATTATTGTATGTGATGACTGCATCACATGACAATGATGATGATATATTATGTGTTTTATGATTATTATTTATAATAGTATTATGTATATTATAAAAATTATGTATAATACTATTTGGCATGTTATTATTATTATTATTATTATTATTGTTATTATTATTATTATTATTATTATTATTATTATTAGTATGTGGCTATTGAAGCAAACCTATATAAATACGCTGTAGTATTATAATGGCTGCATTTGACAATTTGAGGCATTTCTTTCTAGGGTTTTGGTTGGCTCTGAAAAGGGCCGTTTCTGGAAAACGACAAGCGATTTACATCCATTAATTATTCGTTGTCAGACGAATAGTCGGAGTCAGAACCAGACACTATTTCAACAGACTCGTTGAATAGTTCTCGTCTTAGATCGGCGACTTGGTCTGCTTTCGTGTAGGCGTAGTCGTAGAACATGTTGCGTGCACCTTCGATGACGGCCAGTTTCAAACGTAAGTTGTAGCGGAATGATTTGTTGTTTTCCCGCTTTGCCATCTTGTAGCGTTTCTGCACCTCTCCAAGTCGCTGGTTGAGCATGACGATCTGGTCACAGGCTTTTCTGAAGCGACGTTCCGATTCACACAATGTAAATCGTTTATCAAGTGAGCTGTTGATTCTAGAAGGCATCTTGGATAGTTGCATGTACAAGCTATAGCAAGACAATAATGACTTCCAACGTAAGTTTTTCGTATTTATACGTATTTTCAACGGAGATACACAAGTCATAAATGTCACTGCCACTCTATGGCACGGAGAATGATACGGGCGGTCTGAGTTGACACTTAGCTAATTAACACGAGTCGTTAGAACAACAATGCCATGTGCTAATCGACAATTAATCACCGTCACTCTATTGACTAGATTAGTGTGTATTTGCCAAACATTCCATGCACGAAACGGTTGAGTGAATGAGTCCAATTTAGATTTGTTTTTATGAAATATGTTTAAAGGGACACACGGCATTCTTGATTTGTTAAAACTCGCGGCGCCCCGTTAGTTTTTCTACATAACTTGCATTTGTTCAATCATTAATATTAATTATCAGAAACTCATAGAGCAAATTGTTTTGCACCTTGCTAACTGTTGATTATATTGCACCAATGATATACTTAAACATATGGCAGAATAAGTATAACACATGAACACCCACACTTGTTTCTGACTATATGCAACAGGTTTAAAGTCAAAATGATACTGAATTAATAAATCGAGACGCTTATTAAAAAGTGCTGGATAAAAACTGACGGAGTGTCATGTGTCCCTTTAATATGCTAAAAGGCTCCGAAAAAACAACAACAACACACAGTACATGTGAATGAGAAAAGAATACAACATCGATCATATTGATGTTCAATTCATGTTGACATTGTTTGTCCAAGAGAAGTAATACATGCACATGTAGAGGAAAATAGAAGAAATAGAGATACCTCTGCTCTTGCCGCGCTTAGATTGCCCATGCACATGAATCCGTTGCTTACCAATGACGTTGCAACATCACAATACGTCAACGTCACAATACGGGCTTAACGTAACGACAGACCATGTGATAATGTTAATACTTAAGAATTACACATACATGTTTTACTGCGTATTATTGTATGTGATGACTGCATCACATGACAATGATGATGATATATTATGTGTTTTATGATTATTATTTATAATAGTATTATGTATATTATAAAAATTATGTATAATACTATTTGGCATGTTATTATTATTATTATTATTATTATTATTGTTATTATTATTATTATTATTATTATTATTATTAGTAGTAGTATGTGGCTATTGAAGCAAACCTATATAAATACGCTGTAGTATTATAATGGCTGCATTTGACAATTTGAGGCATTTCTTTCTAGGGTTTTGGTTGGCTCTGAAAAGGGCCGTTTCTGGAAAACGACAAGCGATTTACATCCATTAATTATTCGTTGTCAGACGAATAGTCGGAGTCAGAACCAGACACGATTTCAACAGACTCGTTGAATAGTTCTCGTCTTAGATCGGCGACTTGGTCTGCTTTCGTGTAGGCGTAGTCGTAGAACATGTTGCGTGCACCTTCGATGACGGCCAGTTTCAAACGTAAGTTGTAGCGGAATGATTTGTTGTTTTCCCGCTTTGCCATCTTGTAGCGTTTCTGCACCTCTCCAAGTCGCTGGTTGAGCATGACGATCTGGTCACAGGCTTTTCTGAAGCGACGTTCCGATTCACACAATGTAAATCGTTTATCAAGTGAGCTGTTGATTCTAGAAGGCATCTTGGATAGTTGCATGTACAAGCTATAGCAAGACAATAATGACTTCCAACGTAAGTTTTTCGTATTTATACGTATTTTCAACGGAGATACACAAGTCATAAATGTCACTGCCACTCTATGGCACGGAGAATGATACGGGCGGTCTGAGTTGACACTTAGCTAATTAACACGAGTCGTTAGAACAACAATGCTATGTGCTAATCGACAATTAATCACCGTCACTCTATTGACTAGATTAGTGTGTATTTGCCAAACATTCCATGCACGAAACGGTTGAGTGAATGAGTCCAATTTAGATTTGTTTTTATGAAATATGTTTAAAGGGACACACGGCATTCTTGATTTGTTAAAACTCGCGGCGCCCCGTTAGTTTTTCTACATAACTTGCATTTGTTCAATCATTAATATTAATTATCAGAAACTCATAGAGCAAATTGTTTTGCACCTTGCTAACTGTTGATTATATTGCACCAATGATATACTTAAACATATGGCAGAATAAGTATAACACATGAACACCCACACTTGTTTCTGACTATATGCAACAGTCTTAAAGTCAAAATGATACTGAATTAATAAATCAAGACGCTTATTAAAAAGTGCTGGATAAAAACTGACGGAGTGTCATGTGTCCCTTTAATATGCTAAAAGGCTCCGAAAAAACAACAACAACACACAGTACATTTGAATGAGAAAAGAATACAACATCGATCATATTGATGTTCAATTCATGTTGACATTGTTTGTCCAAGAGAAGTAATACATGCACATGTAGAGGAAAATAGAAGAAATAGAGATACCTCTGCTCTTGCCGCGCTTAGATTGCCCATGCACATGAATCCGTTGCTTACCAATGACGTTGCAACATCACAATACGTCAACGTCACAATACGGGCTTAACGTAACGACAGACCATGTGATAATGTTAATACTTAAGAATTACACATACATGTTTTACTGCGTATTATTGTATGTGATGACTGCATCACATGACAATGATGATGATATATTATGTGTTTTATGATTATTATTTATAATAGTATTATGTATATTATAAAAATTATGTATAATACTATTTGGCATGTTATTATTATTATTATTATTATTATTGTTATTATTATTATTATTAGTAGTAGTAGTAGTAGTATGTGGCTATTGAAGCAAACCTATATAAATACGCTGTAGTATTATAATGGCTGCATTTGACAATTTGAGGCATTTCTTTCTAGGGTTTTGGTTGGCTCTGAAAAGGGCCGTTTCTGGAAAACGACAAGCGATTTACATCCATTAATTATTCGTTGTCAGACGAATAGTCGGAGTCAGAACCAGACACTATTTCAACAGACTCGTTGAATAGTTCTCGTCTTAGATCGGCGACTTGGTCTGCTTTCGTGTAGGCGTAGTCGTAGAACATGTTGCGTGCACCTTCGATGACGGCCAGTTTCAAACGTAAGTTGTAGCGGAATGATTTGTTGTTTTCCCGCTTTGCCATCTTGTAGCGTTTCTGCACCTCTCCAAGTCGCTGGTTGAGCATGACGATCTGGTCACAGGCTTTTCTGAAGCGACGTTCCGATTCACACAATGTAAATCGTTTATCAAGTGAGCTGTTGATTCTAGAAGGCATCTTGGATAGTTGCATGTACAAGCTATAGCAAGACAATAATGACTTCCAACGTAAGTTTTTCGTATTTATACGTATTTTCAACGGAGATACACAAGTCATAAATGTCACTGCCACTCTATGGCACGGAGAATGATACGGGCGGTCTGAGTTGACACTTAGCTAATTAACACGAGTCGTTAGAACAACAATGCCATGTGCTAATCGACAATTAATCACCGTCACTCTATTGACTAGATTAGTGTGTATTTGCCAAACATTCCATGCACGAAACGGTTGAGTGAATGAGTCCAATTTAGATTTGTTTTTATGAAATATGTTTAAAGGGACACACGGCATTCTTGATTTGTTAAAACTCGCGGCGCCCCGTTAGTTTTTCTACATAACTTGCATTTGTTCAATCATTAATATTAATTATCAGAAACTCATAGAGCAAATTGTTTTGCACCTTGCTAACTGTTGATTATATTGCACCAATGATATACTTAAACATATGGCAGAATAAGTATAACACATGAACACCCACACTTGTTTCTGACTATATGCAACAGTCTTAAAGTCAAAATGATACTGAATTAATAAATCAAGACGCTTATTAAAAAGTGCTGGATAAAAACTGACGGAGTGTCATGTGTCCCTTTAATATGCTAAAAGGCTCCGAAAAAACAACAACAACACACAGTACATTTGAATGAGAAAAGAATACAACATCGATCATATTGATGTTCAATTCATGTTGACATTGTTTGTCCAAGAGAAGTAATACATGCACATGTAGAGGAAAATAGAAGAAATAGAGAAACCTCTGCTCTTGCCGCGCTTAGATTGCCCATGCACATGAATCCGTTGCTTACCAATGACGTTGCAACATCACAATACGTCAACGTCACAATACGGGCTTAACGTAACGACAGACCATGTGATAATGTTAATACTTAAGAATTACACATACATGTTTTACTGCGTATTATTGTATGTGATGACTGCATCACATGACAATGATGATGATATATTATGTGTTTTATGATTATTATTTATAATAGTATTATGTATATTATAAAAATTATGTATAATACTATTTGGCATGTTATTATTATTATTATTATTATTGTTATTATTATTATTATTATTATTATTATTATTAGTATGTGGCTATTGAAGCAAACCTATATAAATACGCTGTAGTATTATAATGGCTGCATTTGACAATTTGAGGCATTTCTTTCTAGGGTTTTGGTTGGCTCTGAAAAGGGCCGTTTCTGGAAAACGACAAACGATTTACATCCATTAATTATTCGTTGTCAGACGAATAGTCGGAGTCAGAACCAGACACTATTTCAACAGACTCGTTGAATAGTTCTCGTCTTAGATCGGCGACTTGGTCTGCTTTCGTGTAGGCGTAGTCGTAGAACATGTTGCGTGCACCTTCGATGACGGCCAGTTTCAAACGTAAGTTGTAGCGGAATGATTTGTTGTTTTCCCGCTTTGCCATCTTGTAGCGTTTCTGCACCTCTCCAAGTCGCTGGTTGAGCATGACGATCTGGTCACAGGCTTTTCTGAAGCGACGTTCCGATTCACACAATGTAAATCGTTTATCAAGTGAGCTGTTGATTCTAGAAGGCATCTTGGATAGTTGCATGTACAAGCTATAGCAAGACAATAATGACTTCCAACGTAAGTTTTTCGTATTTATACGTATTTTCAACGGAGATACACAAGTCATAAATGTCACTGCCACTCTATGGCACGGAGAATGATACGGGCGGTCTGAGTTGACACTTAGCTAATTAACACGAGTCGTTAGAACAACAATGCCATGTGCTAATCGACAATTAATCACCGTCACTCTATTGACTAGATTAGTGTGTATTTGCCAAACATTCCATGCACGAAACGGTTGAGTGAATGAGTCCAATTTAGATTTGTTTTTATGAAATATGTTTAAAGGGACACACGACATTCTTGATTTGTTAAAACTCGCGGCGCCCCGTTAGTTTTTCTACATAACTTGCATTTGTTCAATCATTAATATTAATTATCAGAAACTCATAGAGCAAATTGTTTTGCACCTTGCTAACTGTTGATTATATTGCACCAATGATATACTTAAACATATGGCAGAATAAGTATAACACATGAACACCCACACTTGTTTCTGACTATATGCAACAGGTTTAAAGTCAAAATGATACTGAATTAATAAATCAAGACGCTTATTAAAAAGTGCTGGATAAAAACTGACGGAGTGTCATGTGTCCCTTTAATATGCTAAAAGGCTCCGAAAAAACAACAACAACACACAGTACATTTGAATGAGAAAAGAATACAACATCGATCATATTGATGTTCAATTCATGTTGACATTGTTTGTCCAAGAGAAGTAATACATGCACATGTAGAGGAAAATAGAAGAAATAGAGATACCTCTGCTCTTGCCGCGCTTAGATTGCCCATGCACATGAATCCGTTGCTTACCAATGACGTTGCAACATCACAATACGTCAACGTCACAATACGGGCTTAACGTAATGACAGACCATGTGATAATGTTAATACTTAAGAATTACACATACATGTTTTACTGCGTATTATTGTATGTGATGACTGCATCACATGACAATGATGATGATATATTATGTGTTTTATGATTATTATTTATAATAGTATTATGTATATTATAAAAATTATGTATAATACTATTTGGCATGTTATTATTATTATTATTATTGTTATTATTATTATTATTATTATTATTATTAGTAGTAGTATGTGGCTATTGAAGCAAACCTATATAAATACGCTGTAGTATTATAATGGCTGCATTTGACAATTTGAGGCATTTCTTTCTAGGGTTTTGGTTGGCTCTGAAAAGGGCCGTTTCTGGAAAACGACAAGCGATTTACATCCATTAATTATTCGTTGTCAGACGAATAGTCGGAGTCAGAACCAGACACTATTTCAACAGACTCGTTGAATAGTTCTCGTCTTAGATCGGCGACTTGGTCTGCTTTCGTGTAGGCGTAGTCGTAGAACATGTTGCGTGCACCTTCGATGACGGCCAGTTTCAAACGTAAGTTGTAGCGGAATGATTTGTTGTTTTCCCGCTTTGCCATCTTGTAGCGTTTCTGCACCTCTCCAAGTCGCTGGTTGAGCATGACGATCTGGTCACAGGCTTTTCTGAAGCGACGTTCCGATTCACACAATGTAAATCGTTTATCAAGTGAGCTGTTGATTCTAGAAGGCATCTTGGATAGTTGCATGTACAAGCTATAGCAAGACAATAATGACTTCCAACGTAAGTTTTTCGTATTTATACGTATTTTCAACGGAGATACACAAGTCATAAATGTCACTGCCACTCTATGGCACGGAGAATGATACGGGCGGTCTGAGTTGACACTTAGCTAATTAACACGAGTCGTTAGAACAACAATGCCATGTGCTAATCGACAATAAATCACCGTCACTCTATTGACTAGATTAGTGTGTATTTGCCAAACATTCCATGCACGAAACGGTTGAGTGAATGAGTCCAATTTAGATTTGTTTTTATGAAATATGTTTAAAGGGACACACGGCATTCTTGATTTGTTAAAACTCGCGGCGCCCCGTTAGTTTTTCTACATAACTTGCATTTGTTCAATCATTAATATTAATTATCAGAAACTCATAGAGCAAATTGTTTTGCACCTTGCTAACTGTTGATTATATTGCACCAATGATATACTTAAACATATGGCAGAATAAGTATAACACATGAACACCCACACTTGTTTCTGACTATATGCAACAGGTTTAAAGTCAAAATGATACTGAATTAATAAATCAAGACGCTTATTAAAAAGTGCTGGATAAAAACTGACGGAGTGTCATGTGTCCCTTTAATATGCTAAAAGGCTCCGAAAAAACAACAACAACACACAGTACATTTGAATGAGAAAAGAATACAACATCGATCATATTGATGTTCAATTCATGTTGACATTGTTTGTCCAAGAGAAGTAATACATGCACATGTAGAGGAAAATAGAAGAAATAGAGATACCTCTGCTCTTGCCGCGCTTAGATTGCCCATGCACATGAATCCGTTGCTTACCAATGACGTTGCAACATCACAATACGTCAACGTCACAATACGGGCTTAACGTAACGACAGACCATGTGATAATGTTAATACTTAAGAATTACACATACATGTTTTACTGCGTATTATTGTATGTGATGACTGCATCACATGACAATGATGATGATATATTATGTGTTTTATGATTATTATTTATAATAGTATTATGTATATTATAAAAATTATGTATAATACTATTTGGCATGTTATTATTATTATTATTATTATTATTGTTATTATTATTATTATTATTAGTAGTAGTAGTAGTATGTGGCTATTGAAGCAAACCTATATAAATACGCTGTAGTATTATAATGGCTGCATTTGACAATTTGAGGCATTTCTTTCTAGGGTTTTGGTTAGCTCTGAAAAGGGCCGTTTCTGGAAAACGACAAGCGATTTACATCCATTAATTATTCGTTGTCAGACGAATAGTCGGAGTCAGAACCAGACACTATTTCAACAGACTCGTTGAATAGTTCTCGTCTTAGATCGGCGACTTGGTCTGCTTTCGTGTAGGCGTAGTCGTAGAACATGTTGCGTGCACCTTCGATGACGGCCAGTTTCAAACGTAAGTTGTAGCGGAATGATTTGTTGTTTTCCCGCTTTGCCATCTTGTAGCGTTTCTGCACCTCTCCAAGTCGCTGGTTGAGCATGACGATCTGGTCACAGGCTTTTCTGAAGCGACGTTCCGATTCACACAATGTAAATCGTTTATCAAGTGAGCTGTTGATTCTAGAAGGCATCTTGGATAGTTGCATGTACAAGCTATAGCAAGACAATAATGACTTCCAACGTAAGTTTTTCGTATTTATACGTATTTTCAACGGAGATACACAAGTCATAAATGTCACTGCCACTCTATGGCACGGAGAATGATACGGGCGGTCTGAGTTGACACTTAGCTAATTAACACGAGTCGTTAGAACAACAATGCCATGTGCTAATCGACAATTAATCACCGTCACTCTATTGACTAGATTAGTGTGTATTTGCCAAACATTCCATGCACGAAACGGTTGAGTGAATGAGTCCAATTTAGATTTGTTTTTATGAAATATGTTTAAAGGGACACACGGCATTCTTGATTTGTTAAAACTCGCGGCGCCCCGTTAGTTTTTCTACATAACTTGCATTTGTTCAATCATTAATATTAATTATCAGAAACTCATAGAGCAAATTGTTTTGCACCTTGCTAACTGTTGATTATATTGCACCAATGATATACTTAAACATATGGCAGAATAAGTACAACACATGAACACCCACACTTGTTTCTGACTATATGCAACAGGTTTAAAGTCAAAATGATACTGAATTAATAAATCAAGACGCTTATTAAAAAGTGCTGGATAAAAACTGACGGAGTGTCATGTGTCCCTTTAATATGCTAAAAGGCTCCGAAAAAACAACAACAACACACAGTACATTTGAATGAGAAAAGAATACAACATCGATCATATTGATGTTCAATTCATGTTGACATTGTTTGTCCAAGAGAAGTAATACATGCACATGTAGAGGAAAATAGAAGAAATAGAGATACCTCTGCTCTTGCCGCGCTTAGATTGCCCATGCACATGAATCCGTTGCTTACCAATGACGTTGCAACATCACAATACGTCAACGTCACAATACGGGCTTAACGTAACGACAGACCATGTGATAATGTTAATACTTAAGAATTACACATACATGTTTTACTGCGTATTATTGTATGTGATGACTGCATCACATGACAATGATGATGATATATTATGTGTTTTATGATTATTATTTATAATAGTATTATGTATATTATAAAAATTATGTATAATACTATTTGGCATGTTATTATTATTATTATTATTATTATTGTTATTATTATTATTATTATTATTATTATTATTAGTATGTGGCTATTGAAGCAAACCTATATAAATACGCTGTAGTATTATAATGGCTGCATTTGACAATTTGAGGCATTTCTTTCTAGGGTTTTGGTTGGCTCTGAAAAGGGCCGTTTCTGGAAAACGACAAGCGATTTACATCCATTAATTATTCGTTGTCAGACGAATAGTCGGAGTCAGAACCAGACACTATTTCAACAGACTCGTTGAATAGTTCTCGTCTTAGATCGGCGACTTGGTCTGCTTTCGTGTAGGCGTAGTCGTAGAACATGTTGCGTGCACCTTCGATGACGGCCAGTTTCAAACGTAAGTTGTAGCGGAATGATTTGTTGTTTTCCCGCTTTGCCATCTTGTAGCGTTTCTGCACCTCTCCAAGTCGCTGGTTGAGCATGACGATCTGGTCACAGGCTTTTCTGAAGCGACGTTCCGATTCACACAATGTAAATCGTTTATCAAGTGAGCTGTTGATTCTAGAAGGCATCTTGGATAGTTGCATGTACAAGCTATAGCAAGACAATAATGACTTCCAACGTAAGTTTTTCGTATTTATACGTATTTTCAACGGAGATACACAAGTCATAAATGTCACTGCCACTCTATGGCACGGAGAATGATACGGGCGGTCTGAGTTGACACTTAGCTAATTAACACGAGTCGTTAGAACAACAATGCCATGTGCTAATCGACAATTAATCACCGTCACTCTATTGACTAGATTAGTGTGTATTTGTCAAACATTCCATGCACGAAACGGTTGAGTGAATGAGTCCAATTTAGATTTGTTTTTATGAAATATGTTTAAAGGGACATACGGCATTCTTGATTTGTTAAAACTCGCGGCGCCCCGTTAGTTTTTCTACATAACTTGCATTTGTTCAATCATTAATATTAATTATCAGAAACTCATAGAGCAAATTGTTTTGCACCTTGCTAACTGTTGATTATATTGCACCAATGATATACTTAAACATATGGCAGAATAAGTATAACACATGAACACCCACACTTGTTTCTGACTATATGCAACAGTCTTAAAGTCAAAATGATACTGAATTAATAAATCAAGACGCTTATTAAAAAGTGCTGGATAAAAACTGACGGAGTGTCATGTGTCCCTTTAATATGCTAAAAGGCTCCGAAAAAACAACAACAACACACAGTACATTTGAATGAGAAAAGAATACAACATCGATCATATTGATGTTCAATTCATGTTGACATTGTTTGTCCAAGAGAAGTAATACATGCACATGTAGAGGAAAATAGAAGAAATAGAGATACCTCTGCTCTTGCCGCGCTTAGATTGCCCATGCACATGAATCCGTTGCTTACCAATGACGTTGCAACATCACAATACGTCAACGTCACAATACGGGCTTAACGTAACGACAGACCATGTGATAATGTTAATACTTAAGAATTACACATACATGTTTTACTGCGTATTATTGTATGTGATGACTGCATCACATGACAATGATGATGATATATTATGTGTTTTATGATTATTATTTATAATAGTATTATGTATATTATAAAAATTATGTATAATACTATTTGGCATGTTATTATTATTATTATTATTATTATTGTTATTATTATTATTATTATTATTATTATTATTAGTATGTGGCTATTGAAGCAAACCTATATAAATACGCTGTAGTATTATAATGGCTGCATTTGACAATTTGAGGCATTTCTTTCTAGGGTTTTGGTTGGCTCTGAAAAGGGCCGTTTCTGGAAAACGACAAGCGATTTACATCCATTAATTATTCGTTGTCAGACGAATAGTCGGAGTCAGAACCAGACACTATTTCAACAGACTCGTTGAATAGTTCTCGTCTTAGATCGGCGACTTGGTCTGCTTTCGTGTAGGCGTAGTCGTAGAACATGTTGCGTGCACCTTCGATGACGGCCAGTTTCAAACGTAAGTTGTAGCGGAATGATTTGTTGTTTTCCCGCTTTGCCATCTTGTAGCGTTTCTGCACCTCTCCAAGTCGCTGGTTGAGCATGACGATCTGGTCACAGGCTTTTCTGAAGCGACGTTCCGATTCACACAATGTAAATCGTTTATCAAGTGAGCTGTTGATTCTAGAAGGCATCTTGGATAGTTGCATGTACAAGCTATAGCAAGACAATAATGACTTCCAACGTAAGTTTTTCGTATTTATACGTATTTTCAACGGAGATACACAAGTCATAAATGTCACTGCCACTCTATGGCACGGAGAATGATACGGGCGGTCTGAGTTGACACTTAGCTAATTAACACGAGTCGTTAGAACAACAATGCCATGTGCTAATCGACAATTAATCACCGTCACTCTATTGACTAGATTAGTGTGTATTTGCCAAACATTCCATGCACGAAACGGTTGAGTGAATGAGTCCAATTTAGATTTGTTTTTATGAAATATGTTTAAAGGGACAAACGGCATTCTTGATTTGTTAAAACTCGCGGCGCCCCGTTAGTTTTTCTACATAACTTGCATTTGTTCAATCATTAATATTAATTATCAGAAACTCATAGAGCAAATTGTTTTGCACCTTGCTAACTGTTGATTATATTGCACCAATGATATACTTAAACATATGGCAGAATAAGTATAACACATGAACACCCACACTTGTTTCTGACTATATGCAACAGGTTTAAAGTCAAAATGATACTGAATTAATAAATCAAGACGCTTATTAAAAAGTGCTGGATAAAAACTGACGGAGTGTCATGTGTCCCTTTAATATGCTAAAAGGCTCCGAAAAAACAACAACAACACACAGTACATTTGAATGAGAAAAGAATACAACATCGATCATATTGATGTTCAATTCATGTTGACATTGTTTGTCCAAGAGAAGTAATACATGCACATGTAGAGGAAAATAGAAGAAATAGAGATACCTCTGCTCTTGCCGCGCTTAGATTGCCCATGCACATGAATCCGTTGCTTACCAATGACGTTGCAACATCACAATACGTCAACGTCACAATACGGGCTTAACGTAACGACAGACCATGTGATAATGTTAATACTTAAGAATTACACATACATGTTTTACTGCGTATTATTGTATGTGATGACTGCATCACATGACAATGATGATGACATATTATGTGTTTTATGATTATTATTTATAATAGTATTATGTATATTATAAAAATTATGTATAATACTATTTGGCATGTTATTATTATTATTATTATTATTATTGTTATTATTATTATTATTAGTAGTAGTAGTAGTAGTATGTGGCTATTGAAGCAAACCTATATAAATACGCTGTAGTATTATAATGGCTGCATTTGACAATTTGAGGCATTTCTTTCTAGGGTTTTGGTTGGCTCTGAAAAGGGCCGTTTCTGGAAAACGACAAGCGATTTACATCCATTAATTATTCGTTGTCAGACGAATAGTCGGAGTCAGAACCAGACACGATTTCAACAGACTCGTTGAATAGTTCTCGTCTTAGATCGGCGACTTGGTCTGCTTTCGTGTAGGCGTAGTCGTAGAACATGTTGCGTGCACCTTCGATGACGGCCAGTTTCAAACGTAAGTTGTAGCGGAATGATTTGTTGTTTTCCCGCTTTGCCATCTTGTAGCGTTTCTGCACCTCTCCAAGTCGCTGGTTGAGCATGACGATCTGGTCACAGGCTTTTCTGAAGCGACGTTCCGATTCACACAATGTAAATCGTTTATCAAGTGAGCTGTTGATTCTAGAAGGCATCTTGGATAGTTGCATGTACAAGCTATAGCAAGACAATAATGACTTCCAACGTAAGTTTTTCGTATTTATACGTATTTTCAACGGAGATACACAAGTCATAAATGTCACTGCCACTCTATGGCACGGAGAATGATACGGGCGGTCTGAGTTGACACTTAGCTAATTAACACGAGTCGTTAGAACAACAATGCCATGTGCTAATCGACAATTAATCACCGTCACTCTATTGACTAGATTAGTGTGTATTTGCCAAACATTCCATGCACGAAACGGTTGAGTGAATGAGTCCAATTTAGATTTGTTTTTATGAAATATGTTTAAAGGGACACACGGCATTCTTGATTTGTTAAAACTCGCGGCGCCCCGTTAGTTTTTCTACATAACTTGCATTTGTTCAATCATTAATATTAATTATCAGAAACTCATAGAGCAAATTGTTTTGCACCTTGCTAACTGTTGATTATATTGCACCAATGATATACTTAAACATATGGCAGAATAAGTATAACACATGAACACCCACACTTGTTTCTGACTATATGCAACAGGTTTAAAGTCAAAATGATACTGAATTAATAAATCAAGACGCTTATTAAAAAGTGCTGGATAAAAACTGACGGAGTGTCATGTGTCCCTTTAATATGCTAAAAGGCTCCGAAAAAACAACAACAACACACAGTACATTTGAATGAGAAAAGAATACAACATCGATCATATTGATGTTCAATTCATGTTGACATTGTTTGTCCAAGAGAAGTAATACATGCACATGTAGAGGAAAATAGAAGAAATAGAGATACCTCTGCTCTTGCCGCGCTTAGATTGCCCATGCACCTGAATCCGTTGCTTACCAATGACGTTGCAACATCACAATACGTCAACGTCACAATACGGGCTTAACGTAATGACAGACCATGTGATAATGTTAATACTTACGAATTACACATACATGTTTTACTGCGTATTATTGTATGTGATGACTGCATCACATGACAATGATGATGATATATTATGTGTTTTATGATTATTATTTATAATAGTATTATGTATATTATAAAAATTATGTATAATACTATTTGGCATGTTATTATTATTATTATTATTGTTATTATTATTATTATTATTATTAGTAGTAGTAGTATGTGGCTATTGAAGCAAACCTATATAAATACGCTGTAGTATTATAATGGCTGCATTTGACAATTTGAGGCATTTCTTTCTAGGGTGTTGGTTGGCTCTGAAAAGGGCCGTTTCTGGAAAACGACAAGCGATTTACATCCATTAATTATTCGTTGTCAGACGAATAGTCGGAGTCAGAACCAGACACTATTTCAACAGACTCGTTGAATAGTTCTCGTCTTAGATCGGCGACTTGGTCTGCTTTCGTGTAGGCGTAGTCGTAGAACATGTTGCGTGCACCTTCGATGACGGCCAGTTTCAAACGTAAGTTGTAGCGGAATGATTTGTTGTTTTCCCGCTTTGCCATCTTGTAGCGTTTCTGCACCTCTCCAAGTCGCTGGTTGAGCATGACGATCTGGTCACAGGCTTTTCTGAAGCGACGTTCCGATTCACACAATGTAAATCGTTTATCAAGTGAGCTGTTGATTCTAGAAGGCATCTTGGATAGTTGCATGTACAAGCTATAGCAAGACAATAATGACTTCCAACGTAAGTTTTTCGTATTTATACGTATTTTCAACGGAGATACACAAGTCATAAATGTCACTGCCACTCTATGGCACGGAGAATGATACGGGCGGTCTGAGTTGACACTTAGCTAATTAACACGAGTCGTTAGAACAACAATGCCATGTGCTAATCGACAATTAATCACCGTCACTCTATTGACTAGATTAGTGTGTATTTGCCAAACATTCCATGCACGAAACGGTTGAGTGAATGAGTCCAATTTAGATTTGTTTTTATGAAATATGTTTAAAGGGACACACGGCATTCTTGATTTGTTAAAACTCGCGGCGCCCCGTTAGTTTTTCTACATAACTTGCATTTGTTCAATCATTAATATTAATTATCAGAAACTCATAGAGCAAATTGTTTTGCACCTTGCTAACTGTTGATTATATTGCACCAATGATATACTTAAACATATGGCAGAATAAGTATAACACATGAACACCCACACTTGTTTCTGACTATATGCAACAGGTTTAAAGTCAAAATGATACTGAATTAATAAATCAAGACGCTTATTAAAAAGTGCTGGATAAAAACTGACGGAGTGTCATGTGTCCCTTTAATATGCTAAAAGGCTCCGAAAAAACAACAACAACACACAGTACATTTGAATGAGAAAAGAATACAACATCGATCATATTGATGTTCAATTCATGTTGACATTGTTTGTCCAAGAGAAGTAATACATGCACATGTAGAGGAAAATAGAAGAAATAGAGATACCTCTGCTCTTGCCGCGCTTAGATTGCCCATGCACATGAATCCGTTGCTTACCAATGACGTTGCAACATCACAATACGTCAACGTCACAATACGGGCTTAACGTAACGACAGACCATGTGATAATGTTAATACTTAAGAATTACACATACATGTTTTACTGCGTATTATTGTATGTGATGACTGCATCACATGACAATGATGATGATATATTATGTGTTTTATGATTATTATTTATAATAGTATTATGTATATTATAAAAATTATGTATAATACTATTTGGCATGTTATTATTATTATTATTATTATTATTGTTATTATTATTATTATTAGTATGTGGCTATTGAAGCAAACCTATATAAATACGCTGTAGTATTATAATGGCTGCATTTGACAATTTGAGGCATTTCTTTCTAGGGTTTTGGTTGGCTCTGAAAAGGGCCGTTTCTGGAAAACGACAAGCGATTTACATCCATTAATTATTCGTTGTCAGACGAATAGTCGGAGTCAGAACCAGACACTATTTCAACAGACTCGTTGAATAGTTCTCGTCTTAGATCGGCGACTTGGTCTGCTTTCGTGTAGGCGTAGTCGTAGAACATGTTGCGTGCACCTTCGATGACGGCCAGTTTCAAACGTAAGTTGTAGCGGAATGATTTGTTGTTTTCCCGCTTTGCCATCTTGTAGCGTTTCTGCACCTCTCCAAGTCGCTGGTTGAGCATGACGATCTGGTCACAGGCTTTTCTGAAGCGACGTTCCGATTCACACAATGTAAATCGTTTATCAAGTGAGCTGTTGATTCTAGAAGGCATCTTGGATAGTTGCATGTACAAGCTATAGCAAGACAATAATGACTTCCAACGTAAGTTTTTCGTATTTATACGTATTTTCAACGGAGATACACAAGTCATAAATGTCACTGCCACTCTATGGCACGGAGAATGATACGGGCGGTCTGAGTTGACACTTAGCTAATTAACACGAGTCGTTAGAACAACAATGCCATGTGCTAATCGACAATTAATCACCGTCACTCTATTGACTAGATTAGTGTGTATTTGCCAAACATTCCATGCACGAAACGGTTGAGTGAATGAGTCCAATTTAAATTTGTTTTTATGAAATATGTTTAAAGGGACACACGGCATTCTTGATTTGTTAAAACTCGCGGCGCCCCGTTAGTTTTTCTACATAACTTGCATTTGTTCAATCATTAATATTAATTATCAGAAACTCATAGAGCAAATTGTTTTGCACCTTGCTAACTGTTGATTATATTGCACCAATGATATACTTAAACATATGGCAGAATAAGTATAACACATGAACACCCACACTTGTTTCTGACTATATGCAACAGGTTTAAAGTCAAAATGATACTGAATTAATAAATCAAGACGCTTATTAAAAAGTGCTGGATAAAAACTGACGGAGTGTCATGTGTCCCTTTAATATGCTAAAAGGCTCCGAAAAAACAACAACAACACACAGTACATTTGAATGAGAAAAGAATACAACATCGATCATATTGATGTTCAATTCATGTTGACATTGTTTGTCCAAGAGAAGTAATACATGCACATGTAGAGGAAAATAGAAGAAATAGAGATACCTCTGCTCTTGCCGCGCTTAGATTGCCCATGCACATGAATCCGTTGCTTACCAATGACGTTGCAACATCACAATACGTCAACGTCACAATACGGGCTTAACGTAACGACAGACCATGTGATAATGTTAATACTTAAGAATTACACATACATGTTTTACTGCGTATTATTGTATGTGATGACTGCATCACATGACAATGATGATGATATATTATGTGTTTTATGATTATTATTTATAATAGTATTATGTATATTATAAAAATTATGTATAATACTATTTGGCATGTTATTATTATTATTATTATTATTATTATTATTATTATTATTATTAGTATGTGGCTATTGAAGCAAACCTATATAAATACGCTGTAGTATTATAATGGCTGCATTTGACAATTTGAGGCATTTCTTTCTAGGCTTTTGGTTGGCTCTGAAAAGGGCCGTTTCTGGAAAACGACAAGCGATTTACATCCATTAATTATTCGTTGTCAGACGAATAGTCGGAGTCAGAACCAGACACTATTTCAACAGACTCGTTGAATAGTTCTCGTCTTAGATCGGCGACTTGGTCTGCTTTCGTGTAGGCGTAGTCGTAGAACATGTTGCGTGCACCTTCGATGACGGCCAGTTTCAAACGTAAGTTGTAGCGGAATGATTTGTTGTTTTCCCGCTTTGTCATCTTGTAGCGTTTCTGCACCTCTCCAAGTCGCTGGTTGAGCATGACGATCTGGTGACAGGCTTTTCTGAAGCGACGTTCAGATTCACACAATGTAAATCGTTTATCAAGTGAGCTGTTGATTCTAGAAGGCATCTTGGATAGTTGCATGTACAAGCTATAGCAAGACAATAATGACTTCCAACGTAAGTTTTTCGTATTTATACGTATTTTCAACGGAGATACACAAGTCATAAATGTCACTGCCACTCTATGGCACGGAGAATGATACGGGCGGTCTGAGTTGACACTTAGCTAATTAACACGAGTCGTTAGAACAACAATGCCATGTGCTAATCGACAAATAATCACCGTCACTCTATTGACTAGATTAGTGTGTATTTGCCAAACATTCCATGCACGAAACGGTTGAGTGAATGAGTCCAATTTAGATTTGTTTTTATGAAATATGTTTAAAGGGACACACGGCATTCTTGATTTGTTAAAACTCGCGGCGCCCCGTTAGTTTTTCTACATAACTTGCATTTGTTCAATCATTAATATTAATTATCAGAAACTCATAGAGCAAATTGTTTTGCACCTTGCTAACTGTTGATTATATTGCACCAATGATATACTTAAACATATGGCAGAATAAGTATAACACATGAACACCCACACTTGTTTCTGACTATATGCAACAGGTTTAAAGTCAAAATGATACTGAATTAATAAATCAAGACGCTTATTAAAAAGTGCTGGATAAAAACTGACGGAGTGTCATGTGTCCCTTTAATATGCTAAAAGGCTCCGAAAAAACAACAACAACACACAGTACATTTGAATGAGAAAAGAATACAACATCGATCATATTGATGTTCAATTCATGTTGACATTGTTTGTCCAAGAGAAGTAATACATGCACATGTAGAGGAAAATAGAAGAAATAGAGATACCTCTGCTCTTGCCGCGCTTAGATTGCCCATGCACATGAATCCGTTGCTTACCAATGACGTTGCAACATCACAATACGTCAACGTCACAATACGGGCTTAACGTAACGACAGACCATGTGATAATGTTAATACTTAAGAATTACACATACATGTTTTACTGCGTATTATTGTATGTGATGACTGCATCACATGACAATGATGATGATATATTATGTGTTTTATGATTATTATTTATAATAGTATTATGTATATTATAAAAATTATGTATAATACTATTTGGCATGTTATTATTATTATTATTATTATTATTGTTATTATTATTATTATTATTAGTAGTAGTAGTAGTATGTGGCTATTGAAGCAAACCTATATAAATACGCTGTAGTATTATAATGGCTGCATTTGACAATTTGAGGCATTTCTTTCTAGGGTTTTGGTTGGCTCTGAAAAGGGCCGTTTCTGGAAAACGACAAGCGATTTACATCCATTAATTATTCGTTGTCAGACGAATAGTCGGAGTCAGAACCAGACACTATTTCAACAGACTCGTTGAATAGTTCTCGTCTTAGATCGGCGACTTGGTCTGCTTTCGTGTAGGCGTAGTCGTAGAACATGTTGCGTGCACCTTCGATGACGGCCAGTTTCAAACGTAAGTTGTAGCGGAATGATTTGTTGTTTTCCCGCTTTGCCATCTTGTAGCGTTTCTGCACCTCTCCAAGTCGCTGGTTGAGCATGACGATCTGGTCACAGGCTTTTCTGAAGCGACGTTCCGATTCACACAATGTAAATCGTTTATCAAGTGAGCTGTTGATTCTAGAAGGCATCTTGGATAGTTGCATGTACAAGCTATAGCAAGACAATAATGACTTCCAACGTAAGTTTTTCGTATTTATACGTATTTTCAACGGAGATACACAAGTCATAAATGTCACTGCCACTCTATGGCACGGAGAATGATACGGGCGGTCTGAGTTGACACTTAGCTAATTAACACGAGTCGTTAGAACAACAATGCCAAGTGATAATCGACAATTAATCACCGTCACTCTATTGACTAGATTAGTGTGTATTTGCCAAACATTCCATGCACGAAACGGTTGAGTGAATGAGTCCAATTTAGATTTGTTTTTATGAAATATGTTTAAAGGGACACACGGCATTCTTGATTTGTTAAAACTCGCGGCGCCCCGTTAGTTTTTCTACATAACTTGCATTTGTTCAATCATTAATATTAATTATCAGAAACTCATAGAGCAAATTGTTTTGCACCTTGCTAACTGTTGATTATATTGCACCAATGATATACTTAAACATATGGCAGAATAAGTATAACACATGAACACCCACACTTGTTTCTGACTATATGCAACAGGTTTAAAGTCAAAATGATACTGAATTAATAAATCAAGACGCTTATTAAAAAGTGCTGGATAAAAACTGACGGAGTGTCATGTGTCCCTTTAATATGCTAAAAGGCTCCGAAAAAACAACAACAACACACAGTACATTTGAATGAGAAAAGAATACAACATCGATCATATTGATGTTCAATTCATGTTGACATTGTTTGTCCAAGAGAAGTAATACATGCACATGTAGAGGAAAATAGAAGAAATAGAGATACCTCTGCTCTTGCCGCGCTTAGATTGCCCATGCACATGAATCCGTTGCTTACCAATGACGTTGCAACATCACAATACGTCAACGTCACAATACGGGCTTAACGTAACGACAGACCATGTGATAATGTTAATACTTAAGAATTACACATACATGTTTTACTGCGTATTATTGTATGTGATGACTGCATCACATGACAATGATGATGATATATTATGTGTTTTATGATTATTATTTATAATAGTATTATGTATATTATAAAAATTATGTATAATACTATTTGGCATGTTATTATTATTATTATTATTATTATTATTATTGTTATTATTATTATTATTATAATTATTATTATTAGTATGAGGCTATTGAAGCAAACCTATATAAATACGCTGTAGTATTATAATGGCTGCATTTGACAATTTGAGGCATCTTTCTAGGGTTTTGGTTGGCTCTGAAAAGGGCCGTTTCTGGAAAACGACAAGCGATTTACATCCATTAATTATTCGTTGTCAGACGAATAGTCGGAGTCAGAACCAGACACTATTTCAACAGACTCGTTGAATAGTTCTCGTCTTAGATCGGCGACTTGGTCTGCTTTCGTGTAGGCGTAGTCGTAGAACATGTTGCGTGCACCTTCGATGACGGCCAGTTTCAAACGTAAGTTGTAGCGGAATGATTTGTTGTTTTCCCGCTTTGCCATCTTGTAGCGTTTCTGCACCTCTCCAAGTCGCTGGTTGAGCATGACGATCTGGTCACAGGCTTTTCTGAAGCGACGTTCCGATTCACACAATGTAAATCGTTTATCAAGTGAGCTGTTGATTCTAGAAGGCATCTTGGATAGTTGCATGTACAAGCTATAGCAAGACAATAATGACTTCCAACGTAAGTTTTTCGTATTTATACGTATTTTCAACGGAGATACACAAGTCATAAATGTCACTGCCACTCTATGGCACGGAGAATGATACGGGCGGTCTGAGTTGACACTTAGCTAATTAACACGAGTCGTTAGAACAACAATGCCATGTGCTAATCGACAATTAATCACCGTCACTCTATTGACTAGATTAGTGTGTATTTGCCAAACATTCCATGCACGAAACGGTTGAGTGAATGAGTCCAATTTAGATTTGTTTTTATGAAATATGTTTAAAGGGACACACGGCATTCTTGATTTGTTAAAACTCGCGGCGCCCCGTTAGTTTTTCTACATAACTTGCATTTGTTCAATCATTAATATTAATTATCAGAAACTCATAGAGCAAATTGTTTTGCACCTTGCTAACTGTTGATTATATTGCACCAATGATATACTTAAACATATGGCAGAATAAGTATAACACATGAACACCCACACTTGTTTCTGACTATATGCAACAGGTTTAAAGTCAAAATGATACTGAATTAATAAATCAAGACGCTTATTAAAAAGTGCTGGATAAAAACTGACGGAGTGTCATGTGTCCCTTTAATATGCTAAAAGGCTCCGAAAAAACAACAACAACACACAGTACATTTGAATGAGAAAAGAATACAACATCGATCATATTGATGTTCAATTCATGTTGACATTGTTTGTCCAAGAGAAGTAATACATGCACATGTAGAGGAAAATAGAAGAAATAGAGATACCTCTGCTCTTGCCGCGCTTAGATTGCCCATGCACATGAATCCGTTGCTTACCAATGACGTTGCAACATCACAATACGTCAACGTCACAATACGGGCTTAACGTAACGACAGACCATGTGATAATGTTAATACTTAAGAATTACACATACATGTTTTACTGCGTATTATTGTATGTGATGACTGCATCACATGACAATGATGATGATATATTATGTGTTTTATGATTATTATTTATAATAGTATTATGTATATTATAAAAATTATGTATAATACTATTTGGCATGTTATTATTATTATTATTATTATTATTATTATTATTATTATTATTATTAGTATGTGGCTATTGAAGCAAACCTATATAAATACGCTGTAGTATTATAATGGCTGCATTTGACAATTTGAGGCATTTCTTTCTAGGGTTTTGGTTGGCTCTGAAAAGGGCCGTTTCTGGAAAACGACAAGCGATTTACATCCATTAATTATTCGTTGTCAGACGAATAGTCGGAGTCAGAACCAGACACTATTTCAACAGACTCGTTGAATAGTTCTCGTCTTAGATCGGCGACTTGGTCTGCTTTCGTGTAGGCGTAGTCGTAGAACATGTTGCGTGCACCTTCGATGACGGCCAGTTTCAAACGTAAGTTGTAGCGGAATGATTTGTTGTTTTCCCGCTTTGCCATCTTGTAGCGTTTCTGCACCTCTCCAAGTCGCTGGTTGAGCATGACGATCTGGTCACAGGCTTTTCTGAAGCGACGTTCCGATTCACACAATGTAAATCGTTTATCAAGTGAGCTGTTGATTCTAGAAGGCATCTTGGATAGTTGCATGTACAAGCTATAGCAAGACAACAATGACTTCCAACGTAAGTTTTTCGTATTTATACGTATTTTCAACGGAGATACACAAGTCATAAATGTCACTGCCTCTCTATGGCACGGAGAATGATACGGGCGGTCTGAGTTGACACTTAGCTAATTAACACGAGTCGTTAGAACAACAATGCCATGTGCTAATCGACAATTAATCACCGTCACTCTATTGACTAGATTAGTGTGTATTTGCCAAACATTCCATGCACGAAACGGTTGAGTGAATGAGTCCAATTTAGATTTGTTTTTATGAAATATGTTTAAAGGTACACACGGCATTCTTGATTTGTTAAAACTCGCGGCGCCCCGTTAGTTTTTCTACATAACTTGCATTTGTTCAATCATTAATATTAATTATCAGAAACTCATAGAGCAAATTGTTTTGCACCTTGCTAACTGTTGATTATATTGCACCAATGATATACTTAAACATATGGCAGAATAAGTATAACACATGAACACCCACACTTGTTTCTGACTATATGCAACAGGTTTAAAGTCAAAATGATACTGAATTAATAAATCAAGACGCTTATTAAAAAGTGCTGGATAAAAACTGACGGAGTGTCATGTGTCCCTTTAATATGCTAAAAGGCTCCGAAAAAACAACAACAACACACAGTACATTTGAATGAGAAAAGAATACAACATCGATCATATTGATGTTCAATTCATGTTGACATTGTTTGTCCAAGAGAAGTAATACATGCACATGTAGAGGAAAATAGAAGAAATAGAGATACCTCTGCTCTTGCCGCGCTTAGATTGCCCATGCACATGAATCCGTTGCTTACCAATGACGTTGCAACATCACAATACGTCAACGTCACAATACGGGCTTAACGTAACGACAGACCATGTGATAATGTTAATACTTAAGAATTACACATACATGTTTTACTGCGTATTATTGTATGTGATGACTGCATCACATGACAATGATGATGATATATTATGTGTTTTATGATTATTATTTATAATAGTATTATGTATATTATAAAAATTATGTATAATACTATTTGGCATGTAATTATTATTATTATTATTATTATTATTATTATTATTATTAGTATGTGGCTATTGAAGCAAACCTATATAAATACGCTGTAGTATTATAATGGCTGCATTTGACAATTTGAGGCATTTCTTTCTAGGGTTTTGGTTGGCTCTGAAAAGGGCCGTTTCTGGAAAACGACAAGCGATTTACATCCATTAATTATTCGTTGTCAGACGAATAGTCGGAGTCAGAACCAGACACTATTTCAACAGACTCGTTGAATAGTTCTCGTCTTAGATCGGCGACTTGGTCTGCTTTCGTGTAGGCGTAGTCGTAGAACATGTTGCGTGCACCTTCGATGACGGCCAGTTTCAAACGTAAGTTGTAGCGGAATGATTTGTTGTTTTCCCGCTTTGCCATCTTGTAGCGTTTCTGCACCTCTCCAAGTCGCTGGTTGAGCATGACGATCTGGTCACAGGCTTTTCTGAAGCGACGTTCCGATTCACACAATGTAAATCGTTTATCAAGTGAGCTGTTGATTCTAGAAGGCATCTTGGATAGTTGCATGTACAAGCTATAGCAAGACAATAATGACTTCCAACGTAAGTTTTTCGTATTGATACGTATTTTCAACGGAGATACACAAGTCATAAATGTCACTGCCACTCTATGGCACGGAGAATGATACGGGCGGTCTGAGATGACACTTAGCTAATTAACACGAGTCGTTAGAACAACAATGCCATGTGCTAATCGACAATTAATCACCGTCACTCTATTGACTAGATTAGTGTGTATTTGCCAAACATTCCATGCACGAAACGGTTGAGTGAATGAGTCCAATTTAGATTTGTTTTTATGAAATATGTTTAAAGGGACACACGGCATTCTTGATTTGTTAAAACTCGCGGCGCCCCGTTAGTTTTTCTACATAACTTGCATTTGTTCAATCATTAATATTGATTATCAGAAACTCATAGAGCAAATTGTTTTGCACCTTGCTAACTGTTGATTATATTGCACCAATGATATACTTAAACATATGGCAGAATAAGTATAACACATGAACACCCACACTTGTTTCTGACTATATGCAACAGGTTTAAAGTCAAAATGATACTGAATTAATAAATCAAGACGCTTATTAAAAAGTGCTGGATAAAAACTGACGGAGTGTCATGTGTCCCTTTAATATGCTAAAAGGCTCCAAAAAAACAACAACAACACACAGTACATTTGAATGAGAAAAGAATACAACATCGATCATATTGATGTTCAATTCATGTTGACATTGTTTGTCCAAGAGAAGTAATACATGCACATGTAGAGGAAAATAGAAGAAATAGAGATACCTCTGCTCTTGCCGCGCTTAGATTGCCCATGCACATGAATCCGTTGCTTACCAATGACGTTGCAACATCACAATACGTCAACGTCACAATACGGGCTTAACGTAACGACAGACCATGTGATAATGTTAATACTTAAGAATTACACATACATGTTTTACTGCGTATTATTGTATATGATGACTGCATCACATGACAATGATGATGATATATTATGTGTTTTATGATTATTATTTATAATAGTATTATGTATATTATAAAAATTATGTATAATACTATTTGGCATGTAATTATTATTATTATTATTATTATTATTATTATTATTATTATTATTAGTATGTGGCTATTGAAGCAAACCTATATAAATACGCTGTAGTATTATAATGGCTGCATTTGACAATTTGAGGCATTTCTTTCTAGGGTTTTGGTTGGCTCTGAAAAGGGCCGTTTCTGGAAAACGACAAGCGATTTACATCCATTAATTATTCGTTGTCAGACGAATAGTCGGAGTCAGAACCAGACACTATTTCAACAGACTCGTTGAATAGTTCTCGTCTTAGATCGGCGACTTGGTCTGCTTTCGTGTAGGCGTAGTCGTAGAACATGTTGCGTGCACCTTCGATGACGGCCAGTTTCAAACGTAAGTTGTAGCGGAATGATTTGTTGTTTTCCCGCTTTGCCATCTTGTAGCGTTTCTGCACCTCTCCAAGTCGCTGGTTGAGCATGACGATCTGGTCACAGGCTTTTCTGAAGCGACGTTCCGATTCACACAATGTAAATCGTTTATCAAGTGAGCTGTTGATTCTAGAAGGCATCTTGGATAGTTGCATGTACAAGCTATAGCAAGACAATAATGACTTCCAACGTAAGTTTTTCGTATTTATACGTATTTTCAACGGAGATACACAAGTCATAAATGTCACTGCCACTCTATGGCACGGAGAATGATACGGGCGGTCTGAGTTGACACTTAGCTAATTAACACGAGTCGTTAGAACAACAATGCCATGTGCTAATCGACAATTAATCACCGTCACTCTATTGACTAGATTAGTGTGTATTTGCCAAACATTCCATGCACGAAACGGTTGAGTGAATGAGTCCAATTTAGATTTGTTTTTATGAAATATGTTTAAAGGGACACACGGCATTCTTGATTTGTT